>OZ038476.1:120551754-120556754 GCA_964036315.1 Acanthosepion esculentum | reverse complement strand
GAGAGAGAGAGAGAGAGAGAAATAGAATTAATGAATTTATTTTTAATCAGACATTTTTATTACTGCAAACCTTATTTTTTTTAATTTAGTGAATACCTGTGTTTGACTAGACGCCTCGTTTTTTTTGTTAAACAATGTGTATTACGTCTACAGGATGCAAACAAGGAGAAAGCTTATACTTAACATCAGGAAGAGGCAGATGAAATTTCTGGGATACGTAATGAGAAAGGACGGCTTGGAGAATCTGATACTATCAGGTTGAATAGAGGAAAAAAGAGACAAGAGAAAGCAACCCATGACATACCTATGGGGCTTAAGCAAGTGGATGACAGAACAGGACCTACAGGAAATAGCAAAGGGACAAAACTTACTGAGAGCTACAAGGTATAGGGAGAAGTGGAGAGCCATGATAGTCTACGACCTGAAGAGACACAGCATATAAAAAGAAAGATTACGTTTACCCACCAGCGCACACGAGAAAACTTAATCGAATACTCAGCGGTTAAACATAATATACACTGTTTAAAAAAAAAAGTGATTAAAGTATAAAGGAAAACTTAGTCGACGCGTTTTGCTTTCTGTAGGATTTTATTTTATGACAAGTACTAGCAGCATGGCCCGGCGTTGCCCGTGCTTGATTCAAAAATCGTACGACTCATACAGCAAAATACACTATATATATATATATATATATATATATATATATATATATATATATATATATATATATAAATACACACAATTTAAATTGCATGATCCAGCAGCCCACCAAACTATCAACACTTGGCATCTTTGATAATGACTTATGTAAGCCGAAAGCTTAGATAGGATTAAAAAATATGTATCAATATGGTGATTTTCTTTCTTCGTTTAATGATAATGTTATTAAGCTTATCAGACGATATGAAAAGAATTTACATAAAATAAATAGACAAAACTTGTCTATATTATTTAATGAAATATGCATCAATGAAAACATGCTGCCTAAATACACACAATTTAAATACATACATACATACATACATATATATATATATATATATATATATATATATATATACATATATATATATATATATATATATATATATATATATATATATATATATAACTCAACAAATTCCAACAAGCTATATTTAATAATAAGATATATTTTTAAAAGTTATATTAAAAAATAAGTCATATTTTAATAATTTATGTTAAAATTAAGTAAAATTATACATTTAACTCGACTCGATTTGTTCCTCTCTCTTGAGAGGCGTAGTATACATAGTGTTAGGAAGATTTCATTCTGTAGTTATATGTAAGGACCCATAACACAATGTTACCCCACCCCCATATTTTAAGAAACTCCACTTGCCCTGTTATTGGTATTGCTATGAAAAGGGATTTCTTTTCTTTTTTTCGTATTCCCCTACGCAGAAGTATCATGTTCAACCGGACGGTTGTCAGTAGACTCACTGGCCTATGAAAGTTGTTTAATAACTTTAAGAAGTTGGTATATTGTAAAGTTATTTACATTATTTACACTTGCCGTCATCTTTGTTGATATTATCACAATTTTCCTGTCCTTGTGCTCTGCTGCCTTTTTTGTCGGAATTTCGAACAGAACGCTCTATTGACTCTACGTAGATTGTTCTCGTCCACTGTCCTTGTCTAGGAACAGCTCGTTTTGTCCTTTATTTAGCGGAGCTCGCCCAGTTTCCACTGTGTATGATTCTACACTATCCGTCCCAGGTATTAAAATCACAATTACTATATCACCAAATTCACGAATCGGTGTTTTTGTCACGTGGGACAATCCAGAGTCTAGAACTTAGAGTCTTGTACCTGTTATTAATAATGCTTCTGCTGCTGCTTGTCACATTTGACTGCATTCACCGAGGCTTATCTTATTAATAAATAAGGAAAGAGAAATGACAACAAAGCTTCAACAGCAGTAAGGGAAGAGCAGTTTCACCTGTAGTAGGCTGGAAGGTAGAACGGCGGGAAAGTTGTGATAATAACAACAAAGATGAGGATAATGGTCCGAGTGTAATTAGTGTAAATAATGATAACTCCTCATCTCAGGTATCTAAAAAGAGATTGTAAAATCTATTAAGCAAACTTATCTTGAGAAATCTGTTTTTTGTCTTCTATATGCAAGTGATGAAATCCAGACTTCTTTTTAACAAGTGGGGGGAATCCACCGTTCAAAAATAAAATAACAACCAGTGAATATTAGAAGTCCTTTCTACAAAATGGATATGCAATTTTCTGAATTGATCTTTCCCGCGTACGCCATCAGTTTTAGACAATCTCTACTCAGACTTCGTCTCCACACTATAACGGAAAATCAATCGTGTTTGATATTGGGTTGCAGACGGCTGAAACTCTGCAATCTCAGCGCCCGTACTCGTCTGTTAATTGAGCAAGTAACTCATTTAACGATATGACAGCGTGCCAAAGCTTGAAGCCCGCTTCCTCTACCGAATGTTGACGAGTGATTCTCTTCTGCCTGTTCCGTCACAGGGACTCATGTGATGAATTTTTTTTTATTAGGTCGACTTAGCTCGAACATTCATGTGTCTATCACGCCAACCATCACGGTCCTGTATCAAGGTCGGAAGGTCATTAGGGAGGCATTCTGTGCCATAACATAGCTGGTCAGTGTAGATGCTTGCTTGACGACCAACTTGTCTTGCTCCATGACTTGTTGATCACTCGACGGTTTTGCTCGCCAGCAGTGTCCTGCAAAGCGCGTTCTGCGTTCGCGTAAGATTGTAGAAATATCAGTGTTGGGCCCATAGAGCTGTTATTTAGTCGGACACTGTCTCCAGATGATAAGTATAGGTCTCAGTATCTGAATGTAGGTTCCATCAAGCTTAGACTGTAGGGTTTTAGTTAATGTCCAGGCAGTGGCACCATACATTAACACCGCCTCCACAGTGGCTCGAAAGAATCTCCGCCTGAGTTTATATGGTATATCAGATCTCCAGATAACAAGCTTTGCCAGACCTGCCTCTTTACATAGAGTCTATTTACGCTTATTTATAATTTCTATACGGCCATACGCTTTTAAAAGACCTGTGTTGACGGGAACGAGACCGAGGTTTCTTTTCTGGTGAGTGAATTTTACGATTTTGATATTAAGCCATCAATCATCCTATATCAGAGTGAAAGCTGAACAATTTCCTCACCGATGACGAGAAGACTGGAGGCAACAGAGATTAGGTTCTACAGAAGGATGCTGAGAATATCATGGACGGAGCGTTCAAGCAACGAACAAAACTTTTAAAAAATAGAAACAAAATGGACACTGAAATAGCTTAAATTTCTTGAGGAAAGGGGGCTTGGAGAATTTCACACTCACAGGATATATAGAAGAGAAAAGGAACAGAGAAAAGCAGCGGATCACCTACCTGACGTGCTTGTGTCAATAGATGGCGGATCTGCGGTGGGAGAGATGTCAACAAAACAAATGTTACTAAGAGCTACAAAGTACGGATAATTGTAGAGAGCCATGGTCACCCGCGTATTGAAGGAACACAACACGTAGAAGAAGAAGAAGGTATTAATCAGGAATAGTTGTTGCACTCAAATTTCTCACCAGACCGCCAAAGGAAGCCGAGTGCACAAGAGGGGTAAACTCCCGACCACCGAATGTTGGATGAATTGGCTATATAAACAACAAGCCCGGAGATGATTTGGGCAGCCAATCACACATTGCTGGGGAGAATGTAAAGCCCGCGTGTCGGATCGAGCGGTGCGTGGGAGTAACTGACGAAATATTAGAGGGAATAAAATAGTAAGATTCGAGTCATATAATTCCATCTCTTTGGCAAATGTTTGATAATTCGGGCGTAAAATTCTTCAGAAACACTCATAGTCAGTTTTAACTTCATAAAGTATAGTGCCTGATACGAATCTGATCTAAACTTACTCAATCCAATAGTATGTCGTCTCCAAAGAAAGAAAAAACATTAGAACGTAAAAATAGTTATTTTAACGTAAATCGTGAAAACGTTCCCTCAAAATGATATACCAAGTGTAACAGCAAAATTGTCTAAATGGTGTAACAGCATGCGATGATTGTTCATCCCACAAAATTTTAAATATCTAAAAATCCACTAAACTAATTAAGTTCGTTTTTGTCCAAGTTTTCAGATAAGACTTTTAGCTATCTTGACACCATTTGTCGTAAGAATGACTGTAAAACCCTTCGAGTTATTCAGATAGAAAGAGAACTGGTTAAAATCATTTTGTGTCAGCCCCACTATGTCTTTCCAAATGAGCAATTGTGAGATAAAAAAAAGATCATTCAGGCCGTCGGTAATGGTACCAACATTCATACTCTGGCTTCCATTCAAGAACCATGAAGAGAACAGTGAATAAGTTTAAAAAAAGAGACAACATATGAAACTGGATCAGGAGGTCACAACAGCAAGAAGGATCATCATTTCACTTTAGAGATAAGTACATTCTTATTGTTCAAAGTAAAGTCCAATAGTGTTATAAAAACCTCGGAGAATTCCAGTAAGATATCTTTAATCATTTCTAAGATACAACGGCTCAAAGCTTAATCGAACAATTGGATAATTTTGCTGTTACACTCTGTATATCAGGTATGTGACAGAAATTTCTTTCCAACCATAATAAATGAACTTTGAACTTTTCCTAAAGTATCAGTATTGACTTTTAAACATTCGGATATGAAGGTTTCATTTGAACCATGAATTGTTCTCGGTCAACCGTTTTTTGTTGTTCTTTTTTTGTTTGTTTTTTTATTTATTTATTTTTATTTTATTTTTTTGCATATTATCGATTTTAAATTGTCCCAGACAAAAAGTATAGACGTTTGGTCAAGAAACGTAAGCGGTCATCCGATTGGACAACCTCTTCCGATCCAACTTCCTGGGAATATTTACATTTAAAATGTCATCACATCAGCAGCAAAACGTGGTGATACCCATGTTGTTGAAACGCACGTGATATTGTTCTGGCAAAGGAAGGTCATCTAG
>OZ038476.1:120466754-120546754 GCA_964036315.1 Acanthosepion esculentum | reverse complement strand
GCTATGGTACCTAGACTTTTTTAATTAAAGCGCAGTACTAGACTGGCGTCTAAATCTCATCAATTTACAGATGGGCTGGCTAGGTGTAGCCGTAAGTTCTATGCTAACAGTTTATTCTCTCGCACTTCTTTCTTGTGGAACTTCCTTCCGACTCCATGCGTTCCAACCAACTTTAATCTGCAAAAATTTAAATGCAATATCAATGGTTATCTACTGTCTTCCTAATTACTATTTCCTCTTCCCGTTCATTATTAATATTTCTGTTCCTAATTCATCCACCCTCCTGTAACCCCCTTGTGTCTTTATTGCCTTGAATGGGATTATACACGTAAAACACACATACACACAAACATACATATATATATATATATATATATATATATATATATATATATATATATATATATACTAAATTTATATATTTACTAAATATATGTTGGATGGCTTGAGTTAGTATCTCACCATCGAAACAGATAATTATCCAAAAACTTATAATAATAAAAATAAAACCAGCTAGAGATATGTTTGAAATGGTGTTTTTTTTTCCTAAGAAGGAAGCATACTAACAAAATGCAGAAATGTATTACATGCCTTCTCTCCTACTCCAAAAAGGAAAACTAGTGGATATTGCAAGAGGCTTTCATTACTCATGGGTCAAGCACATCATTTTACAAATGAATACCTCAGCTGTTCAACATCTGCATACAACGAGTCAGAGATACATCTCTTCTCTCTCTGGTGTCTACAAAATGTCTGTCCTTTTGTAAATAAAGGGCTTCACTAATTGGATGTTATGGATAACATGACAGGTTATATGCAGACTGAGGAAAAGGCAGATTTATCCCAACACCAGTAAAAATATGAAATTACATCAACTTTATGGGAAATGTATATGTAACTGGTTGCGGAAAACCTTTGATCTGACACACTTTTGGAATTTCAATAATTGGACAGAAGATTTCTTTTCTTTTTTCTTTTTTTTCTTTTTCTTGCGGTTGTCGGTGGAGCAAAGGATTAAAGAAACTTCAGGAACAATGTGTTAAGTGTGTTGAACTGCAGCATTTGTTGATAAGTAGAATTAACCTGTAAATCTTGGTTATTTGTCTTGGTGTGGCTTAGAACTTGGAATATAGATAGAAAAATTAGTCCAGGCGTCTGCGTTACAGTGGGCAAGGAAACGTGTCGAGAAGACAATACAGATTAATGAATAATTGACTGAAACAATTTTTATTACATAAACACAAATATATATATATATATATATATATATATATATATAGATAGATAGATAGATAGATAGATAGATAGATAGATAGATAGATATGTAGGTAGCAGGATTAATGCAGATAAAATTTGATAAATACAAGCACTGATTGCGGCATTTATCCGTTTGAGTGATTTAATTTACAATAAATTAGATAATGAACACTGAAATCAGTTGTATTTCATTTATTCAGATATTTGTGAATTACTGAACTGAAAGCAACACAGGAACAGTTACACACGCACACACACACGCACACACACACGCACACACACACATATATGCATGTAGGTATTGTGCGTAAGTAAGTGTGCATACACAAAATATTGTTAAATGACCAGACATCAGAATTTGGAGGCTGAACGTCTTCTGAGCTGTGCTAAGGAAATTTCAGTACATAATTATATATGTATATATATAAAATATATATATATATATATATATATATATATATATATATATATATATATATATATATATACATATATATATTTATATGTATATATTTTTGAAAAAGGGAGAAACTGTTTTTGGTTATAATGTGGATTTGTTTTATTTTATATATTATATTTTATTCTTCATATTTTTGCTACACGCGTTTCCGGTTTTGTGACCTTCTTCAGGCAAATTAAATTAATCAATTTTTAAAGGAATAGAATTTCCTTATGTTCTTTTAATATTTCAGTGTTCATTTTCTGTATTTGTAGTATGCCTTGATCTCATTTTTTTGACTGTTGGTAAAAGTGACTTTCTGTCTAAGTGTTAATAAAATCATTAGATTTGGTCTGGGAGGTGACGATGATAGTTGTCTGGATGAAGAATAAAATAGAAGATCTACACTAAAACAAATCCACATTATAACTAAAAACGTTTGCAGTTTATATCCTTTTTTAAAATATACATTTTTCTCTTCTTGGAACAATTATAACCTTTTCCCTATATATATATATATATATATATATATATATATATTTAGAAAATTATGAAAAATTGGAAGGTTTTTGATGCGTCTCATCCACTAGAAAATACATGTATATATATATACATATATATATATATATATATATATATATATATATATGTGTGTGTGTGTGTGTGTGTGTACACACACTCACACACACACACACACAAACACACATATACATATATATATATATATATATATATATATATATATATATATATATATATATATAATTGTCAAAGTAACCTAAAACTACTACCCCTGATGACTGGAAACATCAATGTCAGGATAAAATTGATATTTAAAAAGTCAAGGTATTTTTTCATATAATATATATATATATATATATATATATATATATATATATATATATATATATATCACTTAGCATCATCTATAGTTTAGCTTCCCTTACTCAGTTAGCTTTAAGAATCTTTATGAGTGTTATTAAATTAAAAAATTTATTTGAAAACTTTTTTCTTTACTTCTGTATTGCAATAAAAGTTATTGTTACCATGGTAAATTACCTTAGTGAACGAAATGTGTTGGTAAAGAAAAATTTTCTGTTTGCTATTATATATATATATATGTATAGAGTGTAACAGCAAAATTATCCAATTGTTAGATTAAGGTTTGAACTGCTGTATCTTTGAAAGGATTAACGATATCTTACTGGAATTCTCCAAGTTTTTATATTTTATTGAACTCTACTTGGAGCAATAAGAATGTATTTAGCTCTAAGTTGAAATGATGATCCCTCTTGCTGTTGTGATCTCCTGATCCAGTTTTCTTCTCTAGTGTTCCCTCTTTTTAAAACTTCACCGTTCCCTTGATAGTTCTTGGACTTTGCAGATGGAAGCCAGAGCATGTATGTTGCTACCATTACTGAAGGCCTGAATGATCTTTTTCTTCTCACCATTGCTCAGTTAGGATGATATAGTGGGGTTGACACAAAATGATTTTAACCTGGTCTCTTTCTAGCTGAATAACTCAAAGGGTTTTTCAGTGATTCTTACCACAAATGGTCTCATGATGAATAACCATATTATCTGAAAACCTGGAACAAAGAAACTCAATTAGTTTTGTGGTTTTTTAGGTATTAAAAATGTTGTGGTATGAACAATCATCGCATGCTGTTACACAATTTGGACAATTTTACTGTTGCACTGTCTGCATTTGTCTGTGTGTATATATATATATATATATATATATATATATATATATATATATATATATATATATATATATATATATATATATATATATAAATATGTGTGTGTGTAGAAGGGGTAAGAAAATGACAAAACACTAAATGGTGACTGTCAGTTTTATGCCTCACTAGGATATATATATATATATATATATATATATATATATATATATATATATATATATATATTTGTGTATTTAGGCAGCAATCCTTCTTTCATGCACATTTCATTAAAAACGACTGACAAGGTGCTTTTATTTAGTTTTTTATATAATTTCTCGTGCGATCTAATAAAGTTTTTCTTTTCAGATGATAAATTATATAAAAACTGTCCGAATGTTCTTTTTATCCGAGTGCTTTCGGCTATACATTTAGCCATTTTCAAGGATTATATTTCAACTGTTAGAATTAGAAATAGAAATAGTTTGTTATATGTATGTTTTATAAAGTGACAAATTGTTTAACACGCAGATTAACTCTACACCTTTCTGACAATAGCTCAATTAGATCTCATTTAAATATTCATGGAGACCTACCGGACACTATTCGGAATATACTTGTCGACAACACTAATATAATAGTATCATCCACTTGCAAAAATAGGCTAAAAATAATGGAAGCCTTACTAATAAAAACAAACAAACCAACACTTAATAATATTAACTTTGAACATGGACATAATATCTTGACCGTGTTTTGAAACAAAAAAATGAATCACTTTATAAAACATACACATAACAAACTATTTCTATTTCTAATTCTAACAGTTGAAATATAATCCTTGAAAATGGCTAAATGTATAGCCGAAAGCGCTCGGATAAAAATAACATTCGGACAGTTTTTATATAATTTATCCTCTGAAAAGAAAAACTTTATTAGATCGCACGAGAAATTATATAAAAAACTAAATAAAAGCACCTTGTCAGTCGTTTTTAATGGAATGTGCATATATATATATATATATATATATATATATATATATATATATATATATGAATGAAGAAATATAATTTTACGGTGTGCTATAATTATGGGATAAAGTGCTCAACACTCTGAGGTGACAAACTGTTTCATGCTAAGCACAATCATCAGGCCACATGCATTGTGATTTTTCTTGGCTATTTATATTTAGAAAAAACACAATGCATGTGGCCTAACGATTTTCCACATACAAGCCTGTTTCACCGTATCACAGGTCATCAGTGTGGCTAGACATCTGATTGCTTCAAGCCATGATCGAAACTCGACCGATTTGGCATCAGTCAGAAACTCTACCCCTAAGCTATCAGCGCACGAGAGAGAAAGGGAATCTTTTAACATATTATATACATGATGTATATAAATGCTAGTCCAGCAGTCAGAGCACTCAATTCTGGCAAAGAGCTAAAAGTGGACACTGAGGTTAACACCCAGTAGTGACATTCTGCTTGATGGTTCTGTCGGAGTTAGCTCCTCCTCAGTTTCCTTAATCCTTCAACAGGGATCTCTCTCTCCCCTGGCTATAAATACTGGCTGACCCTTCACCTCTATCTCTTTTTCGACTCAGGCCTTGGGCCGCTACCTCACACGGAGACGAGGTAAAATCATTCTTTTTCCACTTACACCAATATGTGACCTCTCACAGATACAGTGTTTCCCAAATTCTGGGACCGCGCTAAGAACAATACACATACGTACGAACACTTACAACACGCACACATCATTTCTCCATACAAACACTATGTAACTTTTCATGTCTTTGTGTATTAATATATATTTGTTTACCCATGTATATCGGTCTTGTTTGTTTTCTTTGTCTTCTTTGGACTTAATTAAACCCCAACATTCTCATGTAGTTGGACCGGCTAGCAGGAAATTTTAACCTTTTCTGATATCTCTTCACATTTTCACCCCCACCGTCCGCTACAGTTCAATGCAATTTTTAGGCCTGAAGATAGCAATTGACTTTACATTTAAATTTTAGAAGAATGTCAGGTGCCAAGGAAGCAAGAACTTGGAAGAGCGTTCTACATGCGAGAAGGGTGAGAAAAGAAACTGTTAGAATGCAAGATATCATTACATCTAGCTATTTCAATGGTAAAACAATGAGACCTAGCTGCCAATCTAGTAGAATGCTTAAATTCATGCCATCATGGCACCAAGGAGGAGAGCTCATTAGAACAACTGCCCTGAAAATATTGAGGGAAAAAACAGAGGGAAGCCACGTTACAGCAGCGAGAAAAATGACTGAAGTTGGTATGCCAGGTCAGGACCAATAACATAAACCCTTTTTTTTTTAATCTAATAGTATGCTTAAATTAATACAATCAAGGTGTGTCGATGTAACACAATCACCTTATCCTTTTAAATTCTCTCCACCATATTTGCTTTAATTCTTTTCTTGTTTATGTGCTTTGTCACTTCAGGATATGGAAAATCATCGTTCCCTACAACTGTTTGTCTCCTTAAATGTATTCAGTATGATTTACTAAAGAAATGCTTTCAAACTGATATATAACAGAAATATCTATAAAAAAAATGGAGTGTAATGTAAATTCTTTTTCCATCAGGCAAATTTAAGACATGAAAGATAAAAGTTAGCAAAAATATATATTTGTTTCTCATCAATATTTTTTTGCAACGAAGAGCGTAAAACAAATTTTTGTCATATATTGAATTGGCATTTTCTGTTTTTGTAATCATTTTCACTGATTAATTGTCTTGAGTTTTATTGAATATTTATTTAGTTGGACGCTGTTTAAATAGTGATTTATTCCTCGTAGTTATCTATTTGACATGATTTACTATCGAAATACACTGCAAATGATTTACTGTAGAAATAAAATTACATTTACAACAAGATGGCTTGGAAATTATCTACTTTTTGGAAACAAAACAAATTTTAGGCCAAAAATACTTTTGAAGCATTACAGATGAACAATAATTATAAAAGGACATACTTGCTCGTGATATATATCTGTTTAACACACAATAAAGGGAGGTGGATTTTTTTAAAAATAATATGTCCCTGTTGATTTGTTTTACCACCATATAAGTTCTTTTATGTGCTATATCGCTTCAAAACGTGGCAAACATGTTTCTCCACGACTTCCTATCCTTTGTCACCTGAAGCAATGTTTGTATCTTTACTATACCTCCCAGTCATTATTTTGCTTTCTATTCAGAAAAACATCATGAGACAGTTTACTTACTGTTTCCATCTTACCCTCTTCAGTATGTCCAGAGTCGGTGCCAAATTTGGCAGGCTCTTTTTCTTTTGTATATCTCCCAGAAATTTCAACTGTTTTATTCTGGTTCTAAATGCAAACATCCTTCTTATTCCCTTTTTCCTTAAAACTTTCCCATTGCTCACATACTCCATGGTATTCTCAGCATCCTTGTGTAAAACTATTCATCCTTGCTTTGAATATTGCCGCCACATCTGGTTTGGTGATCCTGCAATATATTTAGAGATTCTTGATAAAATCCAAAGAAGAATCTGCAATATTATTGGACCTGACCTAGCACCTATGTTTCAGTTCCTTCCCCCTGCCATGACATAACTTCCCTGTGCCTTTTTCCATAAATACTTTCATTCGTAATTGTTTTGACGATCTTTCCTCTATGGTACCTAGACTTTATGAATTTAAGCATAGTACTAGATTGACGGCAAGGTACCATCATCTTGTAGTTAAAATGGCTAGATATAACCATAAGTTCTATGCAAACAGTTTCTTCTCTCACACTTCTCACTTGTGGAATTCTCTTCTGACATCTTGCTTCAAATTTAAATGTAATGTCAATCTTCTGCCGTCTTAATTCTTGTTCCTTTATTGTCCTCTCTCCTTAATGGCGGATTTTCTCATATTCTCTAACACTCAGTAACCACTTGCATCTTAGTGGCTTTATTCATCCGGTGAACCTTGTTTTTGTTTTCTTTTAAGGATTAAATACGGATTTATGTTTACTTTGAGAATACAGTGTCCATAGAGAGCCTTCTAGAAACTCTCCACAACACTAATCATGGCAAACTACCAGGCCAAAAATAAAATTTATTACAGTAATACAAAACATGAAAAAAAAATAAACCATTAACTTCCACAGAACATGAAGTCCCACTTCATTTTCTATTTGTCATATTTTTGAAGAAGGACACATGTGTGTCCCAAAATTCTGATTTTAAAATCTTTCTCTTCGTGCTGCAGTTTAGTCAAAAGCCCAACTAATATCTAATAAATACCATATTGCTGTCTTTTTAGTCCTCAGATCTCATGAACTGATCTATTAAATTCATACACAACCCCAAAATATATATATATATATATATATATATATATATATATATATATTATGAAATGTACAAAGTCCGACAATTATTTTAAGACATTTTTATGTTTATACATTCTTTTTATAGAATTTGCTTAAATATTTGTATCTATAAAAAGAATGTATAAACATAAAAATGTCAATAAATATATATATATATATATATATATATATATAAAAGTGAACATTGAAGTCAACACTCAGCAGTGACAGGCTATTTCATGCTAGACGCAATTGTCAGGCCTGATGATTGCGTTCAGCATGAAACTGCCTGACACCTGAGTGTTGACTTCAATGTTCACTTTTATATTTACATACGCTCTATCTCTGATATTGAGCACTTTATCCCATAAATATAGCACACCATAAAACAATATTTCTTTATATATATATATATATTTATATAAAGAAATATAATCTTAAATTGTGCTATATTTATGGGATAAAGTGCTCAATATCAGAGATAGAGCGTGTGTAGATATAAAAGTGGACATGGAAGTCAGCACTTAGAGGCGACAGTCTGTTTCATGCTAGTGCAATCGTCAGGCAATGATTGCACGAGCATGAAACAGACTGTCGCCTCTAAGTGCTGACTTCCATGTCCACTTTTATATCTATATATTTATATATATATATGTGTATATATATATACAAGTTATATATATATATATATATATATATATATATATATATATATATATATATTGTGTGTACTTACATAAAATATATAGACAACACTTATCTATATTATTTAATGAAACATGTATGAATATATATATATATATATATATATATATATATATGTTTTATTAAAAACAACTGACAAGGTGCTGCAGTTAAGTTTTTACATAATTTTACATATGTTCTTATAATTTTAGTGTTTTCAGGACGTAAATTATATCAAAATTGCCCGAATGTTTTATATAACCATGGACTTTTGACTATACATTGATTCTATATAATTTGAGATAGAAACATAAAGCATACATATACATTAAGTTAAAAGTAAAAATAAAATTCATCCTTGATAATGGCTAAAAGTATAGCTGAAAGCACTTGGATATATAAAACATTTGGGCAATTTTTATATAATTTATATCCTGAAAAGAAAAAATTATAAGAACATATGAAAAATTATATAAAAAAACTTTTTAATGAAACTTGCATAAAAGAGGGATTCTTCCCAAATGCACAAGTATATATATATATATCTATATCTATATCTATATATATATAACTTGTATATATATATATATAACTTGTGCAGATATATATATATATATATATATATATATATATATATATATATATATATATATATATATATATATATATATATATATATGAAAAAATATAGTTTTAAATGATGCTATATTTCCAAGTAAAAGTGCTCAATAGAGTGTACATAAATAGAAAAGTGGACACTGAAGTCAACACTAAGTGGCAACAGTTTGTTTCATGCTTAAATGCAATCTTCAGACCAGAAGATTGTATTGAAACATTAAACAGACTGTCATCACATGGTGTTTTCTCTTACTTTTTATTCATTTATATATATATATATATATATATATATATATATATATATATATATATATATATATATATATATATATATATTTCAAAAGACGCGATGATGTTATCACGTGCATGGCGAAGATTTTTAATCATGTGAAGGTGTGAAAAAGATTTTTATTATACAAGCCAAAAGATCGAAGAATACGTTATAAAATTTAAAATGTTCAAAGGAAATGTTTATGTGGTGTCTCTAATTATGAATAAATATATTATAAACATTGTGTAACGTATTCTTCGATCTTTTGGCTTGTATAATAAAAATCTTTTTCACGCCGTCACATGATTAAAAATCTTCACCGAGCACGTGATAACATCATCGCGTCTTTTGAAATTAAAATGATTTTGTAACGTTTATTTAGTTTGTAAAAAATGAAGCAACATGATTCCACTACAAGACAATTTGCAAATGTTTTAAAAAAATTTTGACTCTACATATATATAAGACATTGTTAAAAATTTTGACCCTGAAGATGAACAATGATGTTCGAAAGTACTCGGTTATCTTACGGACAATATTTATTTCGATATAATTTTCAAATAAAAAGTTTCATTAGAAAATATGAGAAAATTCAAAAGAAAATATGCAGGACGATGTTGTCTTTGACATTCAACACAACATGTTTAGAAGAAAAGTTGCTGCCAAATTAGACATATATATATATATGTGTGTGAGTGTGTGTGTGTGTGTGTGTGTGTGTGTGTGTGTGTGTATATATATATATGTATATGTATATGTATATGCAGACATGCATGATACATTTAGATGTATTGAATATTTTGCAACACATCAGATGCATGATGTATTTCATTCAGAGTCTGTCTGTTGCCATTCTGACAAATCAAATTTTGTGGAAACCTGCTGCTTCAACCTATTAGCTTTACTCTAAACAATTTCTGTCATGGTTTAAGAGGCAGTGTGGATTCAAAAGGAAATAACTGGTGCCGGGGGGTGGGGAATAGTTGGAAATATGTTACATGTAAAGTATGCGATGAGTAAATTGTGGCCATTTTATATTTTTAATTTTGCGCATGCATGTTGTTTGTTTCTTTTATTTTATCAACTACACAGTATAGTAGGGTCAGTTGGGCACCGGCTCTGAGAAAAAGAGCACGATGATGCAATTCACCCCAGCAGAATTTTGGAAACGGCATGCATTCATGCCAGAAACCCAATACGAACATTTCAACGTGTTTGGGTATAAATCTGAAAATAGTACAGAAGAGTCAGCATCATGGTGTTTGGAGTGCTCAATGATTATGCCAAGGTTATGCTTCCATTGATCTTCCCACAGGGCCTCATACTCAATATGGAGACCTACATCAAGTGTCTTAAGGAGATAGTGTTACCCTGGTGCAAGAGGGTGACTGCTGGCAACAGGACTCTGCACCAGACCGCACAAGCAGGAGAATCCAGTCATGGCTGTCAGACAATGTCTGCAACCACATCACCCCTAACATCTGGCCTCCTAATTCCCCAGACTGCAACACACTTGATTACTTTGTGTGGGTTGCAGATGAGCAAAAGACCAACAAAACTCCTTGTAGCACCAAAGATGAACTGAAGGCAAGGATTATGACAGCATTCACCAATGTAAACAAAGAGACTGTCTAGAAGAGTTACAGGAGATTCCGAAATTGTCTGGAGGCCGCAGTTTAAGCCAATGGCGATTTTATTGAATAAATTTACACTTTTGTATTTCATATTTTCATGTAATTTTAGTAAATATATCTGTTAAAATGAGATTTAAGTGTTATTTTCATTTTTGCATAATTTAGATGACATTTTATTCATCGCACACTGTACATATCCAAAGGCATGGCTTTCAGAAACTAAGCAAAGTATGAAGAGACAGGAAAATATCATTCATAATAAAGAAATGAGTACTTAACCGCTAGCTAATAACTAATCTCCTATGATGTAGTGAATATGGCAGTAAATGTGAGGACAAGAGTCTGAACAACTGAACAATGTAAATACTGAAAATAGTTACAATACCTCATCTCAGAAATAGAGACAGGTTACTAAAGGGAAATAACTGAGACGGAGATATCCAGAAAAAGGCGTGGCAAATGAAACTAGGACAATCTACTCTGGTGGACAAAATAAAGGGTTTGGTTCAAAGTTCCATCATATCTCCCCTGCAGAAGGCTGGAGCCGTAAAGGTAAATAGTTACAATACCTTATCTCAGAAATATAGACAGATATTAGAGGTAGTGAATATTGAACAAATTTCCAGGAAGATGAAGAAAAGACATGGAGCAACAGTGATGTGATTCTACTGATGAATGCTGAAAATACCTTCAATAGAACATGTGAACGAAGATATGTTTTTAAGGGAAAAAACGAGTCAAGTGCAGATAATTAAGTTTTGTAAAGCTATATGGGTTTCTATATTTCTATCTATAAAAGGCAGGATGTGTGTGTGTGTGTGTGTGTAATCTCACACTGCAAATTTTTTTGTAAGCTCTATACTAAACATTAAATCTGTTACGAAAAAAGAACTAAACAAAATGAACACAAAACGATCAGCTTTAAAAAAGGACTAGTAACTGGAAAAACCAAATGAAAAAAGAATTTTAACAACAAATATTTTTTTCACACCCAAACCAGTTCTGCGGAATCAGAATCCACGTTGAGTTTAAGCAAGTGACTGAGCCAATTGGAGTAAAGCGCCATGCAGATTTAAATTTTTCCCACTTGTGACAAATGCAGCTATCGATTTTTTTGCATGCTAGCATGCTAGTTAACATTCATGTCAGTCAGCTGTTGGCTCTTACGCTGGCCAATAGAATTTTCCTGCCTATTCGTGGCAGCCAGCTATAGGCTCTCATTCTGGCCAGTAGAAAATGGCCGCAAACTACATGAAAACAGCCGTAGAATCATGAAAAAATCGATTATTTTCACTATCGATGGGAGTTGGGAAATGCAAAGTCGATCTTGGTATTATTACTAACTTGGAGCATGCGCATGTAAATTTTGGTGCAAATCTGTCAAAAATTGCGGCCGTTTATTCATTACACACACACACACATCCTGCCTTTTATAAATAGAGATGGAAACAATGTACATTTGTAGATTCATGTGTGAACATTTATGCATTATAAAATCATTAACACAAATACAAAAACCTTAAAAATGTTTTTAAAAAAGCAGTAAATATAAAGAAAAAATTCAATGAAAAGCTTACATTTATTAAAAGCATTTGTTGATATATATATATTTGTCAAATTCTTGCCGTCTTCGAAATATTGTGAGGTTGGCCATGATGATGGCTTTTGATTAAAGCCAAGTAAATCATTTCTGTTTTTCTTTTGTTTTAGTCTCTTTTCTTCTCTATCTTCTTTTGTTTTTTTCTTCTTCTTTTTTTCTTACTTTACCTTTGCTTACCAAAAAGCAACTTGTATAAATACATGCAAATGGATAAGATTAAAATTAATCAAGAAATGGATTGTTAAGTGAAGCAACACAAATGTCTCTTTATTCTGTCATCATTTTACCCATGTATATTTTCCCAATCTATTTACCTTCATCTCCCACCATCTTTTTCATCCATTTATATTTTTATCTACCTTGTCAGGTAAATGCTTTGACAAACAGATAAATTGAGGAGGAGAGATGTTGAATGACATACACAGAAAGAGAGATTATCGTGAACTGAATGAGGGGGTAATAAATAGGTAGAGAGAGGAGATATATGAAAAGACCTATACAAACAGATAGATATGAAGACTGAGATAGATAGATAGATAGATAGATAGATAGTGTTGAGTCTTGACTCAATGTTGAATCTCGCCTATTGCATGGAATAATAATGCAACACAAAATGTACTTAGAACAAGAATGTATTATAACAAGAAAGTGTACACAATAAGTACATATAGTATTTCTGTATATTTCTGGGAAGACGTTCCTGGAGAATGTGTTGACTAGTCGCAGTCGATCAGAGTCTCTAGTTGGATCTCGTGATTCCTTCTCTCTCGTCTTCCGGTATCAACCATTATTTATATAGTTGGTAGTCACCTATGCAGATTAGGTGGATTCCACCACAACAGATAGATAGATAGATAGATAGATATCAAGTAATTGAGATATATAGATATCAAGTAACTGAGATAGATAGATAGATAGATAGGTATCAAATAATTGAGATAGATATCAAGTACCTGAGATAGATAGATAGATAGATAGATAGATAGATAGATAGATAGATAGATAGATAGATAGATAGATAGATATCAAGTAACAGATAGATAGATAGATAGATAGATAGATAGATAATCAAGTAATTGAGATAGATAGATAGATAGATAGATAGATAGATAGATAGATATCAAGTAACTTAGATAGATAGATAGATAGATAGATAGATAGATAGATATCAAGTAACTTAGATAGATAGATAGATAGATAGATATCAAGTAACTTAGATAGATAGATAGATAGATAGATATCAAGTAACTTAGATAGATAGATAGATAGATAGATAGATATCAAGTAACTTAGATAGATAGATAGATAGATAGATAGATAATCAAGTAACTGAGATAGATAGATAGATAGATAGATAGATAGATAGATAGATAGATAGATAGATAGATAGATAGATAGATAGATATCAAGTAACTCAAATAGATAGATAGATATGAAGAAACTGAGATAGATTTCTGGCGGAGTGAATTATGTCATGGTGCTCTTTTTCTCTCACAGACGGTGCCCAACTGACACTACTATACTGTGCAGTCAACAAAATCAAAAACAAAAAACACGCATGCATGATACTAAAAATATAAAATGGTGACAATTTACCCATATTCACCTTGTATCTCTTGATTTCTCTCTGCCTTCCTTGAAAATAACTAACAATGATCAAAAGTACTCAGAACATTACACAGAGTTTTGGCAGCTTTCGGCCTTTTCATTTGTACCCTCTTACTTCTTTTAATTGTGACCTGCATTCATATTTATGATTGTTAGATACTCAGGTTCTGTCTATATTTCTGAGATATTGCAATTATTTAGGCTATTTACATTGTTCAGAGTGTTGTAATTATCTTCATTGGCATATTCACAATGCTTCGGCAGTTGTACACTCCAGCCTTCTTCAGATGATTTGAATTTCGAACTGAACCCTTTATTTCTTCCACCTTTATAATGTTCTAGTTCCACATGCCATGCCTTTTCTGGATGTCTCATTATCAGTTATCTCCCTTTGATTCAGCTCTCCAAGTTTGTTTTTCACCTCTGCAGTAGCCAGGTATTGAACTCACAACACTTTGGGTCAAAATCAATGGATTCAGCCAACGCTTATATATCCACTGGGACAAGTGTCCTTGAAACATTGTGAATATGGCAACAAAGACGGGGACAATGGTCCAAACAATGTAAATAGTCTAAATAATTATAATACCTCATCTCAGAAATATAGAGAGACATTAAATGTGAAGTGTTCAAAGCAACCTTCAATATTTGTAGCTGAGTTACTTACATGCTGACAGGAGTGAGAAGAAGATATCTTTTTGCTATGAACGTCATCAAGTGGAAGATTTAAATCTAATGCCACCTGTAATTATTGTCAGGGAGCGGTAATCGAACACTGTTCCATCCACATTTGTGGTTTTTTATGACAGATGGTTGGCATCTAAACCAGCTCCCCGACTAGATTTTTTGATGGTGAAGTGAATGGCATGTCACACAGTAGCACAAAAACAAGAGAGTTTATGTTAGTCTTCTTATAGGAGCCAATGTCCAACGTGTATATATAAGGCAAGGATGGGGTCTCAAGCATCGAATGGCAACCTAAATAGAGATGATGCCCCTATAATAACACTCAGTGTACTTAAACAAACATGAGTGTCTGAATCAGTCAATAGGAGGAGCACCCAACCTCATAAAATCTTACCTAAAATCATGAGATTTCTCTATCAGGCAGGACTCATCTTGCTTTGTGCAAGATTAATCCCAGTCCTGCATCAACAACAACAACAACAAAAAAACACATCTATGTATGTTTATATATACATGGTGCGATGGATAAATTGTCAACTAAATTAAGCAAAAATGAAAATAACAATGACATCTCATTTTAACAGATATATTTACCAAAATTATACCAAAATATCTTGAAATACTAAAGAGTAAATTTATTTAATAAAATCGCAATTGCCTTCAACCATGGCCTCCAGATGACTTTGGAATCTCTTGCTCCTCTTCTGTATGGTCTCCTTGCTTATGTTGGGGAATGCTGTCACAATACTTGCCTTCAGTTCATCTTTTTTTGCTCTCTCACCCAAATGCACTTGTCACATAATAATCAAGCAGGTTACAGTCTGTAGAGTTAGGCGGCTGAATCATACCAAATATAAAGCATGTGATGAATAAATTGCCGTCTAAATTACGCAAAAATGAAAATAACACTGACAACTCATTTTAACAGATATATTTACCAAAATTACACAAAAATATCTTCAAATACTAAAGAGTAAATTTATTCAATAAAATCGCCATTGGCTTCAACCTCGGCCTCCAAACGACTTCGGAATCTCCTTAAAATATTCTGGACGGTCTCTTTGTTTAGGTTGTAGAAAACTCCCATAATCCATGCCTTCAGTTCATCTTTGGTGTTACCAGGAGTTTTGTTGGTCTCTCGCTCAATAATAATCAAGTTGGTTGCAGTCTGGGGAGTTAGGTGGCCAGATGTAAGGGGTGATGTGGTTGCAGAAATTGTCTGACAGCCATGACTGTGTTCTCATGCTTGTGTGGCATGGTGCAAAGTCCTGTTGCCAAAAAAAGGTCTTCCAGCAACCATGCTCTTAACCCAGAGCTGCATTACCTCTACAAGGCACTTGATGTAGGCCTCCATGTTGAGTCTGAAGCCCTGTGAGAAGATGAATGAAGGTATAATGTCGCTATCACTAGTGATCACTCTAAACACCATCATAATCACTATTAGACTGATCCAACTCTTTCCAAATCCTTTGCACTGTCCTCAAATTGACACCCAAACAATCTGAAATGGATCTTCTGGTGTGAATGTCAAGCAGTAAAGCATGCTATTTCCAAATTTCTGGTGGTGTGAATTGCATCGTGGTCCTCTTTTTCTCATGGACTGTGCTCAACTGACCCTACTGCAGTTTGCAGTCGACAAAATCAAAAACAAACAGTACACATGGGCAAAATTATAAATACGAGGGTCATTCAATAAATAAGGTGAATCTTTTGGTATAAGGACTTCTAATACAGATAGAAGCTTACTTTTTTTTTCAACATAGTCTCCCAGCACTGTCACACACTTTTCCCATCTGTGCACAAGCTTCCGTATTCCCTCAGCGTAAAAATCTTTGGACTGATGTCTCAGCCAGTCGCTCACAACACTTTTGACTTCATCGTCACTTTTAAACTTCATGCCTCTCATGAACGCTTTCAAGGGACCAAACAGGTGAAAGTCTGAAGGGGAAACGTCTGGGCTGTAAGGGGGATGAGGGAGCAGTTCCCAGCCCAGCTCGTTGATGGTCTGCACTGTTTGGGCTGCTGTGTGAGGCCTTGCGTTGTCATGATGCAAGATGACTCCTTCTGACTGATGACCCCTGCGTTTGTCCCAGCAGATAAACTCAAAGTCCTTGCAATGTCATCCACTGTCACCCTTCTGTCAGACTGAATGAGGTCATTGACTGATTCGATCACCTCAGGAGACCTCACTTCTGTAGACCTCCCAGGCCTGTCTTCATCCTCAACACTGCTCCGTCCTTCTTCAAACAATTTAGCCCACTTGTAGATATTTGTTTTGGCTGAAACATGTGGCACCATAAACAGTTGACATTCTCCTATGAATTTCAACTGGTTTGCACCCTTCAGCAACCAAAAACTTGATAACTGACCGCTGTTCAATCCTGGAGCACGCTTCTTGGTCGGCCACCTTTGTTAATCGCCAAAACTCTCAAAGTTTTTTTTAATCTGCAAAAGAAATTAAATCCATGTGAAAAAGAAGTAAAACAAAAAAAAATAAATAAATAAAAAAGAGTAAGCTTCTATCTGTATTAGAAGTCCTTATGCCGAAAAATTCACCTTATCTATTGAATGACCCTCGTACAAAATGGCAACAATTTACCCATTTCACCGTGTATGTATGACCCTTTTAATTATCTATTTTGACAACTGTGCCACTCAAAAATCATCTTGTCCAAGAACTTGCCATTATTGTCTACATTTATTCTGACATTGTCATCGACTTTGAAGTAACATATAATTTTACTGCCTGCAGTACGAGCTTTACTCCACCTACTGCCTTGTTGTTTGACAGTTAACATAAAAAACCAGCCTCTAGAGCATCTATCAGGTCCATCCTATCAGCCTAAACTTCACCACTAAATATTCTTCTTCTCCTATGTGCTATGTCCCTTCAGGACATTGGCTATCATGACTCTCCACAGTTTCCTGTTTTCTTAATAAATGTTATCTTTTTTGTTATCTCTCCTAAAACTTTTTCTGCCATCCATTTACTCATGTTTTGATAGGTAGGTTAATGTTTCCCTCTTCACTCCTAACTTCAAGCTGCCCAGTGGGTATTAAATTTTCCCAGCCCTTTTCCTCATTATGTGCCCTAGAAATTTCAACTATCTCTACCTGATGTTTGTTTCTATTTTTCTCTAAATCTTCATCATTGTTCACATGTCTGATCCATTCTTCTGTAGAACCGCATTTCTGTTGCTTCAAGCCTCTTATTCATCTGCAAGGAGATTGTCCAGCATTCGCTGACATATACGGCGACTGATATTACATAGAACTTTAATATTCTTTTGTTTATAGTGAAATCTATTTTTTTAATACATTGCTTAACTTTTGGAAGGCATCTTTCACTATGCCAATGCCCCTTCACATTTCAGTATCACTTTCCTTCCTTTGTTAAGACACTTCCCAGATATTTAAATTATCATACTTATTTGATTTTGGTATCTCCAATTTGTAATTTGCATGCTGGGTTCTTCCATTGGTTAACAATCATGCATTCTGTCTTCGGGATTATTCATTGGAAATCTTTTTTGAGGTACTTCATTGATCAACTTACGTGTTTCTCTTTCTGGTGCTTACTTACATGGAGTAGCTTGCTTGCTTTCATGTATTTAGGCAATGTTCTTAATATTATTTACACCCTTTCTCTTAGTTTACATTAACAGTACCTGCTTTTTCAAATATTTCCTTGTTGTGGGAACTGAGCAAGCAAAATGGATTGACTAAACACCCTTGCAGAGGCAGTGCTTGGAGAACAAATAGCCAGCCTTATATATATATATATATATATATATATATATATATATATATATATATAATATAAAAGGCTCAAACACTAATATTTTATGGTTATAATTTATTACATTGGAATCGTAATCATGTATATATTGACCACTAATATTATCAATATATATATATATATATATATATATATATATATATATATATGCACATTTCATTGAAAACTGTAAGACATGTTTAATGTAGTTTGAATGTAGCAATCCGATGTAGGAAGTAATTTGTTCAGTGTAACAGCAACAATGTCTAGTAGCATCTATTCAGGAATTCTTAAGGTCTTCCATATCAGAGGTTGGCCGTGGATATTCGGAGAGAGTAGGAAAACGTAGTTCTGCAGGTCTTTTCATCTGACAGTTTAGCAGTGGATATTCCGACAAGAAAAAAACAAAATGGCCGCCTTTACACACATCGGATCGAATATTTCAAGTCTTCTGATTGGTTAACCTTCTATGGGTGAACTATAAAATGAGTCAGCTCATTTTGGTTTGCTCACTAGTTAACACAAAAAACTGTAACAAAAATGATAGACATAGTGCTTTTATTTAGTTCTTTATACAATTTCTCATGCAATCTAATAATTTTTTCTTTTCGGATGATAAATTATATAAAAACTGTCCAAATGTTCTTTTTATCCGAGCACTTTCGGCTAAACATTTAGCCATTTTCAAGGATTATATTTTAACAGTTAGAATTAGAAATAGTTTGTTGTATGTATGTTTTATAAAATATTTTCATTTTTTTTTTATTTTATTAAATTTTTATTACATTTTATTACATTAAGAGTGAAACATTCAGACAGTTTTTATATAATTTATCATCCGAAAAGAAAAAAAATTATTAGAAAGCAGGAGAAATTGTATAAAAAAACTAAATAAAAGCACCTTGTCTGTCGTATTCAATGAAATGTGCATGAAAGAGGGATTGCTGCCTAAATACACAAATACATATACATATATATATATATATATATATAATATAGAAAAAACAACTGAAAAGTTGAAAATTTAAAAAAATTGGATGTTTTTTTGTGAAAGTATTTATTTATATTTTTTTATATACATATATATTTGATATTTCAGATCAGCCCCGATCTTTCATCAGAAATGTTTTCAGAAATTTGTTTACATTAAGTAGCATCCATCGCGAGACGTGGACGTCACATGATATGGAATGCAACTGATATATATATACTAGCAGCATGGGCCGGCGTTGCCCGTGCTTGATTAAAAAATCGCACAACTCATACAGCAATCGCTATCACTTGACTTAAAATATTTTTGCCCTTCTTTGCCTTTAAAGGAATGCCCTTTGCCATGCTGATGTTGCTACATGCCTTACTACTTGCCTATCTCACACTGTGAATTTTTTCTAAGCTCTATACTAAACATTAAATCTGTTACGAAAAAAGAACTAAACAAAATGAACACAAACCGATCAGCTTTAAAAAAGGACTCGTAACTGGAAAAACCAAATGAAAAAAGAATGTTAACAACAAATACTTTTTCACACCCAAACCAGTTCTGCGGAATCAGAATCAACGTTGAGTTTAAGCAAGTGAATGAGCCAATTGGAGTAAAGTGCCATGCAGATTTAAATTTTTCCCACTTGTGACAAATGCGGCTATCGATTTTTTTTGCATGCTAGTTAACATTCATGTCAGTCAGCTGTTGGCTTTCACACTGGCCAATAGAATCTTCCTGTCTATTCGTGGCAGCCAGCTATAGGCTCTCACTCTGGCCAGTAGAAAATGGCTGCAAACTACATGAAAACTGCCGCAGAAGCATGAAAAAATCGATTATTTCCACTATCGATGGGAGTTGGGAAATGCAAAGTCGATCTTGGTATTATTACTAACTTGGAGCATGTGCATGTAAATTTTGGTGCAAATCAGTCGAAAATTGCGGCCGTGCATTCGTTACACACACACACACAAACACACACACAAACACACACACACATGCTGCCTTTTATGGATAGAGATGTGTGTGTGTGTGTGTGTGTGTGTGTGTGTGTGTGTGTGTGTGTGTGTGTGTGTGTGTGTGTGTGTGAATTCAAACCAAATACAGATCAAATATGGATTAGAATCCAACAGAATAATAGAACAAGGAACAAATAGGAAACATTTATAAAAACATGTTTTGCTTTTATTTAATATTCATCAGAAAATGGATTATGCAGTAGAAAAGAAAATTCTGGTATTTTTATTTTTGTATTGTTTCTTTTTCATTGGTTAAGCAGGCTTCATGCATATTTGTCCTGTCAAGCATCATTTGTGTATATAATTCATGTGTTTTTGTATATCACAATTCTTGAAGATCTACACAGTATTCAGTCGATAATGTGTATGCATTTGTGCATTTGAGCATGTAGTAGGCATTTTTATCTATGTCTGGTAGTGTTGAATGTTCTATGTGTGAGTGAAAGAATCTAAGTTATTCTGGTTGTAGTGTGCAGGTAGACATTATTTACATTATTCAGACTATTGTACTCATCTTTGTCGCCATATTTATTACAACGTTTCAGCTGTTGTACGCTCCGGCCTTCTTCAGGTGGTTGGAATGTCAAACTGAACCCTTTATTTTGCTCACTAGGGTAGACTGTTCTAGTTCCATGTGCCATGATTAATGGATGTCAGTTATCTCCTGTTAATTTCTCTCTGAAAGTTCTGTTCTGCCTTAACCAGGTATTGAACTCACAAGGACACATGGCACAGTGGATAAAGGCATTAGTTAGATCCAGTGACAGGATACAAAGACTTGTATAATGTACACATGTACTAATTCCCTGTAATAATAATCAAATTCTGTTACTCACTGGTCTTGGTAAAAAGTCAAAAATCTACTTTTTATGGTGCATTCAATTTTTGCCTCATACTATATATATATATATATATATATATATATATATATATATATATATACAGGTTAGATGAGAACACATAGAGGACAATTCCAAGATTCAGGACATTTAATTTAAAAAGGGCTCAATACAAATAGATCAATATTATTTATTTTAGGATATTACATCGAAAACATGTCAAATTTGCCAAAATCTATGGCTCATGACCCATTTATGGAAAGTAATTTTTTTACTTTTGCTTCTTGGCTTAGTTTAAATTTAACATGTGTCATATTCAATTGGTTGATCTGATTAAAGGCCACAAACCTTATAAGCCCCACTTTTTCTTTTCTTTTTTTCATAAAAGAGGTATTTTGTTTTAAATCTAAATAAATCATTCACTCGCCAGTAATTTACAAGCGTCTGATGAGATCCATTTGATACGCATCAAAACACAACTGCAATTCTGTAGCAATTTTGACATGTTTGTGATGTAATATCCTAAAATAAATAAATATACATATATATATATATATATATATATATATATATATATATATATAAACTTTAAAAATCAGGGAACATTTTTAAAATTATTTTGAAAGCTCTACAGGTAATTTTTATTTTTACTTTTACTTATTTTTTTTCTTACGTGTATTGAGCACTTTTTAATACTACTATTTCCTGGTCTGATTCAACTCTATTAACCTTTATATATATATATATATATATATATATATATATATATATATATATATATATATATATATATATATATAAATATATATATATATATATATATATGTATATATATAAATATATATATATATATATATATATATATATATATATATATATATATATATATGTATGTATGTATGAGTAATAGAATGATAAAATGGAAAAAAAATTTGTATATAACGTGTCTTATCCCTAAAAAGAAATTCTTCTGAAAAATAATGGTTTCAATGATGGAGACAGTGTTATATATATATATATATATATATATATATATATATTATTATTATTATTATTATTATTATTATTATTATTTAAACATTATATTTAGTGGATACTCATATTTGAGTAGACACTCCATTTATTTATTAAACAGTATATTTATTTATTTTTCTCTACCGGCCTTAATAAATAAGAAATCCTATTAAAGGAAATGCTCCATTATGATTTGCATGTCTTTTTCAATATGAACAATGATGTCTCCCTCGTCAGCATAGATTAACTATCAACTAACTGAATGGAAAGTTTTTATTTACCACTGAAATGTGCAAATTTTTCACTAATAAGATTTATCAAACATCCAAACCAGCTTATAAAAAACACAAATATACTATTTAATAAATAAACAGCACGTCTACTCAAATATGAGCATTCACTAAAAATAACACTTAAGTATTAAAAATAAATCTGTTAAGTTTACATATATATATATATATATTGCCTGACGATTGCACTAGCATGAAACAGATTGTCGCCTCTAAGTGCTGACTTCCATGTCCACTTTTATATTTACATACGCTCTATCTCTGATATTGAGCACTTTATCCCATAAATATAGCACACTTTAAGACTATATTTCTTTATATATATATATATATATATATATATACATATATATGTGTATATAAACAGTTCACTTTTATATTTATATATATATATATATATATATATATATATATATATATATATATAATAGCTGGCCACTCATATTCGAGGATACCTATATACTAGGGCAGCTAGTCAATCCCTATTGCAGATGCTTGCTCAGGCACATTTGTGTTTGTTCAACACTCACAGAGCCAACCTGTGGTTTATACTGCAACTATGCTGAGCAGTTTCTTGGAGAGAGTGTCTTATCTACAATGATCAACAATCTGAACACTCTGCCCAAACCTTCAGTCACGATGACTTGTGACTACGTGCTAGCACAGCTATCGACAGTCCCAAGTGTTCCGTCTACCCAATTTCACTCATGAGGCTTGCGTCAACCCATGGTGCAGTTTTCAAGCACTTTCCAAAACTGCTGCACACTGGGATCGTTTCCCAGACCGATAACATCCAGCCAAATCACCCATGGTGAGATTCGAACCTGTGTCTCATGGTCAGAAAGCAAATGTTCTAACCACTCGGCCATGCACCCACATATTATTTTATTTTTTTTTATTTTTTTTTTTTTTTAAGCTTATCACTCCAAGCAAGGCTGGAAGCCACTAGCACGCAAGGGGTTACAGAAGGCTTGGAGGAAGAGCAGATAGGAGTGGTAAAGGAGAGGATGTGGAGAAAGATAGTGGATCGATCAAGGCAAGGGGTTTACAGAAGATTTGGAGCGAGAGCAGATAGGAATGAAAGGTGAAAGGATGTGGAGAAGGGAAGTGGATAGATCAAGGCAGCTGGAGATGTCGATTGATGTTACACTTAAATAGTTGGAGATTATATTTGTCAGGGAAACAGTAATAGGGAATGGAGTTCCACAGGTGAGATGTGCGAGACATGAAGCTATTGGAGTAGAAGAGATGTCTACATCTAACAGTTTCAATGGTGAAGGGGTGGGAACGGGATGCCAGCCTCGTAGGACGTTTAAATTCATGAGGCCTAGGAACCAGCAAAAGCAGCTATTTGAATGCATTGCTTTTTATCTGACATTATTTGTTATTATTGTAAATGTTATTTTTAATGGCTACATATATCCTTGTTTTTTTATTTTCTTAAAAAGTAAAATCAATAGCAATTTGCAATCAAAAATCAATAGCAATGTAACTGTTTTTACTCTTTTAAGAAAGGAAAAACAGAGATAGCAACCCAATACATGTACCCATTAAAAATCACATTTATAGTAATATGAAATATATACACAGTTTGCAATGGCTAAATACATATAGGGGGAGATGGGTAAATTGTCGCCATGTCAACTGCAAAGTGCAGTGAGGTCAGTTGAGCACTGTTTATGAAAAAAGAGCACCATGACGCAATTCACTCCACTAGAAATTTGGAAACGGCTTGTTGTTCTGCACTGGAAGCTTCAATACAAACATTTCAGTGTGTTTGGGTGTCAATCTGAGGATAGTGCAGATGATTCGAAAAGATTTGGATGAATCTAATGGTGATTATGAAGGTATTTGGAGTGATCAATAGTGATGGTGACATTATGCCCCTGTTCATCCCCCCACAAGGCCTCAGACTCAATATGAGGGGGGCCTGCATCAAGTGCTTTGTTCAGGTAGTACTGTCCTGAGTTAAGAGGGTAGCTACTGGAAGACTCTATGTCTGGCAACAGGACTCTGCCCCATGCCGCACAAGCAGGAGAACACAGTCATGACTGTCAGACAATTTCTAGAAACACAATACCCCTTACATCTGGCCACCAATTTCTGTAAACACCCTACCTCTTACATCTGGAGACCTAACTCGCCAAACTGTAACCTCCTTGATTATTATGTGACAAGTCCATTTGAGTGAGAGAACAAAAGAAGATGAACTGAAGGCAAGGATTATGACAGCATTCCCCAACATAAGCAAGGAGACCATCCAGAAGAGAAGCAAGAGATTCCAAAGTCATCTGGAGGCCATGGTTGAAGACAATGGCAATTTTATTAAATAAATTTACTCTTTAGTATTTTAACATATGTTGGTGTAATTTTGGTAAATATATCTGTTAAAATGAGATGTCAGTGTTATTTTTTGTGTAATTTACCCTGAATATATATATATATATATATATATATATATATATATATATATATATATATTAAAAAGAAGTGAGGTACCGTTTTTGGCTGTAATGTGGATTATTTTTTTAAATATTATCCTTTATTTTTCATAATTTTACATGTGTTTCTGGTCTCGCGACCATCTTCTGTTAAAGGGTAGAGATTTACACATATTATTAAAAATAATTATTTAATATTTTATTTAAATTTTTTCTTTATGTTTTTCAATGTAAATTATCCTCGATATGAGACATTCTCTATTTTTGTGTTAGTAATCCGAATGTCTTTCTTGAAATGACAGTGAAGAGTTCTGCGCGAAGGGTCATAAAACAATTATGTTTGGTTTGAGAAGTGATATATATATATATATATATATATATATATATATATATATATATATATATATATATATATATATATATATATATATATATATATATATATATATATATATATATATATATATATATATATATATATATATATATATATATATATATATATATATATATATATATATATATATATATATATATATATTTGGCTGACTCATTCTGATGAGTGAAGATGGCTCAGTGGTAGAAGCTCTGACTGACACCAAATCAGTTATGTTTCAATCTGGGCTTGAGGCATCCGGTTATCTAGTCACACTGAGGAGCTGTGATACAGCAAAACAGTACTGTCTGCAAATCACATATATAAATAAATATTTAATGGAAGCCATATTAATAAAAACAAACAACCCAACACTTAATGATATTAACTTTGAACATGGACATAATATCTTGACTGTGTTTTGAAACAAAAAAATGAAACATTTTATAAAACATACATATAACAAACTATTTCTAATTCTAATTCTAACAGTTGAAATATAATCCTTGAAAATGGCTAAATGTATAGCCGAAAGCACTTGGAAAAAAGACATTCAGACAGTTTTTATATTATTTATCATCTGAAAAGAAAAACATTATTAGATCACACAAGAAATTATATAAAAAACTAAATAAAAGCACTTTGTCAGTCGTTTTAATGAAATGTGCATAAAATATATATATATATATATATAACTGATACAACGATACAACTGATACAACGAAAATTAAAAATTGAACCCTCTACCACCCCTTGTCTGGATGAATGGATTTATCGGTAACCTTGGAAACCCTCAAACTATGAATCTTTCCTGTGCCGTTAACAACCGTAAATTTTAAAAAGTAAGTTACTCCAAAATTCGCTTGATGAGGAAATGGAACTAATGTCTTTGGTTTAATAACAAAATTAAATTCAGGGGCTTTAGCTTCCATTTCTGAAACATGGTTATCACTGTGTAGCGGTAAAACCATATTTTAAATCTATTAATTTATAATATTAATGCTCTGTAAATTTAAATTTACATAGAGCACTATTGTGTAAAAATAAAAATATCTATAAGAACACCGGATTTTATATCTTACTGTTCTTTCCTTTTTATTTATATATACATATATATATATATATATATATATATATATATATATATATATATATATATATATATAATTTAAATAAAAACAGACCACTTTAAGGTTCCCTATAATAAATTATTTCACCACAGCCCTTTTAAAGGACCGCGGATCCTCCTTGGGTCTATCCATACGGATTACCTAGTTTTTCATAAACTAAAGATATATATATATATATATATATATATATATATATATATATATATATATATATATATATATATATATGCATGAATACAAAGGCTGTCTATAAATCTATCTCGTTGTCTGTTGTCTATGCCTTCTTTTAGCCTATTTCTCTCTGTTAATCACTCAATCTACACCCACGCATTATTTGTGATTGTTTATTGGAGAAGTACATTTCACTTTCATATGAGCATTAAAACTAATGTTATATTCAATTGAATTTTGATTATTGACAAAATGTGATAAAAGTAAAAAAAATTCTTGATGAAAATTACAGATTCATTTATTTGTCTTTTACGAAACCCATTCCCCCACTTTATCTCAAGGCTAAAATGGGGTTTAAGCAAACTTCTATTGTTTAATATCATTTAGATGCATTATGTTTACACACATATATATATATATATATATATATATATATATATATATATATATATATTCGTTTTTAGATCTTCTCGAACATTTTAATATTAATATATACTTATGAATATTAATTTTTTTTATATATTCCAGGTACGCCACATATATATATATTTATCCATCATTCATTTTATCATAAATTAAAAAGATTTTGGTTTTGTTTAATGAAAGTTTGCTTTTGCCATAGCCCTTAATCTCTTCTCAACAGAAGTGCATGACTTATTCACCATCTCTTCACTCAAACTGTGCCACAATGTTATAAGGGCTTACTTGAGTGTATGATACCTGACAAAATCTCTCAAATATGGGCCATATTGCAAAGTCAGGTTTATATCAGGGCTTGATGGATGCTGGTCTGCTCTACCCCACCCCCAACTTATTCACCTGACTTTGCAATAAGTGATTATTACCTTTGTCCCTTTGTCAGTTGTCTTTTTTTTTATATATATCTCCTCTTCTTCCTCCTCCTTTTTAACATTGGTAGTCACACTGCTTATGCCTCTCTACCATTCTTGCATCTGAAACAAAACCTCTCATTTTAGTCATCATAGAGTTTTGCCTTCCATCAGCATGGTTGATGCTAACCTCCAGGCGAGTAACAAAATGGTTATATTTTTGACAAAATGACTATATTCTTGACAAGATGGTTATATTCTTGGTAAAATGACTATATTCTCAACTAAATGGTTATATTCTTGACAAAATGACTATATTCTTGGCAAAATGATTATATTCTTAATAAAAATGACTATATTCTCGGCAAAATGACTGTATTCTTGACAAGATGGTTATATTCTTGGTAAAATGACTATATTCTCAACAAAATGGTTATATTCTTGACAAAATGACTATATTCTCGGCAAAATGATTATATTCTTAATAAAATGACTATATTCTCGACAAAATGACTGTATTCTCAACAATATGGTTATATTCTTGACAAAATGACTATATTCCCAACAAAATGGTTATATTCTTAACAAAATGTCTATATTCTCAACAAAATGGCCATATTCTCATCAAAATTTAAAGAAGGGTCAGTAATGTTATCTGCCCTGTCCTGACTTCTTAACTTCAGTCACTTTCCTATCACCATGACATGACCTCCCTCTGTTTTTTCTATAAATATTTTCATCAGTGGTTCTTCTAATGAGCTCTCGTCTTTGGTACCTTGGCCATATGAATTTACGTATATGGAAACTTGGTCTCATCACTTTACTACTCAAATAGCTAGATGTAATCATAAGTCCTATTCTAATAGTTTCTTTTCTCGCACTTATCACCTGTTGATCTCTCTTCTAATTTCTTGCTTCCTTTCCACCTACGATCTTCAAAAATTTAAATCCACCATCAACTGTTATTGTCTATCTTCCTGAATCCTGTTCTTTTATTGCCATTTCAACTCACTAAAGTCTTCTCATTCTCTTTCACTCCCAGTAACCTATTGCATCTTAGTGGATAGGTCACCTTACTTGGGGTGAAATGATTAAAAAAACTCAACAAAAAGAAAAAAAAACACTAAATGGTTAGTTATATTTAGTTTGCTATCAGTTACATAAAGCTTTTCATAATTTTGGATACGACTTACATATTGGTTGTTTTGTTTGAATAAGTGCGATTGTGTGAGTGTTTGTCAGAGTGAATGTTTGTCTTTTTAGCCAGACATTATTTTCCTCTACTTCACTGATATTTCTACCAGTTATTTCAGAGATTCTTGATAAAATCCAAAGAAGAATTTGCGATATCATTGGTCCTAACCTGGCATGTCTCCTTCAGTCACTTTCCCACCGTCATAACGTAGCTGTTCTATGCCTTTTCTATAAATACTTTCACGGTAATTGTTGTAATGAACTTTCTGCTACAGTCCCTAGACTTCATGAATTTAAGAGCAGTAATAGATGGGCAGGAAGGACTCATCATTTCACAGTTGAAATGGCTATAGATGTAACTGTAAGTTCTATACAACAAGTTTCTTCTATCACACATTTCACTGGTGAAACTCTCTTCGGGCCTCTTGTGTCCCAGATCTTCAAAAATGTAAATGCAATCTCAATCATTATCTTATGACTTCTTAATTCTTCTTCTTTTATTGTTCCCTCTCCTTAATGGCGGATGTTTTTCATATTCTCTAACACTCAGGAACCCATTGCATCCTAGTGGCTTTATTGCCTTGCATGGGGTGAAATGATTAAAAAAATCATTACAATTTGCAGAACTTCTATTACTAACTCTTTACTTCCAGTAAATAAAATTACAGATGTTTTAAGATCTTCATTGGGGCTCAAGCTGTTATTACCATTCTCCACCCCCACAACATTTGTAAATATGGAAACTAGTAAACAAAATTTGTGGTATTAGGGTGACTATAATAAGAATAACAACTATAAATGTGATGTTTTGGTGTAAGGAATTTTATCAAATGATTGAGTCAATGATTGTAGCTAGCAAACTAAAATGTTAGGACAGAAGATAACGAACCCTTCCTCCTGCCCTTAATATTTGGCCTTGTGCCATATTTTATGTATTATCTTAGTGTCATTTTATTTATTTATTCAAACCACAGATTTGTGAATAATAAAGAAATGATATTCGGAATATCAAAACTCATATAATATTTAATGGAAGTTACAGAATGATTGATTCATTGGTTTGTTTTTTACGGTTTACCAACCCTTTGCAGTTTATTTAAAGCCGGAAAATATTTTTAGAATATAAAACTTTTTTTGGAGATAATGATGATTTACTGATAGAAGTCTTACTAATTAACCCATAGCTGGAGGAAGTAGAGATGGATTCTTACTTTTCCCAAGTGTATTTGCACATAAGTGAAGATAACAAATCTGACTGAAACTGGAATTTGCCTTTATGATTTCCAGTTCCGTGCCATCATTTTTTACACCACCTGCACATCCACGCTTACAGCACCTGGTATTTGCATGTGGTCACCCATCTAGGTTCCACCTAGGCTCGAAATTGCTTAACTTCGTATAAGAACTGGTGTTTTAGTGGGATATGACTGTTTGTTGGAAGTTACAGAAATATAAACTTTCATTCTCTATACACAAGTATCAGCCTTACCAAAAAAAAAAATTTCAAATTAAGCTAATTGATTTTTTTTTTCTTTTCAATTCGTTTGGGTACGTTTCTGTTTGCCAATTCTATTTTGCATCTCTGCGGCCAAACCTGCTTTCTGAAGATTAGAAAAGTCTTGCGGCTATTTGAAAGAACACAGAGCAATAGACATAGTGTTGAAATGATCAAGCATTGGCAAAATAATTTCTATTTCAAGAAGATGTGAGTTGATTAATCTGTTTAATTAGGGTGAAATTCAATGAAGATAAAAGCTTATTAATCTTTCCCAAATCCTCTCTCTCCGATTATGCAACTGCCATCATTGATAACGGCGCTCGGGGTTGGTGAATCAATTTTCAACATTTTTCATATTTCTACAATGTCTAATTTCCAAAAATAAAAATAAGAAATCAAATAATTATTAATTTGTCTTTTTCATCTTAACTCCGATGAGATGTTCACTGATTAAAATGCAGTAATGAATTCTTTTTTTTAGGTCAAGTATTTGTAGTAGGCGATTTTCATTAGCCTCGTTTGTCTTCAAACTGGAATAAATTTAAATATCTCAACTTTTATTTCAGGTACTATAAACTATCATGGATTCGTTTAAAAAGCTTAGTGATTAGCTACTTCAATAATTAAATGCATATGGTTTCTTACGGAAACATTTTGTAGCACATGAAATAATGGTGGTGAAAAGAGTACATGCACTAAATAACAGACCAATTGAGTTACAATGCAAAGATAACACTTATTGACATGCTGCCGCTTCCTTCTGTCTTTTCTAGAAACACTTTCATGGTATATGCTCCAACGAGCTACTTTATTCTGGTTCCCAAACCACCTGAATTTAAACTTGCTATTAGGTTGCTATCTCAGTCCTGCTCTTTCACTGTTAAAAATGTTAAATGTAGCCATCTCTTCTGCTCCATTAGCTTCATGTCTCACACTTCCCATCTGTGGAACTCCCTTCCTCTTACTTGCTTCCCTGATAGCTATAATCTCAAAATATTCAAGCACAATGTCAATCGACATCTCCAGATGACTTGATCTATTCCCCATCCTTCTCTTCACCCTTTTCTCTATCACGTCTCTTTACTATTGCTCTCACTCTCTGTAACCCCTTGCATGCTAGTGGCACTCCCATCTTGCTTGAAAAAAAAATTAACAAAAGTAAAGTTTAAAACAAGATTTTCTTTTGTTAGATGTAAATTGTATGCACAACAAAATGTTCATTAATATATCATAGTGGGAACTTACTTTGTTGCTTGTTTTATGGAGACGCATTCACAGCCATTCTAGCTTCAGCATGAAAAGTTCATGTCAGCAATTCAAAAGAGGGAAAACCCAGAAACGGAATAGAGTTTTTAAGATTCATGTGTTTTTTTTTATATTTGAGCTGCTGCTGATAAGTTTTATTTAGAGCTGCTACTGCTATTATGTTTAAGCTGCTGCTGATATGAATTTTATTTTGACACTCTTCTCTGGTCTTATTTTATCCCTTATTTCCTGTTTAGGACTGGGTTTCTGGTTCCTTCTAAATTCTACTTCAACTCTATACTTCTAAGGTCTCCACCTAAACTCTGTTCCTTTTACTATTTATTTCTTTTTATTTATTTCTCCACAATAGAAGTAAATAGATTCACTTATCATTTGGTTTGCACTTCTCCCCAGTCTTTTGAATAGAAATTGGCATTTATCTCTTCCTTCCTGTGTAGGAATGGTTTTAACATCTCCACCTAAACTCTGAAATTCATATTATTATTATATCATTATAGTATTATAATTATTATATTATTATATTATATTATTATAATATTATAATTATTATATTAGTATATTATATTATAATTATTATATTATTATATTATATTTTATTATATTATTATGTTATATTATATTATATTATTATTAAATATTATACTTATATTATAATTATTATATTATTATATTATATTATAATTATTATATTATTATATTATATTATTATAATATTATAAATTTTATATTAGTATATTATATTATAATTATTATATCATTATATTATATTATATATTATAATTATTATATTAGTATATTATATTATAATTATTATATTATATTATTATTATAACATATTATAATTATTATATTAATATATTATGTTTTATTATATTATTATGTTATATTATATTATTATTATATTATATTATATTATATTTATATTACAATTATAATATTATTATATTATATTATTATAATATTATAATTATTATATTAGTATATTATATTATAATTATTATATTATATTATATTATTATTATAATATTATATTAGAATTATTATATTATATTATAATTATTATATTTTATTATATTATTATATTATATTAAAATTATAATATTATATTATACTTATTATATTATAATTATTATATCATTATAGTATTATTGGGTTTCTGGTTCCTTCTAAAGTCTTTTCCTTCTCTTTCACTTCCAGTAGCCCCTTATCCAGTAGCATTATCATCTTGCTTGGGGGGGGAATTGATTAAAATACAATGTAAGTAAAATTTATTTATACAGGGTCATCCAAAAAGAAAGAGCAGATTTTTAAAATTCAATAACATTTTCCTATTGAGTAATGTGTTGAATGTTTTTCTGTCTCTAAACATTTGTGCTTATTAAATTTTCAAAATCTGCTCCACAAGGATCCATCCCTGCAACCCATTAGAATGTCTGAAGACCAACTTCTCAAGAGCTCCTCTCTGCGGCTGCTCGGTCTCACGCTGTCTGCTGATCTGAGATGGAACAAATACATCGAGTCTGTTGCATCAGCTACCACAAGGAAAGTTGGTTCTCTGTGCCGAGACAGGAAATTTTTCTCCCCGGAATCGATCCTCCAAGTCTATAAATCGACCATTCGCCCTTGCATGGAGTATTGCTGCCATATATGGTCTGGGGCCCCTGCTGTTTGCCTCAGGGTTCTTGATGAGATCCAGAGATGGATATGCAATGTGATTGGCCCTGATCTGTCATCTCGTCTGCAGTCGCTCTCTCACAGACGCGATGTTGTCTCACTCTGCCTTTTTTACAAGTACTTTCACGGTAATTGCTCCGAGGAGCTGCTTTCACTTGTCCCCAGACCTCATGAATTTAAACGCCGCACGAGGCTGGCTTCGCGCTCCCACCCCTACACCGTGGAAACTGTTAGATGTAGACGTCTCTTCTACTCCAATAGCTTCATGTCTCGCACATCTCGCCTATGGAACTCCCTTCCCTATTACTGTTTCCCTGACAAATACAATCTCCAACGGTTTAAGTGTAGCGTCAATCGACATCTCCAGTTGCCTTGATCTATCCACTTCCCTTCTCCACATCCTTTCATTTTTCATTCCTATCTGCTCTCACTCCAAATCTTCTGTAACCCCCTTGCCTTGATCGACCCTCTGTCTTTCTCTTTCACCACATCCTCTCCTTTATCACTCCTATCTGCTCTCCCTCCAACCCTTCTTTAACCCCTTGCATGATAGTGGCCTCCAGTCTTGCTTGGGGTGATACGCTTAAAAAAAAAAAAAAAAAAATATTGTGTGACAAGAATTTAATTGTCTGCATTTTCAACAATTGCAGCCCAACAAGAAGGCAAATTTGAGATTCCACATTTAACTAGATCTGTAGGTTTTCCAGAAAGTTCAGAAAGACTGTTTTCAATTTCTTTTAAATGTTCTGACATCTGTGAAATGTTCTAATGTTTGAAACTAATGGAAATCCCTAGAGGTTAAATCTGATGTGTTTTGAGGATGTGGAACAACCCGTCATTCCAAGGATCTTGTTTTTTCTTGGTTTTCTCTACTACATTCTCAATTATCGTAAGATAGTATGCATATAAACTACAAATCTTATTGCAACCTAGTTATATACTAAATTGGTTTTATGCTATATAGGTGAACCAATTAGCTAGAAAAATTGAAAATAAATACAATGTATCTAAATACAAATTAGAGACATGTCATAATAGATGATTCCATCTTAAATAAATCAGCAATGTTTTGTGGCAATTTTTAAGATCAGCTTGAGATTTTTCTTGTTAAATTCTTGAATTATTTTAACACATTCAAATTATGGATTAAAAAAATAGTGAACTTTATATCGGGTTTTTTGGGGACTTAGAATAAGCAAAACAAATTCACAGATTTAGATGAAAGAAAACACCCCAGAATGATGTCGAAATCCGCAAAAATATTCCATCCCTTAATAGTCACTTGTGCTTAGTTTAATTTGTAATGTATATAAATATAGATAAAAAAAAGAAAATGTTGATAAGATAGTGAGAGTCACAAAGCACTGCACGGGGCCGCCAGTCAGGCCCCCTCTGGTTAGGGGTAATACACACCAGTCCCAATTCCACAAGGAGTTCTGTTGATGGAGTCCTGGTTTCAATGTTGGCACTGGTCTCTCATGTTGGGATAACCACTGTCATGCAAAACCCATTTTTCATTACTTGTAACAATGCGATGCAAACATGAACGGTTAGTATTCTTTGTTAATTGACTACTTGAAGGTGGTTGAGCATTGTGTTCAGTTCTTAAGAGTAACTGAAATTCCCTCTTTGTAAGTTTTCCAAATTTAGTTGAAATATCTAGGCACAGTTGAAAAGGACACATTAAGTTTTTGCACCAAATCTCTGGTGTTTTCACATGGATTCAATTCAATAAGCTCTTTCAAAAGTCCTTTTCAGTATGTTTCATTTTCCATAATGTGACTTGCTGGAGATTCCACAGTTACCATTTTTAAACCATTTAAATGTAAGTCTTCACTACATCCCTAAATACTGTACAAAAGGTGGAGAAGAGGTGGTGACTGTGATAAATGCCGCATTCTTCAGATGCACAGTATCGAATAATGGAAGCCGAATAAGACAAGAAACCAGTTACCATAAATAAAATAACATTGTCTGCTGAATTATTTTGGAATTATTATTAAGAGAAACTTTTGTAAGATGGAAACTTGGCAAGAAAGAAAGAAAGAAAGAAATGTTTAACATCTCCAGCCAACACCTCATAAATAATGGACTATTCTGTTTAAAAAAAAATGACATATGAATGAAAGAAAGATGGGAAGATAGAAGTGTTTAATGTCTCCTACCAATACCTCATAAATAATGGACTATTCCATTTTTTTAAAAAAGGACAGATAGGAAAATAGAAGTGTTTAACATCTCCAGCCAACACCTCATAAATAATGGACTATTCTGTTTAAAAAAAAAATGACATATGAATGAAAGAAAGATGGGAAGATAGAAGTGTTTAATGTCTCCTACCAATACCTCATAAATAATGGACTATTCCATTTTTTTAAAAACAGACATATGAATGAAAGAAAGATAGGAAAATAGAAGTGTTTAACATCTCCTGCCAATACCTCATAAATAATGGACTATTCTATTTTTTTAAAAAAACTCTCATGGGGGAACTTACTTCCAGTTTGTTGCTTCCCTCCCACCTATAATCTTGAAAATTTTAAATGAAACGTTAATCGTCATTTTCTGTTTTTCTGGATCCTGTTCTTTTATTGTTGTTTCTCCTCACTAATGTCATTTCATTTCTTTCACTCTCAGTGACCACATGCGTCTTAGTGGGATTATTGCCTTGCTTTGGGTGAAATGATTAAATAATAATAATAATAATAATAATAATAATAATAATAATAATAATAATAATGATAATACACCTAACGTCTGTCTGGTATCTAAGATAGTTGTATATTCATGCTTGATAAAAATAGTTGGAGTTCAAATCAAAATAAAACGTCACAATTTGGAATGCTGATCTTCAAGGCTGACAGGCCCTCCACACTTAGAAGATTGGTGCTACAAAATCTTCTTTGTCACTATCTTTATACAATATTGATCACAATGTACATTAAAGACAAAACTTTTCTTCTTATCCTTTGAAATGATTTGAACCCCTTATCAATCAAATGGAAGAAAATAATAATGGTGAAGCAAATATGCATGGAGAGATATTTCTTTGAAGTGTTTGTGTGTTTTTTTTTTGTTTTTTTTTTGTGTGTGTGTGTGAGTGTGCGTGCCCGTGCGTGTGTGTGCGCGCATGCGTGTGTGTGCACGCATGTGTGTGTGTGTGTGTGTGTGTGTGTGTACGCATGTATGTTTGTTTGAGAGATAGAGAGATTTCAAATCCTTTTAGTGAAAATAGACTTTTAGGTCTTATATTAAGTTTGCATTCATCAATATAAAACAATGAACGCTGACTGAAGTAAAGAAAGAACTCTTAATGACATATGCTTTATATTTGCAAAAAGACTTTCTCTTTTCACTTCTTTATCGACTTAAATCTTCTTTTTTCTTTTTTATCTTTAATTTCATTTTGTTCTGTAACATAATTTTAATCAAAGATGAAAGAAAAACAGTTTTAAGATATTTATCTACAGTCTTCTGCCGGTCAAATTTCTGTACTTGGAACATTAAAATATTTTCAAACCAATATATATTCATCGTGTTGGCATGAAAGACTTTCAGAAAAGTACCGATAACACTCTGCATATTTCCATTTCTATGTAGTTACTAAAACCACTTTTCATAAAAGACTGTTATGCTTCAGAATGATGATGACATTACGTCATTCTAAAAGTAACATTGCCATCAGTGATGATAGAAAAGAACAATATTTCATCATCCTATTCTTATCATTATAAAAACGAGCCTTCCACCACAAGAGAGTCAGTAGAATAGAGTAGATTAGTGTAGACTAAGGTACCCATAGTAGTGAGTAGACCAGGAACTCACGACTTTGCCAGCACTCAAATCTACCAATCAACCATTCACCCTTGCATGGAGTATTGCTGCCATATATGGTCTGGAGCCCCTTCTGTTTGTCTCAAGGTTCTTGATAAAATGCAGAGATGAATATGCAATGTAGTTGGCCCTGATCTGGCATCTCATCTGCAGTCACTCTCTCACAGATGTGCCATCACCTCCCTCTGTCTTTTATACAAATACTTTCATGTTAACTGCTCCGATGAGCTGCTTTCGCTGGTTCCTAGACTTCATGAATTTAAGCGTTCTACTAGGCTGGCATCTCATTCACACCCTTTCACTGTTGAAACTGTTAAATGTAGCCGTCTCTTCTACTCCAATAGCACTTCTCGCCTGTGGAACTCCCTCCCCTTTTCCTGTTTCCCTGATAGCTATAATCTCCAACTATTCAAATGTAATGTCAATCGACGTCTCCAGATGCCTTGATCTATCCACTATCCTTCTCTCATCCTTTCCTCTATCACTCCTCTTTGCTCTCGCTCCAACTCTCTGTAACCCCTTGCGTGCTAGTGGCTTCAGGCCTTGCTTGGAGTGAAACACTTAAAAAAAAAAACTCTGTGAAGGTCGAAAACAGACGATTTCAAATACCATCCTCACAAACAAAACTCTTGGAACCAAACCAAGTAAGCACCGACTTTTAAAAAAATGACACACTGAGAACATTTTTGCACACATCATACCAACAACATTCTGCAATTCACACCAAAAAAAGAAAATACAAATTCTTGCTATTGTTTATATTATTGTTGCATGTTTTAATTCATTTCATTTTCAATATAAAAAAAAGAAAGGGATTCCTCCTACACGACAAATATATATAGCAACTGGGTAATTACTGTTATAACACTCAAATAATGTGAAGTCAGGATTGCTACTACATCAACCCTAACTTACCTACCCTGTTACAAGACAAAAGCAAGAATTATTTGCCATTTCTATTATTGAATAAAAGAAGAATGAAAGAAAACTTTTGAGGTTATTTCCCACTACAGGAAAAACTAGCAAACATATTCACAGGAAATAGAGTGCTTTTAAAACCTAAGAGTTCAGTCAAGGTTTTTAAAGGTCTGCCTTGACAATCTTTTGACGGCTGTGCCCTCTGGCCCTTATCAGGTGTCAATCAATCAGGATAACCTTCAGGGCTGTTCGAATTGCACCCTTTATTAAATCTACTGGGATAGATTGTTCTTGTTCTGCTGTCAATATCTCAGGACATTCTCACCTTGTTTAGTTATTGCTTACCCTATTTCCACTGAGTCTGTGTTTACACTACCTAGTCCAGGGATTGAACTCCCAATCACTATCACAGAACAATAGCCAAGGGAATTAGAGTTTTATGAATTTAGTGACATAATAATTGAAACAGGGTGTACAGGCTCAGGAAATTTGAGTGCTTCTTCTTCTCCTATGTGCTGCATCCATTCAGGATATACACTGGTGATTCCCAAATGATGCAGCACCTCATAGGTGCAGTGGAAGAGGATAACAGGTGAGGCTGAATGATTGAAAGACAATAAACGATTTAGAATCTGTTTTTAAAAATTCATATGCCAAAAATAAATATGATTTAAAATATTATTTTATGGATTATTTGTAATTGCATGCATGAGTCCCAGTATAAATAGTTATAAATAATTATTTACTGATTTTATCACTGACATTTTTGCATCGTATCAGGTATTAAGAATATAGTAACTATGGTCTGCAAATTGGAGGAGATAGTTATCAATGATAATGTTCTGACTTTGAATTCGCAGTTATCGCCCCTTAACCCTCTCTCTGTTTATTTTTATTTTTAAATGTGCTTTTTATTACATAAAATTTTATGAGGTGCAAGCAGATTTTCATTTTGAAGATGTGGCCCAGACAAACAAAGCTGGGAAACCACTGACATAGGTGATCATATCTCTCAATAAATTCTTGTTCTTTGTGGCTCTTAGCAGCTTTTCTCCCTTTTCCAAGGTCCCCACCCACCGTTACACCCATCTATTCACACAAGCTCATTGGGTATAACAATTGAGATGTGTATACTAGTTTGAATGAATTTTTCTAATGTAAAACTTGGAAGGGCGAAAAAAAAAAAGATATTTTTTTTGCTCTGTTTGTTCGAAAGGGCACTTTTATATGAACGAACTGATGCTATGATTAATCTCTGAAGTTTTGACTCTCGATAGAGAAATTAATTGCTTTCCTGTGTCAGCAGAAACACCATTTTCTTCTAATTGGTGGTGTTTTTATATCAGCCTAAATGAACACCAATACAAATTGTTCTGCACCTAACTAACTCAAAGCCGGAGTGACTCTGAACACGATAAAGCAAGTCTGATGAAGGTTAGCAATTGCTAAGCTTGTAAGAAAAGGGAGTAAGTGGTACTAATTCTGTTTATCTATGATTATAAATTGAGATAGGAAAATTGGAAACTTGACCAGACAGTTCATTTTCAAATGATATAATTTGTTATGGTTAATCAATGTAGAATTGTTGCTAATGACCAGACACCGAAATTGGTAAAAGATTTTACACAGCCTCATTTATTATTGATAAATCAGGTTCCCAGACTTCATGAATTTAAGCGTTCTACTAGGCTGGCATCTCATTCACACCCTTTCACTGTTGAAACTGTTAAATATAGCCATCTCTTCTACTTCAATAGCTTCATGTCTCGCACCTCTCGCCTGTGGAACTCCCTCCCCTTTTCCTGTTTCCCTGATAGCTATAATCTCCAACTATTCAAATGTAATGTCAATCGACGTCTCCAGATGCCTTGATCGAACCCCTATCCTTCTCTTCATCCTTTCCTCTATCACTCCTATTTGCTCTTGCTCCAACTCTCTGTAACCCCTTGCTTGGAGTGAAACACTTTAAAAAAAAAACTCTGTGAAGGTCGAAAACAGACGATTTCAAATACCATCCTCACAAACAAAACTCTTGAACCACTTTACAATATAGGGAAGAACCAAATTGGTAATTATGACAATTTATGTTAAATGTAATACTGATTCGGAAATAAGTTTAACACCAATAGGTCTTAGAGAAGACCATCCTTCTTGGAACTTTGTGGACTGGTGCTACAGAATCACAAACAAAGAACTATACCAAATAACAGAAACAACATCACTTGATGACTAACAACAGCAGCAACAACTAAAATGCATATCACATGGAACCCAAAGAAAAAATAATGACATAATCAAGATGTTGATATTCCTCACTGCTTCAAACAAAAGGTTAGAAAGGAAGCCACCATCAGTAATGGAAAGAGCAATAACAGCTACTGGACTTGAGAAATCTATTTTCCTGAAAAACTGATTTAATAGAAAGATTTTATAAATTTCAACTGAAAGTAGCATAGGCTGCTTGGTCAGTGAATGTCGAACGTTTCTTTATAAAGTAACAGCTAATATACAGGGTGCAATGAGTAAATTGTTGCTATTTTATATTTTTGATTTCGTTCATGCATGTTGTTTGTGTTTGATTTTGTTGACTGTACCATATAGTAGGGTCAGTTGGGCACCGTCTGTAATAAAAAAGAGCACCATGATGCAATTCACTCTGCCAGAAATTTGGAAAGGGCATGCGGTACTGAAGTTCCAATATGAACATTTCAGAGTGTTTGAGTGCCAATGTGAAGACAGTGAAGATGATTTGGAAAGAGTTGGATGAGTCTAATTGTGATTATGAAGGTATGGTAGCTTGGAAAACTCACTCTGATTGTTCTGACTGTTCTGACTCAAAACAAAGGCCTTCATCAAGTGCCTTGAGGAGTTAGTGCTGCTCTGGATCAAGAGGGTGGTTGCTGGAACACACTATATCTGGCAACAGTACTCTGCACCATGCTACACAAGCAAGAGAACCCAGTCATGGCTGTCAGACAATTTCTGTGACCACATCACCCCTTACATCTGGCCACCTAACTCCCCAGACTGTAACCGTCTTGATTATTATGTGTGGGGCGCAGTTGAGCAAGAGACCAACAAAACTCCTTGTAACACCAAAGATGAACTGAAGGCATGGATTATGGCAGTTTTCAACAACTTAAACAAAGAGACCGTCCAGAAGAGTTGAAAGAGATTCCGAAGTTGTCTGGAGGCCATGGTTGAAACCAATGGCGATTTTATTGAATAGATTTACTCTTTAGTATTTCAATATATTTTTGTGTAATTTTGGTAAATATATCTCTTAAAATGAGTTGTCAGTATTATTTTCATTTTTGCGTAATTTAGACGACAATTTATTCATCGCATGCTTTATATTTGGTATGATTCAGCCGCCTAACTCTACAGACTGTAACCTGCTTGATTATTATGTGACAAGTGCATTTGGGTGAGAGAGCAAAAAAAGATGAACTGAAGGCAAGGATTGTGACAGCATTCTGCAACATAAGCAAGGAGACCATCCAGAAGAGAAGCAAAAGATTCCAAAAGTCATCTGGAGGCCATGGTTGAAGACAATGGCGATTTTATTGAATAAATTTACTCTTTAGTATTTTAAGATATTTTGGTGTAATTTTGGTAAATATATCTGTTAAAATGAGATATCAGTGTCCTTTTCATTTTTGCATAATTTAGATGACAATTTATCCATCGCACCCTGTATATTGGTTAAAATGAAATGTCAGTGCTATTTTCATTTTTGCGTCATTTAGACGACAATTTATCCATCGCACCCTGTATATCTGTTAAAATGAAATGTCAGTGCTATTTTCATTTTTGCGTCATTTAGACGACAATTTATCCATCACACCCTGTATATCTGTTAAAATGAGATGTCAGTGCTATTTTCATTTTTGCGTCATTTAGACGACAATTTATCCATCGCGCCCTGTATATCTGTTCAAATGAGATGTCAGTGCTATTTTCATTTTTGCATAATTTAGATGACAATGTATCCATCGCACCCTATATGATTATTAAATTTAAGTGTAACCTATCTGACTTCATTCAGCTTTCCACTGTAATTTCTTTTGTTTTTTAAATAATCCATGTTGTAATCACAGTAGTTTTGTGAGGAAAGGTAATATTTTGTATAATCCGGGACTTGTGTTTACTGTAGGAAACTCAGTAATGAATGCATTTTCTATACATTTTTTGCCAAAATGAATTATTCTCACGTTTAATCAAAGCTTCATTCTTTAAGTTGAAATTATAATCAAACCCATTAATGTATTGAGTGTGTTTTAAATTTTTGAAGATTAAAGATCACTTGAGGCCCTTCAACAGCAGCAACAACTAAAATGGTTATCACATTGCAAAACCTATTTTCCTGAAAAATTGTTTTAATGGAAAGATTTTATAACTTTCAACTATACAAACGGCTCAGTCAATGAATGCCAAATATTTCCTTATAAAGAAACGGCTAATATCACCATTACTATCACCATGATCATGTAGATATAGATTCAGAATACTGTTATAATTATATTTGCTTGTAAATTTTAACAATTCCAAAATAAACAAATTCAATACATACATCAATTTTATATATACTAGTTTGTCACCTGTCACTTTGCTGACAGCAAGTTGATCAAATTTTAAATCTAAATTGTTTGTCCATGTCCTCTCCATTAACCACCACAAGGACCCATCCCTGCATCCCATCAGAATGTCTGAGGACCAACTTCTCGAGAGCTCCTCTCTGCGGCTGCTTGGTCTCACGCTGTCCGCTGATCTGAGATGGAACAAATACATCGAGTCAATTGCATCATCCACCGCAAGAAAAGTTGGTTCCCTGTGCCGAGCCAGGAAATTCTTCTCCCCGGAATCGATCCTCCAAGTGTATAAGTCTACCATTCGACCTTGCATGGAGTATTGCTGCCATTTATGGTCTGGGGCCCCAGCGTGTTTGTTGCCTCAGGGTTCTTGATAAGATCCAGAGACGGATATGCAATGTGATTGGCCCTGTCTGTCATCTCGTCTGCAGTCGCTCTCTCACAGACGCGATGTTGCATCGCTCTGATTTTCTACAAGTACTTCCACGGTAATTGCTCCGAGGAGTTGCTTTCGCTTGTCCCTAAGCCTCGTGAATTTAAGCATCCTACGAGGCTGGCATCCCATTCCCACCCCTTCACCGTTGAAACTGTTAGATGTAGATGTCTTTTCTACTCCAATAGCTTCATGTCTCGCACATCTCGCCTATGGAACTCCCTTCCCTATTACTGTTTCCCTGACAAATACAATCTCCAACGGTTTAAGTGTAGCATCAATCGTCATCTCCAATTGCCTTGATCTATCCACTTCCCTTCTCCACTTCCTGACATCTTTCATTCCTATCTGCTCTCGCTCTATATCTTCTGTAACCCCCCTGCCTTGATCGACCCTCCGTCCTTCTCTTTCTTCCTTTACCACTCCTATCTGCTCTTCCTCCAACCCTTCTGTAACCCCATGCGTGATAGTGGCCACCGGCCTTGCTTGGGGTGATACGCTTAAAAAAAAAAAAAAAAATGTAAAATACTGTACTAATGTGAAAATATATTCAGCTTAAATACAAAAAGTCTCATAAAAATTACTTCAAAGGACGCATATTTCAGATTATACTCTTTACCTGTTACTCAGTGGTTGTTGCCAGATAAAGAGAAATTAGCCCTCACCACACAAATATCCATTTGAACATTATTCACAATGTGTGTATGCATGAAAGCCTGAAAAATATTTCAAGAGAGTATTTTTTTAATTTTAAACAATTTAATTAAACAATTTAATTAAACAACCTGATTTTTGATTCTAAACAATTCTATTTTTTATTGCATAATTTTGGAAAAATAAAATAAAATCTTAAAATTAATCATAAGTTTATTGCACCATAATCTATAAGATAAAACCAGAACAACTGTATACTCAAACACATTTTTAAAAAAAGATTTAATTTAAGAGATCAAATTTCAGCATCTCCTCTCCTTCATGCTTATATGTAGTTACTTCAAGGCAAATGTTATTAAAGACAACAGACATTTTGTGTCAACTAATTTTATTAATCGACTTTTCCAATTTATGAATAATCCTTCTCAGATAAGAAGGAAATTTCATCCCATGTTCACTTTGGAAGAAATATCGTGCAAGCTTTCGACTTTTTTAAGTCATCATCAGGGTAGGTAAAGACAAATGTTGAGTTTCATAGAACTAGTGAGTCGGTGTGTTTTATATGCATTTGAGGATGCAGACTCTTAAATTATAATGTTTTTATTTATAGATGGTTGTTTTTGTTGTATGGGCATTGCTTCAAGTAGTTACATCAACATAAACATAACTTTAGTCAGTTGAAGTCCTATAAGAGAAAGTGCATCACACAAAAAATGTTTTCCACTTTGTCATTGATTTTCTATCATAATCTATAACAACTCAAGTCTATTTAATGTATAGAAAACAAAAGAAATTGAACATAGAATAGGCTGTGCCAGAGGTAGTTTCCCCCAACACCACCAATTGCTACAAAACCAAAACATCAATCTGAAAATTTGGGTCATTAAATAGCTTCATCAGATCAAGACTTCCATATGGATCTCATGCATGATGCCAAACCCATTCTAAAAATCTCTAAATTGCTTCCTATGATCAATGGTGAAAATGGCTCTGAGTGAGTAAAGCCTGAGGATCTTCATAAAAAAACAGACATTTTTGTCCGTTGTAGACTGGTACTACAGAATCACAAAGAACTATACCAATTAACAGAAAGCACATCACTTGTGGACATAGAATAGGCTGTGCCAGAGGTAGTTTCCCCCAACACCACCAATTGCTACAAAACCAAAACATCAATCTGAAAATCCGGGTCATTAAATAGCTTCATCAGATCAAGACTTCCATATGGATCTCATGCATGATGCCAAACCCATTCTAAAAATCTCTAAATTGCTTCCTATGATCAATGGTGAAAATGGCTCTGAGTGAGTAAAGCCTGAGGATCTTCATAAAAAAACAGACTTTTTTGTCCGTTGTAGACTGGCACTACAGAATCACAAAGAACTATACCAACTAACAGAAAGCACATCACTTGTGGATTACCAACAGCAGCAAACTTATATTGTTGACACATCTAACAACACCTACCACTTCTTAACTCACCCACCACACTCCCCCCATATCTGAGCTTTCCGATTTTCTTTCTATATTCCTCAATCATTAGTTGTTAGCTCCACTAACTTTCTTGAGTAATACCAACCTTTTGTTTCCCTCCTTGGTCGGGGCCAGTATATTATTTTGCTAGGGTTGATTCAGGTTTCCCAAAATCTTTCAATATTGGAACTGATGGGGAAATTTAGTGTGAATCCTCTCTATATACATTGTGTACAACAGACAAAGTTGTGTAATTCCTGCATGATGGCTGTGGTAAATTTTTGTCTCTTTATGTCCCTGGACAGCACCAAAATCAGGCTGGAATAATGACTCCTTCAACAAAATGCACAACACCGTTGATAACTCTAACAGCAGGTTTATTCAAAAAAATAATGTCTCTATTATCTACTGCCAAAATCAAATTTTCTACTGCAGAATGGTGATTTAAAAATTATAGTCACAAACGCTAAAATAATGACTAACCAGTCAACTCTTCTGCGATTCTTCACAGTAATAACCAGCCAGTCAACTCTTACTCAATTCTTGTGTTTGCAATCCTGGGCTGCTCTGAGCCAACTTCTCATTGGGCCTGATCTCCCACCGCGACATTAATTGTTGGGCCAGTTTTCTGTCTGTCTGTTGGCCTGATGGCAGTCATTTATATAGACAACTCCCTATCCAAAATTTGACAGTGATATATCTAATTTCATAGTCCAGGCATCTTAATCTTAGCAGTCTTTGTTAAAAAAAAAAACCATATGGTACTTCTTTTGTTTACTCCAGAATCTTCCTAGGTATCTTTCCGTAAATATAATTGTGTTCTTGGGCAGTCGACATAAACACACCTCAATGTGGAGGTATTAACATGATCCAGATGCTTTATTCCTTGTCTAGCATAATTTGTAACACAGACATTCTGAACAGATAGTGTAGTGTAAACAAACTACCAAATTTTAATTTCTCAGGACCTAAGAAATTCAGACAACACATTAATCATGTCCTCTGCTTATCAGTGGGAAGTGAATAATGTTGGAAACCTTGGTTTTGCTCAATTTTAGTGAATCTTGTCAGGTTAATTCTGGGTTTGATTCTCCATTGAACTGTTCTTAATATCATTTTATTATTTTAAAACATAATTTTTAATAGTGTTTCATTTTAAATTTTCTTATCAATCATTCAGCCTACTCACCTGAGAATTTTAATAATTATTATCCAATTAATAGTCCCTCCAAATCACCATCCTGCAATTTCATTTGAGTAGACATTTTTTTTTAAAAACAGTATTTTATTTCCATCTGCCAGACCAAATATTTAAGAAATCTTATTAATAAAAAATGTGCCCTCCACCAGCAGGTTTCAAACCTTTTTGTTTAACTGCTTTTTACTGTTTCTACTACCAAGACTAGTAAGGTAGTTATGGGAGAGTGGTTTTCCCAAATGATCATTCATGTTGCAGTCAAGATTTGTGGCATGCCAGTAACAAGATATTTAAACAAAATATCTGTCAAAGTATCTGTTTGGCAGAGAACACATACACACACAAATACACACACAGGCATTCATTGAAAAAAATTATCTAATATAATGCAAATTATACCACTGTATGAAAGGAGAGTTAAATTATACATAACTAGTTTGCCTATATTGTCAAAAAATGACAATGATATTTGGGTAATTTCGTAATTACATTTGATACATTTTCTACATGAATAAACCTAAGATAATTAGCTCTATTGTCACATGCTTGAAAGGATACTGCTTTCAAAATTATTAAAATAGAAATATCGAAGGAAAGCTAGATTGAAACAATAGAAAACACTGTTTCATAGGCTTCAGGCCAGGAACAAAGTGTAGTAACTGTTCTCACCTCATAAAGTTATGATAGAAGCCTGATCACAGGAATTCCAATCCTGTAACAACACCTTTCTCATTGCACTAAAGTGGGAAGGTAAGTGGAATACCAACATGACATTGGTCGCAGGAACTGGGCAATTTATGCAACATAGCACAATGCTAACATGAGGCTGCCTACTAGCCTGCATTTGTAGTAGCCAACATTAAAATTATCTTTGTGCTGAACTGTTATGCAATATTAATTCTCTTTGTGGCAGTGAATGCTGGACAGTTTTCCCACAGATGAAGAGGAGACTTGAAGCAATGAAGATATGTTTCTACAGGAGGATGCTGAGAATAACTCTTTCCCACAGATGAAACACTGCAAGCCTCTCGCTACTCTATCAATGTTTCCATGGGATGGGTTCTGAAAAGCTACTTTCCTTAATCCCAGCACCTCTGACCTGTACAACTTTGACCTGCCATACCATGTCCGCAAGAGTGAATCACCCCTGTTTCCTTCGTATTTCATTAGCAAGACGTTCCATTTAGACAGCTTCTTCATGAGAACTGTTGCTTTGTGAAACAGTCTCCCGGCAAGACGTTTTCCCAACCACTACTATTTTGACCTCTTCAAGTCTAGGGTTAATCATTATCTTTCCCGTTATGAACTCCATGAAGTCCGCTTCGTGCCTTTTCTTATGCTCATGCAACATCCCACTGTAACCCTCTACCTCGAGTGGCTCTTGGGCCTTGTATTGGGTGAACATTAATATAAAGAAATACCATTTGAGCAACAAGAATATTTTAAGGAAAATGAAGACAAAAAGAACCCTTACACTTAGAATCTGAAACACAGTTAAAATTTCTAGGACATTTAATGAGAAAAGGTGGCTTGGAGAATTTGACACTCACAGGGCATATTGAAGGCAAGAGGGGCAAAGGGAAATAGTAAGTAACCTAATTAATCTTGTTTAAATGGATGCTAAGAGCTACAAAATATAGGAAAATATGGAGAGCCATAATCACTGGAGGGATATCACACATAAGAGAAAAAGTCAAATCCTACCTTCATGAGGAGTTTAGTAAATACCAAGAAGAGAGAGATTAAAAAAAACAACAAATTATTAGTAACTAATTAGTAACTAATCTTCTCTATCTACTAATTAGATTATTTCATTATTATAACGAAATTAGGTTCTCAACATAGTTAGAGTAAAGAATCTTTCATGAGTTAACATTACATTTTATTCAAGGATCAACACATGGACCTTATATACTTGTCTGTAATAACCAGAGAATACCCAACACCTTTCTCAGGTAGTTGCTTGCAAAACCAGATGCAAGTATGAGCTCCTGCATTCAGCAACTAGGAGCAACCCCAGGTCAACCCCCTTGGCACGTCAGGCTTTTTTGATGACTTGTGACATTGAGAAAAATGTCTGTTCTGGCAACATACCACAATGCTAACATGAGGCTGTCTTTTGTTTTTTGGTTTGTTGTTTTTTTTTTGGCCTACCATAACCGCAATCCCATCAATAATTAGGAGAGATCATTTTTTTTATAATGGCATGTCTCTTGCAGATATAAGTGATTATTGCTCTCCTCAGATTCCTTTCCTTTATTATCTGTAAATTGCCATGACTATCTTCAGAAAGACTGGAGTGGTTTCCCATTGCCTTCTCTATAGATATGAATACAGAGCAATCTTTCTCCTACACCGCTGCTACCCAAGGCTAAAGAGCAAAGTCTACTCTGCTATTTATCCTATAGGTGGTGGAATGGAGAAGATATGGATTCATGCCTTTTTAGGGATTTAGTGCAAAAGTGAAAGGAATAGATTACATTGAAACTTCAACTTGTCTCATCAATTCCACTTTTTGCGCTGATAACAGGTACACTACTTGCATCAGTTTAAATGGTCAATAAATATATAAAGTTACTTTGTGTTTTATATAATGCACTCAAATTTTTACAACACACTGACATGTGTTGAAATTCCCACAGTATTTAGTAAAATTTATTTAATAGAAGATTGCTAACATTTTTTGTCAAGACTGACAAACTATACGTATCGTTCAATTTCTCAAACCAATCGATGAAATTTGAATAAGCTGATTTATTTCGAAAAATAATTTGACACAAACCCTACTTTAGAGTTTAATAATTTCTTTAATCTAATTTTATAGGACTTCAGGGTAAACAATATTTTTTAGGAAATTTTTCTTTTTTTCTTTTTCTTTTTTAACAGCAAAGAATAAATTCTTAGGATTTCTTACTCTTGAGCTTTCAATGTACAACTGGCTATGCATAAATATTTCTTTCTGGAGCCAAATTCCAACTTTTTTGGAGCATTTGACCTCGTGATCTGTTTATAGTTTTTGCCAAAACAGGGAGAACTGGAAACTGGATTCTTGTATATATAAAAACTTAAAGAAAAGATATTCAAAAAACAATATTGCATTTTTATTAAATAATCATTAAATTGTTTTTAAAATAGTGAGAGTATTTTGTATGTTAAATAATAAAACTTTTAATTTTTCAAAAAATGTAATGAAAATTTATTTTACTTACTCTAGTAAAACTAAATATAATTTGTACTCCTTAACTTCTTTGCATTTCTCTCCAAAATTTGGTTTCAATTAGCCAATGTATGACTATTTTAGAGGGTGTAAGACAAACTAACAGAAGTCACAGAATTTTATATATAGATAGATTACACATACAACTACACACAGAGATATGTCTATGATTAGCCACCCTGAAAGCTGACCAGACAATCAAATTTCATAATTTGTTCAAAATTTCAAAAATTGTTCAAATTTCATAATTTGTTCAAAAACCCTAATTTGAACAAATTCCATAATTTGATAACATTTCATAATTTTACAATTTAATAAGTATGGGTCAAGCTACGAATTTATCAATACACTTTCTTAGGTATGTATAATTCATGACTGGATTAATAAATAGAAAGGTAGGTGATTTGAAATGTTACATAGGTAGAATTTAACACCCCTTGATCAACTCTGTTTTCATGTATCTGTCAGAAAAGACTTTCCTCTCGCACAGAGTAAATTACACAGTGTGAAAGACATTCATTATGTTTAGATGATGATTACTCAAACACTTGAAATGTTTGTGCCATCATGATTCGAATTTTTCTTTTTTTTTGTTATTTTGAGCAAGAAATGAATGTAAATTGTTTGTAGAATATGATTTTCATTTTTTCTTTTTTTACTTCACTTTTCTTTTCAGAAATTGATAGATCAGTTATTTCAGGAGAAAATTGAATATAAAATGATATGACCAATCTCTCCCCCCCCCCCCGTAAAAAAAGAAATCAATGCTAACACAAAAGAAGAAAAATAAAAGAATTGAGAAAATTAACAGCAAATGATTTTCTGCAGCAAAAGCCATACAGATTAAAACAGATCATGACTTTTTCATTATTGATTATTGATTTTATTTAATAACCTTAGAGAATGGGATATGAGTTTAGTTTTATTCAAATTAAATTAAAATAAAGAAAAGAAGAAAACATGGAAGAAGGTGAAGAAATTAAGAAAGAGAGAAAGAAGAGAAAAAGATTTTTTTTTTTTACTCAATAATTTTAAATGCCATGTCCCTTAAAAATGAATATGATCATGACTCTCCACAGTTTTCTTTTCTTTATTATTTACAAATTGCCATGCATTTGGGGAAAAGATATTTTTTAATCATTTCATCTCAAGCAAGATGAGAAGACCATGAGGATGCAAGCGGTTACTGAGAGTGAAAAACGCAGAGAAAACAATAAATGAACAGGATTCAAGGAGACAGATGACAACTGACATTACATTTAAATCTTTGAAGATCTTAGTTGACAGGAAGCCAGAAGAAAGTTCCAGAATTGATAAGTGTGGGCGAAGAAGCTATTAGCATACAAGTTATGGTTACATATTACAATTAGCAATTCAAAAGTGAAAATAAGATAGCTAGTTGCCAATGAGAAACAATTACCCTGAAAATATCTATAGAAAAGACACAGAGAATCTACATTATGGTATTTGAAAAGTGACCGAAGCTGAGATGCCGAGGCAGATTCTTCTTTGGATTTTATCTAGAATTTCTAAATACATAGCAGAAGCTGCAGATCAAATGTAGCAGCAATATTCATATGCATGGATGAGCAGTGGACTTATAAATATGCAAGATATATTCTGGTAAGAAAAATTGTCTAGGATGACATAGTGAACTGACTTCCTTAGCATCAGATTTAACAACTTCAATATAATCATTCCACTTGTTGGTGAAAGACGTGGGACAAAGAAGGTACAAGAAGTTGCTTTCCTGGATGTGAGCATCAGCTTTGCTAATCTTCTTTTATGTTCCATGTCCCTTCAGCACATAGGCAATCATGGCTCTCTACTTCACCCTAACTCTCGTAGTTCTTGATATGTTTGTTCCTTTTGCTACTTCTCCCAAACCCTGTTCCGTCATCCGCTTGCTTAAACCCACTAGGTATGTCAGACATTGCTTTCCCTTATCTCTATCTGCCCTGCTAGTATCAGATTCTCCAAGCCCTCCTTTCTCATTACATGTTTGAGAACTTTCAGTTGCCTCTTCCTGATGTTAAGTATAAGCTTCCTCCTTGTTTGCATCCTCTCTAAAACCTCATTGTTGCTCACATGTTTGGTCTATGGTATCCTTCATTAGCATCCTTCTGTAGAACCATAAAAGATTCTTTAATATGATCAGTAGAGAGTAGTTTTGTTTTGGAGGCATTAAAATTAACAAGCCATTTCTTGCTCCAGTTAACAACAGACTGGAGGTTATTTTCAAGATCACTTGCCAATTTGATTTTATCAAACCTCTCAGGCTTACTATTTGAAGTGATTTCCTGTCACCGTCTTCACAGTTTGGAATCCAGAATTTCCTTCTCTTAGAATGGTTTCCTAGCCAAGGCTAGAGAGCCTGCTCTACTTTGTTATTTAACTCATAGCTGGTGGAAGAAGAGATGAATCCGTGCCTTTAACAAGAGCATTAGCATGAAAGTGAATGCAACCGACTAGCACAAAATTTGAACTTGGCTCACTGCTTCCATTTTCTATGCCAATATCCACTACACTATCCCTCCCCCCTCACTCAATGATAAGAATAAACTAGTCTATAATTTCAAGAAGAATAATTAACATATCCAACATCATCTGTCTGAGTCCATCCTTCAAATCTATAAATCAACCATCTCTCCTTGCATGGAATATTGCTGTCATATATGGCCTGGTGCTCCTGCTGTACGTCTTGAGGTCCTTGACAAAATCCAGAGACGAATATGCAAGATGATAGGTCCTGATATGGCATCTAGTCTACAATTGCTATCCCACATGCATGCTGTGGCTTCCCTCTGTCTCTTCTACAAGTTATTTCACGGCAATTGTTCCGACGAGCTACTTTTGCTGGTTCCTGGACTATATGAATTTAAACGAGCTACCAGGCTGGCATCTCGGTCTCACCCTTTCACTGTCAAAACGGTTAAATGTAATTGTCTCTTCTTCTCAAACAGCTTCTTCTTCCGCACTTCCCATCTGTGGAACTCCCTTCCCCTTACTTGCTTCCCCAATGACTATAATCTTCAAATATTCAAGTGTAATGTCAATCGACAACTGACGCCCTGAGCTTGTTCCCCGTCCTTCTCTGTATCCTTTCCTCAAACACGCCTCTTTACTCTTGTTCTCTATCCTCTGCCACCCCTTGTGTGCTAGTGGCACTCCTGCCTTGCTTGGGGGAATTGCCTTAAAAATAAAAAAAATCCTGATGCTATAAACTCTTTGTATATTTGTATACACAAAAGCATTTGATAGCATAAGATGCAAAGACTGTTTTAGAAAACTAGAAAAGATTTAAATACCCAGGAGAGATATTTGAGTAATGCATAAACTTTACTAGGGACAAATATTCTGCATGCAGAGAGAATGAGCTCAATGAAAATATAAAAACAGAAAGAAGAGTAAATCAAAGATACATATTCTTGCAAGAATTTTTTTTTTAATTGAGTTCATCCCAGGCAAGGCAGTAAAGCCACTAAGACACAAGGAGTTAATGAGTGTGAAAGAATTAGTAAACAGAAATATTTCTAAGGAGTGAGAACAAAAGAAGAGTAATCTGGAAGACAGTAGACAGTGATTGACATTGCATTTAAATTTTTGAAGAATAAAGTTGACTGGAAAGCATGGAGCCGGTAAAGAGTTCCACAAGTAAGAAGTACAAGAAAACAAACTGTTAGCATAGAACTTGTGGTTATGTTTAGCTGACCCAACTGTAAATTGATGAAACCTCATCACCAGTCTAATAATGTGCTTTAATATTATAATGTCTGGGTACAATAGTGAAGTGATCATCTGAACAAATACCATGAAAGTATTTATAGAAAAGGCATAGGGATGGAAAAAAAGGTAAATAATAAGTAATAAAAAATCTATTAATTGTTTAAAAAGTTTCAATTTTCCTTAAAATTTCCTTATATGTTCTGTCCATGATATTTGCAGCATTTGACAGTAAAACCACAATTCTGTCACTTCAACTCTCTTGTCTATTAATAATGAAACCGTCTCGCATTCACTGCCATTTTCAAGTAGTCATTTAAAAAAAGAAACATGTGACTACAACTGATTAGTGTCATCCCACGAGACGTCACCTGAAGCAGGGGGGGGAATTGTTGTTAAAATAGCAGTCCACGTACGCCAAAGAGAAAGTTGAGTATAGATGAACTTGCTCTTGTCATCTGTCTTATTATAACTACATCATTATTATCAGCTCTGTTTCTTTTCACTACAAGAACTTCAAAAAGCAACGGTTCTTCCGTACTCATGCTCTCAAATGCACACAAAGCTTTGGTGCTATTGATCAGGTTCTTGTATTTACAAGTAAATTAGAAAAAAAGTACGAATAAAAAAAACAGCACAAATTCTCAACCTGTCAGCATTCCCTGAATGGCTCTCGATTCTCTAAGTATTGCCTTTTAGAATGTCTGAGTGGGTCCCACTGTTCCATTCATACTAATTGTGCTCCATCCTAAATATTGTCTGATGCAAAAAGAAATTTAAAAATAAAATAAAAGCAAGCAAATAGAACTAAAACAGAACAAATTACGAACAAATAATAAAAGGCAAGACTGACAAAGCAGATGCAAGTTCAACACGCATGCATCTGGAAAAAATATTATTCGTTAAAGATACATAATATTCATTTGCTGGAGTTGAAGTGCTTAAAATTGGTGAAGAAAATGAAAGTAAAATAAACCATGATTTAATATGGAGTTAGTAAGAGTTATATTTACCATGCCTCATATTGCAAATATATTTTATTCAAAATATTTGTTATCATTCACACACGTTTTGTGGTCAGCTATTTCAATAATGCATAAGGTTTCTGACGGAAACATTTTGGAGTACATGAAATAATGGTGATGAAAAGAGTACATATGCAAAATAACTGACCAACTGATTCGCAGTGCAAATACAGTGTGACCCGGATATAAGAGAGTTGCCGGGACCGGAGAAGAAGTATCTTATATCCGGGTTTCTCTTATATCCGGGTTTAGTCTATTATATATACATTAACACAGGCTCTAATTTGGGACCAGATAAAATATCTCTTATATCCGGGTTCTCTTATATCCGGGTTTGGTCTATTATATATACATTAACACAGGCTCTAATTTGGGACCAGAGACAGTATCTCTTATATCCGGGTTTCTCTTATATCCGGGTTTGGTCTATTATATATACATTAACACAGGCTCTAATTTGGGACCAGAGACCATCTCTCTTATATCCGGGTTTCTCTTATATCCGGGTTTGGTCTATTATATATACATTAACACAGGCTCTAATTTGGGACCAGAGACAGTATCTCTTATATCCGGGTTTCTCTTATATCCGGGTTTGGTCTATTATATATACATTAACACAGGCTCTAATTTGAGACCAGAGATAATCTCTCTTATATCCGGGTTTCTCTTATATCCGGGTTACACTGTATAACATTTATTGATGTGCCATCATTTCCTTCTGTTTTTTCTATAAATACTTTCAAGGTAACTGCTCCAACAAGCTACTTCCGCTGGTTCCCAAACCGCATGAATTTAGACATACTACTAGGTTGTCATCTCAGTCCCACCCTTTCACAGTAGAAATGGTTAAATGTAGCTGTCTCTTCTACTCCAATAGCTTGATGTCTTGCACTACCTGTACGTCTCTTCTACTCCAATAGCTTCCTGTCTCGCACATCTCGCCTGTGGAACTCCCTTCCCTATTACTTTTTCCCTGACAAATACAATCTCCAACGGTTTAAGTGTAGCGTCAATCAACATCTCTAGTTGCCTTGATCTATCCACTTCCCTTCTCCACATCCTTTCACCTTTCATTCCTATCTGCTCTCGCTCCAAATCTTCTGTAACCCCCTTGCCTTGATCGACCCACTGTCTTTCTCCACATCCTCTCCTTTACCACTCCTATCTGCTCTTCCTCCAACCCTTCTATAACCCCTTGCGTGATAGTGGCCTGCAGCCTTGCTTCGGGTGAATCTCTTAAAAAAAAAAAAAATATCCCAGGCAAGGACATATTCCATGAATGGGAAACAGTAAGTCCTAGGTTTTCTCAAATTGAGGACTGTGAGCTAGAGTTTATTTCTATATCTGGGAAAGATATATTCCCAACATGAAATGCCACCATGGACTTGTAAGCTGCTGGGGAGGCAGCTTTAGCCTCAACCTGGGCCACTTGCCCTAGTCTAAACGAAAGCAACTTATATGGTGGCTGCTGTAAACAAACTGAATTTAATTGCCACTATGGTCACTGTATGGAGTGACATCACTAAGACATATCATGCAACCCACATGACTTATCTCCACCAAAGAGAGATTCTGAATCCCTATATCTTTATTTAATCTACAGGTGTAGAACTTAGACTGTTCTTGTCCAATTCTCATGTCTCAGGATATCTCAACTAGTTCTTATTTAGTACTGATTAGTTATTGATTGCCCTGTTTCCACTAAGTTCAAGTACACACTGCATGGCCCAGGGATTGAACTCACAATTACTATAATAATTACAATAGTGTAAATAATGATAGCTCTTTATCGCAGAAATTCAAACAGAACTGTTTGCTTTGTTCTACTAATGTTAAACACAGACAAAATTTAGCCTTTTGGTAATTTATAAAAGATTATTTTGTAAAAAAAATTTGTTTTATTTTTATTTTAAAATGATAGAGATATAATGTTATTAAAGTAATTTTTCATATTATCACCTTTGATAAGAATTTGTAGTTTGTTTTTTGGAATCTGAGTTTGAATTTTTTATACATATTTACCAGCAACAATAAGAAGAAAGAACACCATTTCTGCAATAAAACATAAAAGCTATATCTTCAATATAATTCCTAATAATAAAAAAAAAATATCTGCAAGTAAACTACAGTCATAAAAGAAGATTGAGGAGTTAGTGAAATTGTCTAGACCAGAAGACAGAAGGAAAATATGGACGAAATAAAGGGAGATAATTAAGTAACTTATAACCAGTAGTTTGAAAAGTGTAATAATTTTTTTTAGTCATGTCTTCTTTTTGCCCAAATTTTTTAGTTACAAAAGATGAATAAGCTTTCAACAGAATTACTTTGATTTTAGACTTTAAACTTTGTTTTTTTTGTATCTCATTTATTCTTGAATTCGTTTTCCTTTCCTGATTTATCATTTTTTTATTTGAGAAAATTTTATACCTTCTCATAGTTCAGAAAGAAGGAAATGTATTTTAAAGAGGTTTATCAAGAAGGCACACATGTAAATACTCTTTACATCTATCAGCAAAATAGATGTTTATACACAGCATACATGCATATATATTTTATGTATGTGTTTGTGTGTTTGCATAGACATATATATATATATATATATATATATATATATATATATATATATATGTATGTATGTACAATATGATAAAGTTAATTGGTGATCCATATGGATAATTTCAGGGAGGATATAAATCCCGAGAGCTCAATGTAATGAACAGAGCAAGTGATAATTAATTAACAAATTCGAGATTTCAGAAAGCCATGGTAATATTTTATTTTGTGACACTGATAAAAATTCACTTTTGCTTTGTCAGGCTTTACGGTTTGAAAACAATGAATGGATTCAAAAATTCTTCCAGGAATCAACCGAAAAATGAAATGGAAAACAAGATTAGGAGAAATTGTGTTTTAAGATAATTACACAGAGTATGAAGGGAAGGAGTGAGGTGTATGTCTTTAGGTCGTACGCATTTCCCTATACTTACATACATACATACACATATATATACATTTATAAAAAAAATATATACCTACATACATACATACACATTTTTCTATAAACACATATAATTACACGTACACATATGTGCCTACATATATATATATATATATATATATATATATATTTATAAAAAAATATATAATTTTAAGGCATGCAATATTTATGGTTAAAAGTCTTCAGTATCAGGGATAGGGTGTGTGTATATTTAAAAGTTGACACGGAGGTCAATTCCAAGTCGCGACCATCTCTTTCATGTGTTTGGCGTATGGTGACTTAACAACACATATGGCTTGAAGATTATGCCGCATCATAGAACAGACTATCACCACTCAGCATTAACCTCAGTATTCCCTTATATATATATATATATATATATATATGTAAAAATTCATATATAACTAAAAATATATCCATAAAAGACAAAAAAAAAACTTATCTTAACTGATACGTTTCATCCTCTGATGGACTTTATCAAGGCAAATGTAAGGATTTTATTTTGCAACAAGTATTCAGCACAGTTGCATACTACCCACGATTTTCCCAACCAGGGGTGGGGGCAAGACTGATTGGGGGGGGCCCAAGGCAGTGCTTTGTAACCCTCACTATCTTATCAACATTTGCTTTTTTTAACTACATTTATATACATTACAAATTAAACAAAGCACAGCTAATCAAACAAAGTCTAGAAGTCTTGATCAGTAAGGCTGCTCTGTGGTCAAAGTTGGTTAAGGCATTTCAGACCTAACAACTGTTTTCTCTCTGCCTAGAGGGACGCACGTTCAAATCCTGCCAGAGAGTGCATATATTTCTTTCTTCAAATATTCAAGCCATTAGATGAAAATAAATTAATATACAGTTTAATAAATAAATGGAGCATCTATTCAAATATGAGTATCCCCTAAAAATAAAATTTAAAGTAATAAAAATAAGGAAAAGAATATAGAAATTATATATATACACATATATATATATATATATATATATATATATATATATATATATATATATATATATATGTGTATATATATGTATATATATATGTTTGAATTCCAGTTGAATTTATTACATTCACTTACATGCTAATACCCTTGGGAAAGGTATTAATCATCTTCTTCTCCCTCCAGCTATGGGTAAATAGCAGGACAAACTGAGTTCTATAGTCTTGGATGGCAACTGGTCTAGGAGAAGGACAACTCTGAATTCAAAACCTGTGGAGGGTCGTTTGGCACATTGTGGCACGTAGTGCACCAGCTCTGTGTGTTCAGCCCTTCAAAAAGTGTGGTTGGCTCTGCACAAAGCCTTCACCACTATCAAATCATTTGTACTGGTGTCTGGCTGTCAGTTCCTAGGAAGTGAGCTGCTCACCTTCATATGTTGAATATGACAGGAGAGTCCACCACACATACATACATACATACATACATACATATATATATATATATATACATATATATGTATATATATGTATATATATATATATATATATATATATATATATATATATATATATATATATATATATAAATATAAAAGTGAACATAGAAGTCAGCATTTAGAGGCGACAGTCTGTTTCATGCTAGTGCAATCGTCAGGCAACTGACGATTGCACTAGCATGAAACAGACTGTCGCTTGCACTAGCATGAAAACAGACTGGCGATTGCACTAGCATGAAGCAGACTGTCGCCTATAAGTGTTGACTTCTATGTTCACTTTTATATTTACACACGCTCTATCTCTGATATTGAGCACTTTATCCCATAAATATAGCACACTTTAAGACTATATATATATATATATATATATATATATATATATATATATATATATATAATTATATACATACATACATATATATATATATATATATATATATATATATATATATATATATATGTATATAAGACAATGAGTATATATCAATCAATACAGCATGGATATGATCTGAGTGTTCACTTGAGGTGTGAAACTGACAGTTACCATGCAGTGTTGATTCCTATTTACAGACTGTCTATATTTATATAAACTATGTCTCATACTGAGCACTCTTCCTCTATAAGTATCATTTAGTCAGTTTTGTGCCATGCGTGATACATGCTTAGGCGATCATGTATCTTTTGATACATGTCTGACGAGGCAGATTTTCTCCTGCAGTAGGTTGCCATTCCTTTCTGCGGTAGACCAGTTGCCATCCAAGGCTATAGAACCTAGTCTGTACTGCTATTTAGCCATAGCCATGGGGAGAAGAAGAGGATTAATACCTTTCCCAAGAGTATTAGCACGTAAGTGACTGTAATGGATTCGACTGGGATTCGAACTCGGCTCTCCAATTCCTCAATCCGATCTGCTGTCCCACCATGCCTCCTTCCTATAAATATAGCAAATTTTAAAGAATATATTCATGTGTCCGTGTGTGTGTATGTGTGTGTAATCTGGCATATCTATTATTGTATTATTTTAAATGATCTCATATATTTGCTATGTGAATGCATTTTCATGTGTTAGTATACATGTAGTAGTAGTAGTAGTAGTAGTAGTGTGTGTCTGTGTGTGTGTGTGTGTGTGTGTGTGTGTGTGTGTGTGTGTGTGTGTGTGTGTGTGTGTGTGTGTGTACTGTTACACTGCATGCGTTTCTTCATTTATGCATATGAAAATCTCACTGAGTCTTTTTGTGTTTCTGCATATGTAAATGCCAGCATATATTAGTGGAATTACTTAAGAATATTACCATAAATTTAAACAGAATGCAGCCATTGTCAGATGAACTCTTTTGAAAAAGAAGAGAGGAAAAGCATCAGCTGAAAATTTATCAGCAAAATACATTATTTTTCAGTTTCACTTAATTTGTTTATGCCCTTGAAAATGGGATAAAGTAGAAAACTGTTTTCATTTTTAATAATTTTTTTTATCTCTCTCTTGCGTGAACAGTGTTTTCCCAAATGAGGAAAAGATGAAGCCACACCATTCATCTGGCTATTTTTCAGAGCTAAGGTTTGTAAGATAATTGTAAAAAGAAAAAAAAACAATAACTACTTTAAAAGATTTAATGTTTGAACTCCTTTTTTAAAGACCTCATTGGCTTGAATCCTTTACTGAAACCTCGTGTAATTAAGTTAAATTTAGAAGTATATTATCTAATAAAAATTCTGAAAATGAAACAAAAAAACAAAAATGACAGGATGTAGCCAATAAAATCTTGTCTACCACACTGTCAACATCTAGTACTTGAACACAGGGCTAGCACATACTAGTACTTGAACACAGGGCTAGCACATACTAGCCCTGAACTCCCTGACTGAAGTGGGGGGCAGTGCTTTGAGATTCTCATTATCTTATCAACATTTCCTTTTTTTTACCTCCATTTATACAAATTGCACTAATCACAACTGATAATTGAAGGATGAAAAATTTTCATGGATTTTTTAATCATTTTTTTTTTTTGTTTTTCATCCAAATCCATGAATTTGTTGTTGTTTTTTTCTTTACACCTGGTTAAGCATGACATCAGTCTTTTCTGCCCTGCCAGCCATCTGCCTTGCTCCTTGATCTGGAACGAAATTGAACTTTGTCTCAAAAACATACAACTAGTAACCTTGAAGACACAAGCTCCACCTACCCACTTGATGAAAATAGCACTTACAATGTTATGATGGAATTTTGGAAAAATATTAAGATGTAGTAGGTGGGGTGTATATCATAGATTGAGGGTGGGAACAGTGCCCTTTCACCAGCCCTGCTCAAACAAAATATGTCTAAATTTTTAAGAATTAGGAGTTATCATTATTTGCATTATTTACACATTGACTATTGTCCCAATCTTTGTCACTGTTATCAAAATGTTTCCCCTACTATGACCTTCAGCTTTCATCAAGTGTTTGTTAATCCAGGTAACCTATAGGACAACACTTTATTTAATCTCCATGGATACATTGTTTTTGTCCCACTGGCCATCTATGCAGATATCTTGTTGGGTTCGTATTTTTAGCATTGCTCAGTTGTTTATCTCTTGGTTTCCATTGGATACGAGTTCACATTGCCTGGCCGAGGGATTAAACTTGCAATTATTCATGTCCTCAAATTCACAGACTAACACATTAAGCCACTGTTGCAAATAATATGAATATTGAAAAAAATCAGAATGAAAAAATGAACTTTGAATGCTTTATGCACAATTTGATTTAGATATTTTCATCTTATTCAAAAGTTTTTAAAATAATCCTTCTTTGGTACATTGAATATGAAAGACAAGAAATATGCAAATATATAGATATGCACAGATGGAGATAGATAGATAGATAGATAGATATGAATAGACTTAGATAGATAGATAAATAGATAGATAGATAGATAGATATGAATAGACTTAGATAGATAGATAGATAGATAGATAGATAGATAGATAGATAGATAGATAGATAGATAGATATGAATAGACTTAGATAGATAGATAGATAGATAATGAATAGACTTAGATAGATAGATAGATAGATAGATAATGAATAGACTTAGATAGATAGATATGAATAGACTTAGATAGATAGATAGATAGATAATGAATATACTTAGATAGATAGATAATGAATAGATTTAGATAGATAGATAGATAGATAATGAATAGACTTAGATAGATAGATAGATATGAATAGACTTAGATAGATAGATAGATAATGAATAGACAGATAGATAGATAGATAATGAATAGACTTAGATAGATAGATAGATAGATATGAATAGACTTAGATAGATAGATAGATAGATAGATAGATATGAATAGACTTAGATAGATAGATAGATAGATAGATATGAATAGACTTAGATAGATAGATAGATAGATAGATAGATAATGAATAGACTTAGATAGATAGATAGATAGATATATAGATAATGACTAGACTTAGATAGATAGATAGATAGATAGATAGATATGAATAGACGTAGATAGATAGATAGATAGATAGATAATGAATAGACTTAGATAGATAGATAGATAGATAGATAGATAGATAGATATGAATAGACTTAGATAGATAGATAGATAGATAGATAGATAGATAGATAGATAGATAGATAGATAGATAGATAGATATGAACATTCTCAGGTAGTAAATATATTGCAGCAAAAATAGAATAAAAGTTACTTTACAGAAGCCAATATCTGTTAATCTTGTTGGGAAGCAATCGGTAATATTTTTCGTATCAGTTGATGAGATTGAGTAGAGTAAAAATGTTGACGTAAGTATGTCATTCAGTGTAAAGGTTATGTTTAGAGATTAATTCTCTCAACAGAACTGCAATTTCAATTACTCCATCTTTTCTGAAAGGGTTTGTATCTTCCTATTCATCTATCTCACAGACAAGTGTCATCTTTTGAAATCATGCAAATAAAAAAGGAATTTTAGGCAATAAGATCAGAGAGTTAGCCCAAATTATTTAAAAGATTCAACATTTTTAAAATGGTTTTACTCTTTTAGAATCCGTATTTTTAAATCTTGTCTTTTTTTTTTTGCCTGGATTTGTTGCAACAAAAGAGAAGAGGAGAGAGAACAATCTAACAGTTTAAGACTGAGAATGGAAGAAGGGAGAATTGAAAAGTGTGTTTTATAAGTGAAAAAAAATAGAGGCTGTCAAAGGGAGACATTAATAAAGTAAGAAAAGGAGGGACTTTAATAAAAGGAAAATGAAGGAAAGAAAAGATATGCGAGAAAAGAAAAGAATAATGTACAAAGATAATTGATGAAAAGATAATGAAAGAAAAATGAGATGAAATAAATAGAAAAAGAAAATCAGATTAAAATAGAAAAGAATAAAATGGAAATGGAAAATATTGGAAATGACTTAATTAAGAAAGAAGAAAGAATATGAGACAAGAATGAAAGAAATAAGGAAGGAAAGAAAAGGAAATAAGGAAAGAAAGAAAGAATATGAGACAAGAATGAAAGAAAAAAGGGAGAAAGAACAGGAAGTAAGGAAAGAAAGAAAGAATATGAGACAAGAATGAAAGAAAAAAGGGAGAAAGAACAGGAAGTAAGGAAAGAAAGAAAGAATATGAGACAAGAATGAAAGAAAAAAGGGAGAAAGAACAGGAAGTAAGGAAAGAAAGAAAGAATATGAGACAAGAATGAAAGAAAAAAGGGAGAAAGAACAGGAAGTAAGGAAAGAAAGAAAGAATATGAGACAAGAATGAAAGAAAAAAGGGAGAAAGAACAGGAAGTAAGGAAAGAAAGAATATGAGACAAGAATGAAAGAAAAAAAGGGAGAAAGAACAGAAAATAAGGAAAGAAAGAAAGAAAGAATATGAGACAAGAATGCAAGAAAGAAGGAAGGAAAGAAAAGGAAATAAGGAAAGAAAGAAAGAATTTGAGACAAGAATGAAATAAAAAAGGGAGAAAGAACAGAAAGTAAGGAAAGAAAGAAAGAATATGAGACAAGAATGAAAGAAATAAGGGAGAAAGAACAGGAAGTAAGGAAAGAAAGAAAGAATATGAGACAAAAATGAAAGAAAAAAGGGAGAAAGAACAGGAAGTAAGGAAAGAAAGAATATGAGACAAGAATGAAAGAAAAAAAGGGAGAAAGAACAGAAAATAAGGAAAGAAAGAAAGAAAGAATATGAGACAAGAATGCAAGAAAGAAGGAAGGAAAGAAAAGGAAATAAGGAAAGAAAGAAAGAATATGAGACAAGAATGAAAGAAAAAAGGGAGAAAGAACAGGAAGTAAGGAAAGAAAGAAAGAATATGAGACAAGAATGAAAGAAAAAAGGGAGAAAGAACAGGAAGTAAGGAAAGAAAGAATATGAGACAAGAATGAAAGAAAAAAAGGGAGAAAGAACAGAAAATAAGGAAAGAAAGAAAGAAAGAATATGAGACAAGAATGCAAGAAAGAAGGAAGGAAAGAAAAGGAAATAAGGAAAGAAAGAAAGAATATGAGACAAGAATGAAAGAAAAAAGGGAGAAAGAACAGGAAGTAAGGAAAGAAAGAAAGAATATGAGACAAGAATGAAAGAAAAAAGGGAGAAAGAACAGGAAGTAAGGAAAGAAAGAAAGAATATGAGACAAGAATGAAAGAAAAAAGGGAGAAAGAACAGGAAGTAAGGAAAGAAAGAATATGAGACAAGAATGAAAGAAAAAAAGGGAGAAAGAACAGAAAATAAGGAAAGAAAGAAAGAAAGAATATGAGACAAGAATGCAAGAAAGAAGGAAGGAAAGAAAAGGAAATAAGGAAAGAAAGAAAGAATATGAGACAAGAATGAAAGAAAAAAGGGAGAAAGAACAGGAAGTAAGGAAAGAAAGAAAGAATATGAGACAAGAATGAAAGAAAAAAATGGAGAAAGAACAGGAAGTAAGGAAAGAAAGAAAGAATATGAGACAAGAATGAAAGAAAAAAAGGGAGAAAGAACAGAAAATAAGGAAAGAAAGAAAGAAAGAATATGAGACAAGAATGCAAGAAAGAAGGAAGGAAAGAAAAGGAAATAAGGAAAGAAAGAAAGAATATGAGACAAGAATGAAAGAAAAAAGGGAGAAAGAACAGGAAGTAAGGAAAGAAAGAAAGAATATGAGACAAGAATGAAAGAAAAAAGGGAGAAAGAACAGGAAGTAAGGAAAGAAAGAAAGAATATGAGACAAGAATGAAAGAAAAAAGGGAGAAAGAACAGGAAGTAAGGAAAGAAAGAAAGAATATGAGACAAGAATGAAAGAAAAAAGGGAGAAAGAACAGGAAGTAAGGAAAGAAAGAATATGAGACAAGAATGAAAGAAAAAAAGGGAGAAAGAACAGAAAATAAGGAAAGAAAGAAAGAAAGAATATGAGACAAGAATGCAAGAAAGAAGGAAGGAAAGAAAAGGAAATAAGGAAAGAAAGAAAGAATATGAGACAAGAATGAAAGAAAAAAGGGAGAAAGAACAGGAAGTAAGGAAAGAAAGAAAGAATATGAGACAAGAATGAAAGAAAAAAGGGAGAAAGAACAGGAAGTAAGGAAAGAAAGAAAGAATATGAGACAAGAATGAAAGAAAAAAGTGAGAAAGAACAGGAAGTAAGGAAAGAAAGAAAGAATATGAGACAAGAATGAAAGAAAAAAAGGGAGAAAGAACAGAAAATAAGGAAAGAAAGAAAGAAAGAATATGAGACAAGAATGCAAGAAAGAAGGAAGGAAAGAAAAGGAAATAAGGAAAGAAAGAAAGAATATGAGACAAGAATGAAAGAAAAAAGGGAGAAAGAACAGGAAGTAAGGAAAGAAAGAAAGAATATGAGACAAGAATGAAAGAAAAAAGGGAGAAAGAACAGGAAGTAAGGAAAGAAAGAAAGAATATGAGACAAGAATGAAAGAAAAAAAGGGAGAAAGAACAGAAAATAAGGAAAGAAAGAAAGAAAGAATATGAGACAAGAATGCAAGAAAGAAGGAAGGAAAGAAAAGGAAATAAGGAAAGAAAGAAAGAATATGAGACAAGAATGAAAGAAAAAAGGGAGAAAGAACAGGAAGTAAGGAAAGAAAGAAAGAATATGAGACAAGAATGAAAGAAAAAAGGGAGAAAGAACAGGAAGTAAGGAAAGAAAGAATATGAGACAAGAATGAAAGAAAAAAAGGGAGAAAGAACAGAAAATAAGGAAAGAAAGAAAGAATATGAGACAAGAATGCAAGAAAGAAAGAAGGAAAGAAAAGGATATAAGGAAAGAGAGAAAGAATATGAGACAAAAATGCAAGAAAGAAGGAAGGAAGGAAAAGGAAAGAAAGAAAGGATATGAGATGGAAGAAAAGAAAAGACTAACATAGAAAGATAATTGATGGAAAAATAAATAAAGAATATACAAATGAAAGGAAAAATAAAAATTATCAAATAAGAAAAAATAAGAATGATTGAAAAAAAAATAGGATGAATGAGTAACTGAAAGGAAAAATGATAGATTACAATGAAAGAAAGAAAGGAAGAAAATGTGAATAAATGAGTTTATACATGAATGAAAAATAAAGAATGATTACAACATAAGATATGAAAGAATGAATGAAGGAAGGAAAAGAGTGGAAGAAAGATTAACACATTAGATATGAATGAATGAAAGAAAGAATGAATGATTGAAGGGGGGGAAAAGGAAGAATGATGACAGCATAACATATGAAGGAACGAAAGAATGAAGGAGGGGAAATAAAAGAAGAATGATCACAGCATAAAATATGAAGAAAAGAGAGAAAGAATGAAAGTGGGGGAATAAAGGAATATATTTACAACATAAGAAAGAGAGAAAGTAAAAGAAAGAAAGAAAGAAAGAAAGAAAGAAAATAAACAAAAAAGATTCTAACATATGAAGGAAACAAAGAGAATGAATGAAGGAGGGAAAATAATGGAAGAAAGATTAATCATTAGATATGAAGGAAAGAAAGAAAGAAAGAAGGAAAGAAAGAAAGAAGGAATGGTGAATAAAGATTACAACATAAGATAAAAAAAGGAGGAAGGAAGGAAAATAAAGGTAGAACGGTTACAGCATAAGATATGAAGGAAAGAAAGAATGAATGAAGGAGGGAGGGAAAATGATGGAAAAAAATGAAAACATAGATATGAAGAAATGAAAGAAAGAATGGAGCGGTGAAATTAAATAAAGAACGATTACAACATAAGATAAGAAAGAGAGAGAATGAATAAAGCATGAAAAATAAAGGAAGAAAGATTACAAGATAAGATAAAATAAGAAAGAAAGAAAGAAAGAAAGGAAAATAAAGACAGATTACAGCATAAGAAATTAAAAGAAAACTGAAAGAAAGAAAAAAGAAAGAAAGAATGAATGAAGGCAGAAAATAAAAACAGATTACTGCCTAAGAAAAGATGAGATAAAATAAGAAAAACAAAAAAAGCAAAAAGAAAATTTGTAAGAAAGAAAGAAAGAAAAAGGATATAAATAAATGAGGGAATGAATGGATGTATGAAATGAAATGAAAGAAAGGAATTTTGTAATTTGGAGATGGACAGAATGTACTGATAATAAAAATGGTAATAAAAAGAAGAAAAAAATAAATGGCAAGAAAGAGCAAACGTGGAAGAGAAAGAAAAAGAAGAATGAATGAGAAAAAATAAAATAGAAAAATGGAATAAGATATGGAGAAAATAAAGGAAAGAAAGGAAAAACACAGCAAAAAATTACCAAAAAAGAGAAGAAAACAAAAAAAAAAAACAGAAAAATAAGCGAAGCTGGAAGAACAAGGAAAAAGATGTCTCCAAATACATCTGCAAATTTCCCCTCAGCAAATTTCCCTTCAATCTCTCCATCACACTTAGAACTTTATTAAAGTGTAAAACTTGTGAATAATGAAGTGAAAGCAATTGAGGAAAAGCCAGTTTTCTATGCCTGGACCCTCATTTGATTAGACTGCTTTGTTCTGAACCAATGTCTCTTTAGCCATATTGATAAATTGATATCTTTCCACACTTGTGTAGAAATTCTATAGCCAGAAGGCTTAGGCAAGTAGAGAGAATCTTAGAGAAGAAGGAGGAGGAGGGAGTGGAAAAGGAGGAGAAAAGGAGAAGGTAAAGAAGAAGGAAAGGATAAGATGAAGGAAAAGAAAAGGAAAAGATGAAGAAGAAGAACACAAAGAAAAGGAGAAGGAGAAGAAAAAAACAAAAGAAGAAAAAAAGAAGAAGATAGAAAACTAATTGCTAAAAAAAGGACAAGATTCCATTGGCCTTAAGTACTAAACCGAAGAGAATGATTGTTGATTGTTTTACAAGGATAAAACTTTGGGCATGTTAAAGTCAAGGAAGTGAGGTCAAGGAAGAGAGGTCAAGGCAAAATGTACGTACATGCATTACAATGCTTATTGTGATATATATATATATATATATATATATATATATATATATGTATGTATATGTATATATATAGGCAGTAGAATCCCTGACAACCAGACTAAGAAGGCCTTCTGGATATGAGGAATTGGTTACAAAGTCCAGATATGAGGGGTTATATTTAGATTAAAATAAAAGAACTGAAATCAGAGTCTGTCTATATTTCTGAGATGAGGTATTATGTACAGTATTTACATTAGTCGGACTATTGTCCTCATCTTTGTCGCCATATTTGTCACAACGTTTCGGCCGTTGTACGCTCCGGCCATCTTCAGGTGGTTGGAATTTCGAACCGAGCCCTTTATTTCGATCACTGGGGTAGACTGTTCTAGTTCCTCAAGGACACATGGCACAGTGGATAAAGGCGTTGGTTAGATCCAGTGACAGACCCAAAAAGTGTGAGTTCAATACCCGGTTCAGGCAGTGGAGAACTTTCAGAGGGAAAATTAGCAGGAGATAACTGATAACCGACATCCATCAAACATGGCTCGTGAAACTAGAACAGTCTACCCCAGTGATCAAAATAAAGGGTTCGGTTCGAAATTCCAACCACCTGAAGAAGGCCGGAGCGTACAACGGCCAAAACGTGACAAATATGGCGACAAAGATGAGGACAATAGTCCGACTAATATAAATACTGAACTTGAAATTGCTTCCATCAAACATTAGAATGCTAGAATTAAAAACCAGTCGCATAACTACACACAGAACTATCTTTCAACATATATATATATATATATATATATATATATATATATATATATATATATATAATATATATATATATATATATGTTTATGCATAGAAAATTAGGAAATCAGTCAATTCTGCAACCTTTTTATCTTTTTATATATTTATTAAGCACTTTTTTAATGTTACCCTTTCCTTGTCTAATTCAAATCTGACTATTAACTTCTTTATTATATATATAGATATATATAAATTTAAAATTTAAAAATGAAGCAGGTATTTTCATATTGTGCTCAATATTAAAAATAGACCATTGATAACATAACAAATTTGGGTTGATATGAACAATTGCAATGAAGTAATTCTTCATCATGTATAAAAAATATCATATATATATATATATATATATATATATATGTATATACTCAACTGAGATTAGATTATAGTGGTGAAGGTTTCGTGCAGGACCATCCACACTTTTTGAAGACCTGAATACAGAGACCTGGTGCACTAAGTGCCACAAGGTCCCCAAACAACCCTCCGCAGGTTTTGAATTCAGAGTTGTCCTTCTCCTAGACCAGTTGCCATCCAAGGCTATAGAACCCAGTCTGTCCTGCTATTTACCCATAATTGGAGGGAGAAGAAGAGGAGGATTCACACCTTTCCCAAGGGTATTAGCACGTAAGTGATTGTAATGGATTCAACTGGAATTCAAACTCGCCTCTCCGATTCCTCAATCCAAGCTTCTATCCATTACTCCACCATGCCATATATATATATATATATATATATATATATATATATATATATATAAACCTTCCTATTGTTCTAGTTCCACATGACATGCTTCTTCCTGATGTCGCAGTTATCTCCCTTTAACTCAGCTCTCAAAATAAAGGGTTCAGTTCAAAATTCCAATAACCTGAAGAAGGCTGGAGTGTACAATAATAATGTGAGAATAATTACAATCGACAGATATATTAAAAAGCTATTACACATATTGCCAAATTCTACAACAGCAACGTCAATGTAATCCGCATATGTAAAATTCACTGTTTATCCAAATATAGATATGCCTGTTTTATTATTTAAAAATTATTTTTATATCCATATTTGTGTAGACCCTCTGTATATTTAGTAAACAGTATATTTATTTACTTTGTCTTCAGATCAGCAGATGAAAATAAATATATTGTTTAATAGACACAACATCTACTTAAATATTGGTACCTACTAAAAATAGTGTTTAAGTAATAAAATATGTGTGTGGGGGGGTTCACCCAATATAAGGCCCGAGAGCCACTTAAGATAGAGCCTTACTGAATGAGGTGTGTGATATAAATGTAAAAGAAGGTGGTAGGAAGTGAAGATTATGACTATATAAGGATGATGGATATCAACTGACCCTTGATTTGAAGGAGTTAATATTGTCATGTTTAGAGAAGCGATGCAGATGTAGCAGTTCCTGGGAAATGGTCGTTTTCTCCTAATTATAGCAATACGAATGTCCACTCATCATTTTATAGTTTAAATGTCTAGATGTAATTGTATCTTCTCTTGCACTCCTCACTTGTGGAACTATCTTACCTGTCAACTTTGGTATTCAAAAATTTAAATCCTATGTCAGTCATTATCTATTGCCTTCTTAATTCTTATTCTTTTAATTTTCTCTCCCCTTAATAGTGTTTTTGCTCATATTCTCTAACACTCAATAATCCCTTGTGTCTTAGTGGTTTTATTTCCTTGCTTGAGGTGAAATGATTAAAAAAAACTGCTCAGTTTGACTCCTGGATGCTGACTGAAGGACTGACCACTTTTTGTCACTCTATATTCATTTTCCTTGCTTGAGGTGAAATTATTTTAAAAAAACTGCTCAGTTTGACTCCTGGATGCTAACTGAAGGACTGACCACTTTTGTCACTCTATAAAGTGACATCACTAAGTGGCCATTAGATGATCTATGTGATTTTATGTTGACCAAAAGGAGATTGTATTCCTACAATAGTTTCTGTTTAAAACGTTTTATCTGAAATCCCATTTCTTGGAACACCTAAATAATGTTGATTTTTTGTTCAAGATCATTCATATACTAAATATGAATACTATGCAAAGGATATAACAACTGGAACTATTTACATTCCTTGTTATGTGTGGGTGGTGTATAAGAGAGCAACTTGGAACGAGAAATCAGTTATCCAAGTTCAAATTCCAGTCAAGTCTATTACATTCACTTATGAACAAATAAACTTGGGAAAGGTATGAATCCATCTTTTCCCCCAGTAAGGGGTTAAATAGTAGGATTTGAGTCTGGAAAAATCATTGTTATACTCCAAAAGTTTTTACTGCAATATTCACTCACACAAAACAAAAAAAATTATTCATACAATCCAAAATATATTTTGGCTTTAAAGAAGCCACAAAGGGTTGATAAGCCATAAAAAAAACAAATTAAAAAATCCTTGTTATAAATTTAAATTTGTTGCTATAAACAACTTTAGATTACAGTTTTTTGGTACTGAGTGATTTTGATAACAATAACAGTTTATAAAAGATAATAATAAATAACTTCTACTGTAGTAAGTTTCAGAATCGCAATTTCTTTTTACTTTCACAAGAATCAAAAGGCTTTTCTGATCTCTGGTAATAATCTTAAAATAATATACCAAGTTCTGTCAGTTTCTTTCTTTATTCTGATTCAACTCTAAAATTAAGAAGACAGGTCGTCTATTCTGGGTATAATCTTGTCACTTGGAATGCAGTGAGATATTTAGAGAGATTTAGTTATGTTCATTTTTGTCTGTCAAAAATAAGAGAGTAAGAACTCACCTAAACTGAACCGTTTTTTGCCATGACTTCTTAAGAAAGATAGCACTTTTCAGTTGCATTTTCTTTAAAATGCCATGTCTTTTCAAGATATAGGTGATCATGGCTCTCCACAGATTCCATTTTCTTTATCTGTGAACTGCCATGACTTCTTAAGAAAGATAGCGGTTTTAAGTTGCATTTTCTTTAAAATGCCATGTTTTTTCAATATATAGGTAATCATGGCTCTCCACAGATTCCATTTTCTTTATCTCTGAACGGCATGACTTCTTAAGAAAGATAGTGGAGTGGTTTTCAGTTGCATTTCCTTTTAAATGCCATGTCCCTTCAGGGCATAGGTTATCATGACTCTCCACAGATTCCTTTTTTCTTTATCTCTGAACTGCCATGACTTTCTCAAGATAGTAGAATGGTATTCAGTTGCATTTCCTTTAAAATGCTGTGTCCTTTCACGACATAGGTGATCATGGCTCTCCACAGATTAGACTTTCTTTACCTGTGAACTGCCATGACTTCTTGAGAAAAGTAGTGGAGCAGTAGTCAGGAAGATTCTATTGACCAGCATGAGAGCCAACAGCTGACTGACATGAATGTTAACTAGCATGCTAGCATGCAAAAAAAATCGATAGCTGCATTCGTCACAAGTGGGAAAAATTTAAATCTGCATGGCACTTTACTCCAATTGGCTCCTTCGCTTGCTTAAACTCAACGTTGATTCTGATTCCGCAGAACTGGGTTGGGTGTGAAAAAGTATTTGTTGTTAACATTCTTTTTTCATTCGGTTTTTCCAGTTACGAGTTCTTTTTTAAAGCTGATCGTTTTGTGTTCATTTTGTTTAGTTCTTTTTTTGTAACAGATTTAATGTTTAGTATAGAGCTTAGAAAAAATTTGCAGTGTAAGATAGGCAAGAAGTAATGCATGTAGCAACATCAGCACGGCAAAGGGCACTCCTTTAAAGGCAAGAAAGGGCAAAAATATTTTAAGTCAAGTGATAGCGATTGCTGTATGAGTCATACGATTTTTGAATCAAGCACGGGCAAAACGCCGGGCCATGCTGCTAGTATATATATATATATATATATATATATATATATATATATATATATATGATAATTAGTAAGCATAATTCCAAAGAGGATCTAAATCCAAAGATAGCTCAATGTAAGAACAAAACAAATATAAGAGCAAAAATAAGATCCCTAACCAGGAAAATTAAAAAGTTTAAATTCTGCCAAAAATTATATTAACATTACTGATGATGAACTTGAAGTTATTGTAGCATCTAGACAGTCTCTACTAATGTATACCAATTCCTCTTGGGTTAAACATATTAATGATAACTTTGATGTTCTTATGGGAGCATATGATTCTGCTCAAATTGCTGATTTAGAAGGTATATACATATTAGACACCCTCAGTAGGTTTATTAACCCTAACCAAACTTTCATCATTATATATATATATATATATATATATATATATATCATATATTAATTCAAACATTATTTTTACTGGATACCTATGTTCGAAATAGGTGCCCCATTTTTCATTTTTACATTTTTATTTTTTATTATTTTAGTGGTTTCGTCCTCTGATGGACTTTATCAAGGCAAATGTAAGGATTTTATTTTGCAACATTTATAAACATCAGTAAAAATGTTATTTTTTTATGTTTATATGTTCTTTTTATAGAATTATATTTTTAATTATTTTTAAGACATTTTATAATAAATGTCTTAAAAGTAATTGTCGGACATTGTTAATTTCATAATGTGTGATGTCATTTTTTTACATTTGGATATGCATCAAGCATATATGAATGTCCAAGAGAAAATCATAGAGAATTGTAAGTTTAAAAAACAGTAAAATCGACCTTGCTAACCGAAACATTCCTCTGTTAAAAGCACGTCAGGCTATATAACGGTTCTGTATATGATACAGGTTTGATTCCTGTCAGAAGATGAATATTTTCTATGAAAATTTCTCGGACATTCAGGCCGGTAAATGTTGTTTAATACTGTTTATTATAAACAGAGCATTTACTTAAATATTTGTATCTATAAAAAAGAACGAATAAACATAAAAAAATATCTTAAAAATAAATGTCGGACATTGTCCATTTCATAATGTGTGACATATTTGTATATATATATATATATATATATATATATATATATATAATCTACATACTTTTCATTGAAGTGCAATTACAAATACAGAAATATATGTTTGTAGGCATTTAAAATTATATCAATAAATGCATTGATATATATGACTTGATGCATATAAATAGGAATCAATCAGCACACACACACTATATATATATATATATATATATATATATATATATATATATATATATTACAATTGGAATTAAGATAGCATAAGTTAATGACCATTTTCACCTATGAATTTTAAGTTCAAAATTTGCAGGATTTTTCAAACTGTTTATGGTCTTATGTTTATGGTTTATCGCTCAGAAACAGTTTGAAAATTCCTGCAAATTTTGAAATTAAAATTCATAGGTGAAAATGGTCATTAACTAATGGTATCTTAATTCCAATCATAGGAAAAATTTTGGTCTGTAAAATGAAAATAAACGTTGAGCACTCTTTGTCAGTCAGTTTTAACATTTAATATTTCAAATTCTGTATTGTGTTAATAGGACTCGGATTCTACCAACGGAATACTACCTGTATATATATATATATATATATATATATATATATATATATATATATATATATATATGTATACTCTCATCAGCATACATACATTTATTTGCTCACTATTATTTTTATTTCCATTCAGATATATGCAAATATTTGCAAAAGTAGGCAAAGCCTGAAATCGTTTCTACATATAAATACTTTGCAGAATGAATAAACGAAAGGACAAATTGCTATCGATAAGTGGCCATCTTGAATGGCTTCTCACAGTGGCATCATGCCCAGTACTGTATTTATATGCTCAATGAATTACTGTTCAGGAAAACGGACATTCCAAGCACATATCTATATTCACAGGTTAGAAAAGTTAGTAGGGAATCAATTCACAGGTGACACATATTTTGGCTTGCAATGATGAGATGTTTCTGGTAGTAACCAGCACCTCTTTTTTTTTTCCAGCAGACATAGATATATAAGAACAGATTGAGAGATAGATAGGAACAGGCTGAGATAGATAGATAGATAGATAGATAGATAGAATACTAAAATAGATGGATAGACAGATATATAAACAGACAGATAGATAGATACGAGACTAAGATAGATGGATAGACAGACATATAAACATAGACAGATAGATAGATAGATAGATAGATATGAATGAAATGAGATAGAAAGATAGATAGATATGAATAGACTGAGTGATAGATACATAGATAGATTTTAACAGACAGATTGATAGACAGACGTATAAACAGACTGTCATAGATTGCTTGATTGATAGATATGAACAAAATGAGATAGAAACACAATTAGATAGGTAAATTGGAACAGACTGATATATGTGTTTGTGTGTGTGTGTCCTTAAAGTATCCAGCTATTTAATATTAATAAAAAAAATAATCTACCAAGGGCAACATTTCTTTGGTCCAATTGGAATCTCACACACTTATTCCGACATCTCTTACCACTTTCAAAATATTCCACAAATCTTTGTTTGTATACCAGTAGAATTAATAGAAGCAGCACTATTACCTTCATTTATATTAAAAAAAATTGACACAGGTAAGTTTATCAAATGTTTCAGTCTCTGTAAAGATTGCAGTGTCGTTCTAACAAAAAGTTTTAAAATTCTTGCGCAATAACTAAGTAGATAGCACAAAAACCTAGTAAGCTAGGAACCATTGAGTCTTAACAGTATATGCATTTCCACTGAACAGTACAATCATAGCACGTACATTCTGTGAAATTTCCAATGACACTTTCACATATATATATGTGTGTGTGTGTGCGTCTGTGTGTGTGTGTGTGTGCGCGTCTGTCTGTCTGTCTGTCTGTCTGTCTTGGCTGAAAGCAATTTTCGAAGATTAACTTGCTATGGATCACAATTTGATTAACAATGTCTGGCTGATTTTACAAGTATTTAGATCTTTTTTCAGATAATCCTCTGAAAATTTTGTTGTTGTTTAATTTTGAAATATTAAAAAAAATCAATATTTCCTGCTTCCTTAAGCAAATATTGATTAACTACAAACATATTTTTCAAAAATTTTCTTTACCAGTATATTTTAAAATCATGCAACTAATATGTCTACTTGAATGTGCCTGCACATATATATACATACATATATATATGTGTGTGTGTGTGTGTGTGTGATAAAAATATAGTTTAAAGTATGCTATATTTATGACCAAAAGTGCTCAATATCAAACATCGACACTGAGGGCAACCCCAAGTAGCGACAGTCTGTTTCATGCTTTGATGCAATCTTCAGGCCATGTGTTCTGTTTTTATTATTTGTAATTGCTGGTCAGTGGTGCATTATGGGTAGGAAGGTCTACTGTGTTATCCTGAGTATTATTGGGTATTATTGGTTAGGATTCAAATTATTCTACTTGCTACTGGATTTGAAAATTTGTTTTAGGAGAAAGATTTTATAAATTTCAACCACTGTTCAGTCATTGAATGCCAAATGTTTCCTTATAAGGAAACAGCTAATATTATTATTACCATTACTTTTAGATTTTACTGCTGTCATTTTTATCTGCTCTAAGCCAATTCAGGCAGGGACCCATTGTGTCATATACAACAGAGTTATTGTTGTAACCTGGTAAAGGTTTCTGAATGAGGAATAACCAAAATGGAGGTTGGAAATGAAATGGCAATCTTTATAGCATTAACAAAATATAATACTCGCCAGCGGCATGAAGTAGGTAAACCACTGCTAGTGGTGGACTACTTATACAGCATATTACCCCTACTTACAATAGTGTTCAACATATTTATGAGGATAGGGACATACCCATTAGTGTTCATAGGTATGGTATGTAACAGTTATATTTGATAATGAAGTACATGCGACCATATAGTTTTGGGATAAAAGCAATGCTCAGTGGTGAAAAGACAGAACTACTCTAGAAGTAAAAACAAATAAAAAGTACAATAGATGCTTTGCAATACATCTGTATCCACAAAAAGGATTTTGAAAAAGTTCTCTCCAAAATCAATGTTTAGTCATTAAGATACTTTTCACTTATGCAAGTTTGCATCTTTGTTTAATATTCTATTAAATTAAATTTTCTGACCATTTTTATGGTTTCTGCATACAATTTGAATATAAATTGTCTTCCTTTGGCTTTCAGCTTTTTATCTGTCTATAACTATGCATTATTTCTCTGATGGTTTTTGAGTATTTATGTCTTAATGTAGTCATGTTCAAACTGTGGCCTGCCGGTCACATGTGGCCTGCTGGCCACATGTGGCCCGATTGGTTTTCTGAATGCCACACGTAATTCTCATCAGGAAAATAAGGTTTATTAAAATTTTGTTGATTTCATTTCATTTTCACTTTTTCACCCACATTTTCTCATATATAATCAATGATTAAGTAGAATGTTTCTTAAATTTTGTAACCATTTCTTGATAACTTTTTCATCATTTTAAATCATCGGCAGCTTTCACTACGGAAAATCAGGCGTGCAAACTTCATTTGCCGTAGAAACAAGAAATATCCATGAAGAAGATATATGCATTTTTATTTTTTTAAAATATATATTTGCATACTCAAAATGAATAAATTAGAAACAAACGCGGCATATGTTAATCACACTTGTTTTTGATTGAGTCTTTTTCTGTGGCTTATCAATACTTTGCAGGTTATTTAAAGCCAGAAAATATTTTTAGATTTTTTTACATAATAATGGTTTAGTGACACCTGTCTTACTAGTTAACATATAGATGGAGGAGAAGAGGTGGATTCATTCCTTTTCCAAGGGTATTTGTGCATAAGTGAATACAATGTCATCAGGGATAATATTTTACCAAAACTTCAGTTTTTTAATTATAAAAACAATCTTTTCTCCAAAGAAAATCAAAATTCGAATTTTCCCATTTCTAAGCCAGATGATTTTCTGTGGTAGAAATGGTTGTGGTACCATCAATAAAAAAAAATGACTTGAAACCTTTTAATAGTACAGCCCATGTTATGATGAACTACGGTGAAGCGATGGATAATGGCTTGGATTGAAGAATTGGAGAGCCGAGTTCGAATTCCAGTCAAATCCATTACATTCACTTATTTGTTAATACCCTTGGGAAATCTCATCTCCAAGCATTGAATTCCATTTGGATATGAAATTCACAATCAAATTCTCTTTGTTGCTCAACTGCTTTCTCGAAAGCCTGTACTTTATAATGCTCCATAAGTTTTCTATGGGGTTGAGGTCAGGTGATTGGGGTGGCCATGTCATAACACTCACCTGCTTCTCATCAAAGTATTCCTTCATCAATTTTGATTTGTGACAGGGAGCATTATCCTGCATAAAAATGAGCTTGGTGGGGTTGATTTGCACCCTTTCAGCAGAAGGGAGCAGGCAAGACTCTAAAAATTCTCTTGTACTGTTCGCTCCTGAGGGTCTTTTCAATAGGTTTTGAGAAACCAGTTCCATGAAAAGAAAAGCATCCCCAGAACATTATACTGAACGGATGCTTGACAGTACTTACTGTTATGCTTCTGTGATTTTCATGCTTCCAATTTATAGATTTCATCCTTTTGCTGACAACCATATATTCTGTTGACTTAAATTTTATGCTTTAGTCCTTTCTTCCCACATATGACCACATCATGTTGAAACACTGTATGATCACCAAAGTTAAGCAACATTGGGCCTGGTAAGTACTTAGAATGGTGACAGCTTGGGAATGTGTTACAGAATGCAAAGGTCAGGACCAGAATGGTCAGCAATTGGCCAGAATGCCTTGTGGGCATGGTATTCTGACAGTCTAAAATGATGCAAATGCAACAGAGGGTCTCAAGAATTCTGAAGCATTGATATGTCTCCCACACCCAGGTTTATGACTGGCTAATACCAACTACAGAAGGACACTGAGCCAATGTGCTACATGCATTTCTGTGACATCATTTCTCCTACTGATTCTTAGAATTTTTAGCTGCCATTCTTAAACAAATACCAAAAGTAAATGACCCTTTTCATTGATATTTTTTAATGTAGTAGCATGGGGATCCTGAAACAACACAGCATGCAACAAATGCCAGGTGCTGTAATCCTGGATGTGCAGGTGGTGTAATGAATAAAAGCTAGTTGTTAAATGGAGAGCCAAGTTCTAATTCCTGTTGTGTTGTTTATATCCACTTACGCACAAATACCCTTGGGAAAGATATAAATCACACCTTCCCCCAGCTATGGGTTAATTAGTAAGACTTGTATCACTAAAGCATTATTATCATATAAAAATATCTTGAAATATAAAAATATATCCTGGCTTTAAATAAGCTACAAAGGGTTGGTAAGCCATAAAGAAACAAATCAGTCAAGCAATCCTTTCTTTCCACTTTCATTTTCTACCTTGAAGCGAAAAAAATAAATTGTATGAATGTTCATCAAAACTTTCTGGATAATCACAGCCATTATCCACTATATTTTCATTTTTACTTTCTAGTTAAATATTCTTGTTTAATATTCAGGAACATTTTCATATCTGCTACAAGAAATTGGTTCCTCCATGTTATATATCAAATCCTTTCCTTCTCAGTATCCATTTTCTTTCTTACTTTTTATATTCTTTATACTTTAAGCAAACATTTTAATTGTAACATTGCCTGATTATGCTCGTATATTGATCCAAACTTTTACTTGAGTTGAATGTATTAATCCAGCCCCTACCCCACCTCACTGGATTAACCCAAATTTCATATACAGGCATAAGATTAAGGGTTAATCCTATGATGCAGAGAAGAAAACTACACTACTCCCAACAATATGTGGGGCTGAGTTCAGACTTTTAAAAGTAAAAGAAGATGGAATAGCAAACATTGCAGGAGGGAATTTACTTTATAAATTGAAAATTAAAGAAAAAAGTTATTTGGAAAAAAGGAAAATGTAAAAAGAAAAAAAAAGAGGGAAGAAAATATCAGGAATTAAAGGGTAAAAAAAGAACAAATGTGAAAGAAAGAAAAAGAAAGAAAGAAAGAAAAAACAAAAAAGAAAGAAAGAAAGAAAGAAAAAGAGGGAAGAAAATATCAGAAATTAAAGGGTAAAAAAAGAACAAATGTGAAAGAAAGAAAAAGAAAGAAA
>OZ038476.1:120454254-120461754 GCA_964036315.1 Acanthosepion esculentum | reverse complement strand
ATCTGTTTGTATTTTTTTTTAAATTTTTGCTAGTCAAAAATTGAATAATAGCTAATGAGTTCCGGTTATATAACCCAAATTGTGATTTTAATTGCTAAAACAAAGACAATGCTAATAATTGATACCGCAATCCAAACAGACTACAATTTTACTAAATACAGAACTGAAAAATTTATTGTTTTTAAATATTTTTAAATATTAAAAGTAGAAAATTGCAGCATTTGAATGTGGTTCAAAACAGAAATAAAATAAAATATGTTTCAAACCATAACTAACAAGAACTTATTAGACACAGGTTAAGTTCATAAAAAGCTTATGGTATATAAAGATGAAGTGGGGGTCAAATTTACTGTCTGTAGTACAATTTATTGTTGGCTCCATTTGGTTACAGTGTTTAAAATGGTTGACTATTGTCATAGTTCTTTTTTGTGATTTAAGAGTTCATACAGGGTTGTTGTGTTCCTTCTGGTTGATGGAAATTAATTTGTTGCAATCATCCTTTCTTCTTCTTTCTTGTCTGGAGTTGTACGTCAGGTCAAGCTCACAGCCAATGAATCACCAACGCTTGCATCTTGAACTGCTACCTCAAATCGAGTTCCTCTCCACTGCGGTGTCTCTAGTCTTGTACGTTGTTTTCTTCTTTTTATTGGGGCTGACACATCCGTGTTTCCCATTTGATTTGGGGGGGACATGTTGTCATTGGTTGATTTTTTTATGACGTTCACTGATCCACATAAACTAAGTCCAGGTTCATGTCCGTTACTGAGGATAGGAAAAACAGAAGGAAGAAAAAGAAAGGAAAGGAAATATATAGAAGAGAGGGAGAGAGAGTTTTCTTTGTCACTCAATTAGTAAAGAGGAAAGTGTATATTTTCGTATGGTGTTATTACTACCTAATCCTACTACAAGTTACTAAAATGAATATGGTTATGAATGATAAAAGGAAGTGCTGAATATTTTAGGCCTAACCTAACATTTTCAGCATATAAAATCTTGTATGTCTTTAGTGCAATATATATGAATTTTCTTAGGTAAGGTGTTGCATTTAGAGTATTATATTTGTTGACTTGATCTACATTTTTGATCATGCATTGCATTCAGACTTTAATATTGGTTCATTTGAGTTACATTTTAGATAAGGTATTCATGGGATAATATGGATTCTTTTGAGATATATTTTCAATAAGTCATTGGCATCTTAATATAATGTTGGCTCATTTGAGCTAAACTATAGTTAATGCCTTGCATTCTGGTAATAATATTGGCTCATTTGAGCTACATTTTAGATAAGGCATTGCATTCTGGGTATAATATGGGCTCATTTGAGCTAAATTTTAGATAAGGCATTGCATTCTGGGTATAATATGGGCTCATTTGAGCTAAATTTTAGATAAGGCATTGCATTCTGGGTATAATATGGGGTCATTTGAGTTACATTTTAGATAAGGCATTGCATTCTGGGTATAATATGGGCTCATTTGAGTTACATTTTAGATAAGGCATTGCATTCTGTGTATAATATGGGCTTATTTGAGTTACATTTTAGATAAGGCATTGCATTCTGGGTATAATATGGCTCATTTGAGCTAAATTTTAGATAAGGCATTGCATTCTGGGTATAATATGGGCTCATTTGAGTTACATTTTAGATAAGGCATTGCATTCTGGGTATAATATGGGCTCATTTGAGTTACATTTTAGATAAGGCATTGCATTCTGGGTAAATATGGGCTCATTTGAGCTAAATTTTAGATAAGGCATTGCATTCTGGGTATAATATTGGCTCATTTGAGTTATATTTTAGATAAGGCATTGCATTCTGGGTATAATATGGGCTCATTTGAGCTAAATTTTAGATAAGGCATTGCATTCTGGGTATAATATGGGCTCATTTGAGCTAAATTTTAGATAAGGCATTGCATTCTGGGTATAATATGAGCTCATTTGAGTTACATTTTAGATAAGACATTGCATTCTGGGTATAATATGGGCTCATTTGAGTTACATTTTAGATAAGGCATTGCATTCTGGGTATAATATGGGCTCATTTGAGCTAAATTTTAGATAAGGCATTGCATTCTGGGTATAATATGGGCTCATTTGAGTTACATTTTAGATAAGGCATTACATTTTGGGTATAATATGGGCTCATTTGAGTTACATTTTAGATAAGGCATTGCATTCTGGGTATAATATGGGCTCATCTGAGTTACATTTTAGATAACACATTACATTCTGGGTATAATATGGGCTCATTTGAGTTACATTTTAGATAAGGCATTACATTCTGGGTATAATATGGGCTCATTTGAGTTACATTTTAGATAAGGCATTACATTCTGGGTATAATATGGGCTCATTTGAGTTACATTTTAGATAAGGCATTACATTCTGGGTATAATATGGGCTCATTTGAGTTACATTTTAGATAAGACATTGCATTCTGGGTATAATATGGGCTCATTTGAGTTACATTTTAGATAAGGCATTACATTCTGGGTATAATATGGGCTCTTTTGAGTTACATTTTAGATAAGGCATTACATTCTGGGTATAATATGGGCTCATTTCAGTTACATTTTAGATAAGGCATTGCATTCTGGGTATAATATGGGCTCATTTGAGTTACATTTTAGATAAGGCATTACATTCTGGGTATAATATGGGCTCATTTGAGTTACATTTTAGATAAGGCATTGCATTCTGGGTATAATATGGGCTCATCTGAGTTACATTTTAGATAAGGCATTACATTCTGGGTATAATATGGGCTCATCTGAGTTACATTTTAGATAACGCATTACATTCTGGGTATAATATGGGCTCATTTGAGTTACATTTTAGATAAGGCATTACATTCTGGGTATAATATGGGCTCATTTGAGTTACATTTTAGATAAGGCATTACATTCTGGGTATAATATGGGCTCATTTGAGTTACATTTTAGATAAGGCATTACATTCTGGGTATAATATGGGCTCATTTGAGTTACATTTTAGATAAGACATTGCATTCTGGGTATAATATGGGCTCATTTGAGTTACATTTTAGATAAGGCATTACATTCTGGGTATAATATGGGCTCTTTTGAGTTACATTTTAGATAAGGCATTACATTCTGGGTATAATATGGGCTCATTTCAGTTACATTTTAGATAAGGCATTGCATTCTGGGTATAATATGGGCTCATTTGAGTTACATTTTAGATAAGGCATTACATTCTGGGTATAATATGGGCTCATTTGAGTTACATTTTAGATAAGGCATTGCATTCTGGGTATAATATGGGCTCATCTGAGTTACATTTTAGATAAGGCATTACATTCTGGGTATAATATGGGCTCATCTGAGTTACATTTCAGATAACGCATTACATTCTGGGTATAATATGGGCTCATCTGAGTTACATTTTAGATAAGGCATTGCATTCTGGGTATAATATGGGCTCACCTGAGTTACATTTTAGATAAGGCATTGCATTCTGGGTATAATATGGGCTCATCTGAGTTACATTTTAGATAAGGCATTGCATTCTGGGTATAATATGGGCTCATTTGAGTTACATTTTAGATAAGGCATTGCATTCTGGGTATAATATGGGCTCATTTGAGTTACATTTTAGATAAGGCATTGCATTCTGGGTATAATATGGGCTCATTTGAGTTACATTTTAGATAAGACATTGCATTCTGGGTATAATATGGGCTCATTTGAGTTACATTTTAGATAAGGCATTGCATTCTGGGTATAATATGGGCTCATTTGAGTTACATTTTAGATAAGGCATTGCATTCTGGGTATAATATGGGCTCATTTGAGTTACATTTTAGATAAGGCATTACATTCTGGGTATAATATGGGCTCATTTGAGTTACATTTTATTTAATGCATTGCATTCTGGGTATAATATGGGCTCATTTGAGTTACATTTTAGATAAGGCATTACATTCTGGGTATAATATTGGCTCATTTGAGCTAAATTTTAGATAAGGCATTGCATTCTGGGTATAATATTGGCTTATTGCAGCTAAATTTTAGTTAATGCCTTGCATTCTGGGAATAATATTGGCTCATTTGAGCTATATTTTTCATAAACAATTGCATTCATATTGTTTTTTTAAAGATATATTTTCAATATCATTGCCTGCTTCATATAATATTGGTTTATTTGAGCTACATTTTAGATAATGCATTACAGTCAGAGTATAATATCAATTAAATTGATCTACATTTTCAATGAGGTATTGAATTCAGCGCATACTATTGGTTGATTTGAGTGACATTTCTGTTCTTTATTTTCTGTAGGTTTTAAAACATCATTTTGCAGTGTTTGAAATTTTTTATATGAGATTTTATAATCATTGTGTTTATTGGTGCATTTAAAATTTTCTCCTAGTTTTTGTATGCATCATGTTTCAGCTGATTTACTCTGGTTTTCATTAGGTATTGTCATATTTGAAATACGTGCCTAGATAATATGAACAGGGCAGTTCTAAGAACTTCCAAGGAAAGATATTTGACATGGTATACATGAGACAGGAAGTTTATGCCTCTCAGATCAAATGAGGGTTTTGATTTTCCAGATCTGACAGACGTCTGCAGAAGGCCAAAGGAGAATGTTAATAGTCTTGCGGGCAGTTATGTATTTCCCAACTTGTTTCAGGTGTTAGTAACGTCAGTGTTTGAAATTAGGAATAACATGCTGTCTCCTGAAATGCCCACAACAAAAATGGCAGGCTTGGGATGTGAGTCCATGTAAAGAAATGAAAAGAACCAATATATATGTGCAAACAAATGATAATGTATTAACAAGAAAGGTATACAAGTGACTAAGACAATGATGGGTGTAACAAATGAATGTGAAAACTGTTGAGGTTCAAAGTATGTGAAATGTGTGAAAGTGCATATGTATGTGTGTTGTGTATGTGTGGTTAGTTCATGCATTTCTCAAAAGGAAGTGTGCTCTCTGTGAGAAATTTACATGTTGATGAATAAGCGGATAAGTTAAGAAGAGGCTATGGAAAATTATCACAGAGTATTTATAGTCCAGAGAGCGTCCTCTAGGAGCAGTTTCAAGCATCCATTAACCAATAAAACAGCATTAGCATTGGTTTGGAATTTATTAAAAAACTTTCTAGTAAAACAGTTTTTCAGGAAAATAGGCTTCTCAAGTTCATTGTAATCCCTCTTTCCATTACTGATGCAGGCTTCCTCCCTAATCTTTTGCTCAGTGTAGCATGGAATGTCAAGCTACCTAACAAGCTTGAGTAAGTGGATAGTGGAACAATATTTAGGAGAGATAACAAAAAGACAAAATTTATTGAGCTACAAAGAACTGTGGAGAGCCATGATCGCTAATGTCCAATTTTTTAGAATAATTAAATATTTACATAGATGCTTATAATTAAGACACTTCTAGTTGTTCGTATAAAATGAAAAAAAAAATGCCCCCTTTTGCAGTTTGGCCAGAAATAGCAGTTTTGAACCTACATTGATCTGTAATGACCTTGAGTAACCTTGGAGGGCAGCACCACCTACACCATGTTAATCCTTGAGTTAAGTTACTTTTATAGACTAATTTTCAGACCCCACAGTCTATAAAACACAAGCAAACAAAACATTGCCCTTATCATAATTAGATTTATGGTTTTATTGCTTTCTTCACAAGGGCAATATTTTATTGATTGCCATTTTCACAGTTTTGAATTTATATTTTAACATTTATTATAGTCACTTTATTTTACTTTTGTTTTAAATTTTTCTTTCATTTTAATACCTACTAGACATATTTTGATTGGTTCCATTTTTTTTAACAATACAAAATTGTTTTAGTATATATTCAAATCTACCTGGACTTTGAAAACACCTGTAAATGTCATTGAAAGAAGTTTTACTTTTTTTTCAATATTTTTCATGCTATTTTTTTGAAAAGGTTATTACTGAAATTGACTGGTCTGCTTGGCAAAAAAACAGAAATAATTCCTTTTAACAATTTTTTTATGTTAACATTACCTTTCTCTACCAGCAACATATGTCAAAATTGAAAAATATTGATTTTTTTTTAATCATTTCACAAGAGCGGTCTTCTTCATAATATAAATTAAATACAATGTCAAAACAGTTCCTGACTTCTTAATGAGTTATCTGTACTTTGTTTTTATTTACTGTTGTGTTGTCTTCCCTCTAAAGATGTTGGATTCTTCTGCCTACTATAAGATTAGTAGGAGAGAAGGCCTTGGGGGAACATTCGAATAGATTGTTCTACTGGGCTGTGAACAGTTCGCAACTGCTGTCGAACTCTCTGCCTTTGGGCAGAGAGGAACCCGGTCGAGGCTGTCCTGAAGAGCAGAGTCTCATCTGGGGAGGAAGACAGACCCGAATCCCTTTATGCGGGTTCTACAGGGATTTTTTGGTCGAGCATACGGGCTCAGATGAGCCACGTTAAACTCAGCCTTGTGCCACATTTGCCCTTGTGGGGGGGGGTGACTACTAAATATCAACAGTCAAATAGACTGAACAAGATGTTGCAACCAAGTAAATGGTTAAGAAATAACAAAACCAGTGTTGCAGATATATCATAAACGGTAAGTACAACAGAAGAGTATTATATGACTAGTGAGTGTGTGTCAGTTGACCCAGCATTCAATCTATTCGACTCTGCCTCTAAAGCCTTCCCTACTACTAATCTTAAAGTAGGTGGAAGAGTCCAACATAGACTCTTTAGAGGGAGGACACCACAATATTTACAAATGTCAATTTTGAAACTGTGCTTAGGTCATTGATAACTGCGTACTATTATGGTGATTTTCTAAGCATAGCTTAGATGTGGCACAAGTAAGGAGTGCCCAATGAGGATTAAAATAAAAATAAACAGACATAATATGTCTAGATTATTCAACCAAACATGCTTGAATGAACATATGCTGCCTAGATATACATATATATATATTATTATAAAGAAGTAAACATCCAAAGAATTAATTGGTAAAGTTAATGTAATTAATGTCGAAATCACTTTGCTAACAGATCAATAAAATATTAACTTACTAACAATTCTCTGAATGTTTATATGTTCTTTTTATAGATACAAATATTTAAGTAAATGCTCTGTTTATAATAAACAGTATTAACAACATTTACTGGCCTGAATGTCCGAGAAATTTTCATAGAAAATATGAGTCCTCCGACATCATTTGTTTACATTTGAATACGCATTGAACAGATATGAAGGTATGAGAGAAAATCATGGAGAATTGTGGTTTAAAAACAGTAAAATCAAGCTTGCTAACTGAAACGCTCCTCTGTGGCTCAATCGGTAAAAGCACATCAGGCTATAAGACGGTACGTATAGGATACAGGTTCAATTCCTGTCAGAGAACGCATATTTTCTATGAAAATTTCTCGGACATCAGGCCGGTAAATGTTAATACTGTTTATTATAAACAGAGCATTTACTTAAATATTTGTATCTATAAAAAGAACATATAAACATAAAAAA
>OZ038476.1:120436754-120451754 GCA_964036315.1 Acanthosepion esculentum | reverse complement strand
GTTGGGCTACAGCCTCTAGGAGTAAAGTTGAAAAAGTGTGACACACTGACATTCGCATTTATTATATAGATTTGCTTCAGTACTACTATTTCCATGGAAAATGTTCTGACAAACTACATTCTGTAGTTCCACTTGTTCTGACCTTTACACCTCATTCCCTTCATATTCTGTTAACAAGAAGGAAGTTCCAATCAGACAGCTTCTTCCTAAGAACCATTAATTTATTGAACAGACTCCTGAGATGATGCTTACCCAATCACTACAATCTTAACCTCTTCAAATTTTGGGTCAACCATTATCTAACTTACACGTCCTCATAATCTAAAATGATAGCATCTATACAACATCATCCTGGGAATGATGATAAACTACATCTGGCAACAAGACCTTTAATCAGGAGATTGGAAGTTTTGAGGTGCATGGAAGCACGTCTTAGTTGTTGATGTTCCCAGATTCATCCTGACCCGGGGTGGTAGTACCTGTTGAGCTCCTATCTATGGGCAAATAGTTAACCCCAAACTGGGGTCAAACACTATGAAAGTATAAAAATACAATTTATAGGGAAAATACCAACAATAAATTTTTGGCAAAGGGAAAATTACCAGCAATACATTTTTGTAAAGCAAATTAATAATGCTCCCAAGCAAATTAAATTTCGGCATTAAATGACCCATAAGATGTTGATGTGCCACTAAACAAAATAACAATTCATTCAGTAACCTTCTACTTTGAGTTGTTCTTGGGCTTTCTATTGGTTGGTTGAACATTTGCCAAAAAAAAAAAAAAAAAAAAACGAAACAAGAAACAAGTTAACTGACTTCAGAGACAACCACAACTGACAAAGATGAAAATTTGAGTACATGCCTTTTTTCAAAACCAGAAACACAGAATGCTAAATCATATCTTGCCATGATGTAATGGTTATGAAGCTAACCTAAGAAACCATTAATACTGCATTTATATAACATTTCTGTGAGATTGTACTTGAGGCTGTGTTCCAAATTATTTCGGCTCTTATTCATTTAACCTTGTCTAATTATTTCCATGAGGATAAACAGTTTTTCGTTGAGGATAATGAGAATGTTTCTGTCATTGTCCATCATATTCGTTAACAACATTGCCTTAAATGAGAAATCCTCTGGTTACAATTAACAATAACTGGCAAATCTTGCCAATCCCTCCTTGGGAAATGCTTGCAGGCAAAATGCCAAAAATGATCCGCTGCTGGATTGTCTATAAGTCTGAGAAAAAGTCATTAGCATGTCCGACATTGTACAGACACTTGAATCTCATCTTTGTCGACGTCCTATTGCTAAGAGAACATTTTGGCGGATCCATTCTTCTGCCTTAATTCTGGATAATCCACGAGAAGAAAGAAAATCTGTTTCCTTAATCATATGGATTGTACCCGATGAGGGTTGAAGAAAGGACCAACTAAACGATATGGGATTTTATCAGATGCTTTGTTTTCATGTATTCTTTTTTTTTTTTTAAGCTTTTCACCCCAAGCAAGGCTGGAAGCCACTAGCACGCAAGGGGTTACAGAAGGTTTGGAGGAAGAGCAGATAGGAGTGGTAAAGGAGAGGATGTGGAGAAAGATAGTGCATCGATCGAGGCAAGGGGGTTACAGAAGATTTGGAGCGAGAGCAGATAGGAATGAAAGGTGAAAGGATGTGGAGAAGGGAAGTGGATAGATCAAGGCAACTGGAGATGTCGATTGACGTTACACTTAAATAGTTGGAGATTATATTTGTCAGGGAAACAGGAATAAGGAAGGGAGTTCCACAGGCGACATGTGCGAGACATGAAGCTGTTGGAGTAGAAGTGACGTCTACATCTAACAGTTTCAATGGTGAAAGGGTGGGAACGAGATGCCAGCCTCGTAGGACGCTTAAATTCATGAGGCTTGGGAACCAGCGAAAGCAGCTCATCGGAGCAATTACCGTGAAAGTATTTGTAAAAAAGACAGAGCGAGGCAATGGCGCGTCTGTGAGAGCGACTGCAGACGAGATGACAGATGGGACAATCAAAACTGTATCTAGCACACCTCTCAGCTGTGCAGTAAAATCTCTAGCTGTGAATACAGTGTAAACACATGCATTGTTAAAGTCTGGGGAGCTGTTATCTCTAGTTTGATAATCTAGTTTCCAGATAACACGAAAAAGAACTGTTTTCAAGGAAACGTCTGTTCTTTCTGTTCTATGGCTGCCAGTTCAGCATGGCCCCCTGACCTCAATATTGGAAAGAAGATTGGATGGAAACTACACTCATATGCTAAGAGTGGCTGTGAATGTCACTTGAGGAGATCGTCTGACTGATAAGTGATTGTATCGAAACCTCTGACTAGTATCAGACATCATCAAAGAGCATAGTCAGATTTTCAGGACATTGCTAAAGACAAAATTGTTAGTGAAGTTCTTTTGTGGGAGCCTACACAAAGAGAAGAGCTCCCAGTGGATGATAGGCTATATAAAGCAGAATTGTGATGACATAAACTGTAATCCCTCTGACCTGCTGAATATGATGAACAATGGAATTGGATGGCAAGAGAGAGAGTTTTGGGAATCCATGCAAGTAGTGAAACCAGATTAGATATATATATATATATATATATATATATATATATATATATATGATGAACAATAGAATTGGATGGCATGAGAGAGAGTTTTGGGAATCCATACAAGTAGTGAAACCAGATTATATATATATATATATATATATATATATATATATATATATATATATATATATATATATATATATATATATATGATGAACAATAGAATTGGATGGCAAGAGAGAGAGAGAGTTTTGGGAATCCATGCAAGTAGTGAAACCAGATTATATATATATATATATATATATATATATATATATATATATATATATATGATGAACAATAGAATTGGATGGCAAGAGAGAGAGTTTTGGGAATCCATGCAAGTAGTTAAACCAGATTATATATATATATATATATATATATATATATATATATATATATATATATATATATATATATATATATATATGTAGGCAGCATATTTTAGTTCAAGCATGTTTGGTTAAATAATTTAGATGTATTATGTCTATTTATTTTAGTTTTAATCCTTTCAAGTCCACGAAATAATTTCTTGGTGGCTGTAGAAAATTGATTAAGAAAAATTCCAAAATTTTCTTTCAAATAATTTTTATTTCCCTAAGTACTTTCAATCTCATCTGAGTTCATCTTCAGGGATTGCATATCTACAGATGTTTTTATGCGCTAACACTGTAAATTAAAAATATTTTTTACTTTACCACTATGCAAGGGAGGTAATTTATGTGATTTTTTTTTTTTAATATTTTTTTTCTACAGCTACCAAGAAATTAAAAGGATTAAAACTAAAATAATAGGCATAATATGTCTAAATTGTTTAACCAAACATGCTTGAACGAGAATATGTTGCCTCAATATACATACATACATACATATATATATATATATATATATATATATATATATATATATATATATATATATATATATATATATATATATATAAATTTATATATATATATATATATAAATATATATATATATATATATATAAATATATATAATCATTCATTTAAATATTATAACATAAATATGTTATAAACTCACTACAAAAATAGCCATTTTGTTTCAACACTTCTGGTGTCTTATCAAGTGATGATGTTAATGTGGAATAAATGGTTTTAAAAGTTTCAAATTAATTAACGATCCTTAGCTAGGAGTAAACGCTGTTACATAAGCTAGAATGACCAATCAAAATACAAGTATATGGCAATTCGAAAAATTTGACAAGTAAGCAAGGTTATCATAGATATTAAAAGATTTATAAAATTTGAAATTAAAATTAAAAGTAAAAAAATGATTACCTATTTAGAAATCTAAATCAAATCTCTATTAAGTTTTAAATTGTAGAATTACCGAGGGGAAAAAAATAAAAATAAAAAATACATATGCTATTTAATTTATTTTTCCATTGAAATTATGTTAAAAAGGATGTTCATAGCCCCAGACAAAAATGTATACATTTTTACAGTTTAACTTCAACATCAGTTTAAATTCAACATGTTAGCCACCTCTCACGTAAAACCATTCAAACACACTTAGGTTATAATACATAAGCGCCCAGACATATACACACACACAAAACGGTGACGAGACACGACCCTTGATAAAAAAAAAGAATAATAATTGTTGGTTATTGGAATTTACTCCGTATATACCAATCCCACACTTGGATATATAATAAATATATATATATATATATAAATATATATATATATATATATATATGTATGTATGTGGAATAACAATATATAAAATTTTATATAATCGAGAACACCTTTGGAGGAAAGATGTATAACAAAATGAAAAAGTTTTTCTGTGACACGTTTCATTCTCTAGGACTGCATCAGATTTGGTTTGCTTCCGTTGATGCAGCTAACGTGCACATGAATAAGAGACTGGGAATTTTAAATTTTTAAAATATTTAACAAATTTTTTCTTTTTAATAATACATTTTGGATTATGTTTTGTTTATATTTTTTACCATTATGTGAGGGCTACAAGCCATTTTCTGCATGTACAGTCTCTCTCTCAGGTTCAATAGTTTGCTTGACTTTCTGCTCACAGTGCCCTACTCTTAAAAAAACTGAATTCTAAAGATATGGTGGGATTACCTCACCTTGTCTGCCAATGAACTTTGTTTAATGCTGCTAGGTGTCATTCTATTCAGAATTATAAAAGGAAGCAACATAAATTCTTTTGTTCCCTCACAAATAGGAATTACTTTGGAAGTGTGCTGGTCAATCTCTCTGCTTCCAGGCAGAGAGGATCCCCAGACAAGGCTAAGTCGAAGAGCAGAGTTTCGTCTTGGGGGACGGCTACCCAACCCTGTTTTTTATGGGGAATTTTTGGCCGAGCCTATGGGCTCGGAGACCCCACAATAAACTTGGCCTTGTGAGGTGGTTAGTGAATATCTCACAAATAGGAAGCAGTAGACACAAGATGTTTAGTTTCAATTGGGAAGGCACTCTCTGAGCAGGCCACATTGTGCCAAACCGCATGGCATGTAAGTGTGCACACACACACACAATTGTGTCTAGTATGAAACAGCCTGTCGCCTCTAAATATTCACTTCAATATATATATATATCTATATATATATATATATATATATATATATATATATATATATATATATATACAGTGTAACCCTGATATAAGAGAGTTGTCGGGACCGGAGAAGAAGTATCTTATATTCGGGTTTCTCTTATATCTGGGTTTGGTCTATTATATATACATTAACACAGACTCTAATTTGGGACCAGAGAAAATCGCTCTTATATCCGGGTTACACTGTATATATATATATATATATATATATTGACCGCTAATATTATATATACAGTGTAATCCGGATATGAGAGAGTTGTCAGGACTGGAAAAGAAGTCTCTTATATCCGGGTTTGGTCTATTATATATACATTAACACAGGCTCTAATTTGGGACCAGAGAAAATCTCTCTTATATCAGTGTTTCTCTTATATCCGGGTTACACTGTATATACATATATATATATATATATATATATATATATATATATATATGGAGCATATCTTCATTCAAACATGTTTCGTTGAATAATATAGACATGTCTATTTATTTTCATAATGGTCCTTTTTAGTTCTCTAATCAGTTTCTTGATGTTAAAATGAAAGTCATCATGGAAGGTGCCGTAGTTTTTTCCTACCCAAGTACTTTTGATCTCCTCCAAGATCATCCTCAGGGGTGAATTACAAAAACAAACTTATTGTAACTGTGATAAAGTCTGCATTTCATTGTGATGGTGAATTTTTAAAAACACGTGTGAACGTCTGTTATAATTATTTAAAAATTTTAAATTTATCCATTGTATATGGAATTTTTTGTCAAACAAGCGACCTAATATGTTTTTTTTTTTTTTTTGTGTTTAATCGTATTTCTTAGCACTATCTGCCCAGACTGACGAATGGCATAATTCAAATTGTACCATGCCATCTAAAGAAATAAATAAAAAATTCTAAAACAGAACGAATAGAATGCTAGTGAATTTTGAACATTATGAAAAAAATACCAAGCTATAAAAATGTGAATAAATCACTTGGAATATACTAATATTACTTATAACAGGAACAATAATGAAAGGCGGTATATCAAGATAAAAAAATGCGTCAAAATCCAGGTACCGGATTTCTAGACGTCATAACAATATTATAGGTTTCCATAGTCTTCCAAAGCTAATCGTTACTCAATGAGCTCAGCAACACGTGTTTACATTCTTTGGGACGATCCGGCGCATTTATCTTAATCAAGGAAAGAAAGGTAATGTAAAAAAAAAAAAAAAAATGAAAAGAGGAAAAAACGCTTGAATTCTTTAGTAACAACAAGCAGCTTTTTTCGATACAATTTTACGATGTTATTCACAAGTTTTTTTAAATGTAGCTTTTTAAAAGAGCATTTTTTGGGGGTGGGGGGCGTTTTGCACATACATTGAAAATGGAATTGAACTTAAAAAGTAAAAACAGTAGTAATAGTCGTACAACACACAGTACAAACATTGTACGACTTATTGAATAACCGAATTTGTCAGTTATTGTTTTATTTTAGTATTTTATCTTTTAAAAATAGTATAAATGCGGTTAGAAATAAACAAGCAACGCAAAAAAAAGAAAAGTGTTCCAACAGAGTCGGTGCACGCTTTCGTCTGAATCTCATGATTATTACATCACGCAATCTTGTCGTTCTTCATCAAAATAACCAAAATCGCACATAAAAATGCAACCCAAATAATAAAACCATGTATTTTAAAAGCAGAAAAGCACAACGGGGCATCACAATGAAAAAAACAGTTACTTTTTTTTTTTTAAAACCCGAAAAGAACGAATAAAAAAATCAAATTAAATTTGTCAACAATAAATCAGTCGCATTTTCATTAGCAAAATATTTAATTATAATTAGGCCTAAGAAAGTTGAAGAAACGAATTGTTTTTTGTTTTTTTATTTGTTTAAAAAATAATTTTAATTTTTAAAAACCTATATTTTTGTTCCTGTCTCCACTTAATAAAAATAAGAACAAGAGACGGTAGAATCTTTAAAAATTCCGTCGAAGGTGAAATCGCTTCAAGTCAAGTCGACATTTGAACAGAACGATTTCTGATAGTATGGTCACGTGATCTAACCACCTGTTAAAGTTTTAAAATGTAACCTCGGAGTTATTTAAAAAAAGAAAAGGTGTTCTTTTTCATCATGTTCACTTAGATTTTAGAAACACTCATGTAAATAAATGTATGTAAGCAATATTACAAAAAACAAAACAAAAAAGAAATAAAAAACATTCGTCTTAAAATCTGCTTTAATTAACGTGAAAAAAAAGTAATTTTAAATTTTTAATATTTTGTACTGTAGCTCGATTTGCAATTAAAACAAAAATTTAAACTTCAAAGATACTTAAATTATTGCAATATATTTTTTAAAATTATTTAAGAAGCGTCAGGGCTTGAAATGATTTAATCGAAAGTTCAAAATATTTTTTTAATATCACAATTAAAAACGAAAAATAAAAATTGAAAATCTTCGTCGAAACTGCTGAAGATCTGAGATTTTAAAATTCTTGTCTAGTGCTATTTTTTTTTCTTTTTAAACTGCTAAACTAGTTTGAAATGAAACATGATGCAGTTTCTCTGTCTTACTTAACATTAAGGCTTTTTTCTTTTTAATTTCTCATAAAATGAACAAATGATTGAAGTAGACCTGCTTCTATTTTTTTTTCCTTTTTTTAGATGGTAAATTAAATTTTATGAAGTTGTGAAATTATTTTCTACTTAAATTTTGTTTACGGGCTTAATTTAGGAGTTCGAATTTTATTTCTCATGAATTGCTTTCGGGATTCAAACAATATATTTTATTTTATTCCAAACTAAAGGAAACTGAAACATAAACATTAAAAAAAAACTAAACTCTGTTTAATCCCAGCTCATTTTTTTTAAAATACTTGTCGCAGCAGCCTCTTTAATTACAGATCATTTAAAATTTAAAAAATGAAAAATCCGATATAAATATTACTACTTGAAATTAAATGCAGCATATTAAATAACTTATGATTTTTATTCTTCGTTCTTTCCATAGTTTTAAAAACTGATGAAAAGTACAATGTTTTTTTTTAAAGTAAATAAATTGTTTAAAGCTATATATTTTTTAATCCGATTCCTGTCTTTTCCCTCTTTTAGAGAAAGTCAGAAAAAATACATAGCATTTTCGAAACATTTTTTGAGATATTTCTTTGTTTCAATGATAACTAAAAAAAGTAATTAATACTTTTTCTTATCCCCATTTTCAGTGACGTCTCCTGTTTTAAAAATGAATAATAACAGGGAAAACTATTGTTTCTAAATGATGGAAACAGCTGTAACCGATTGCATTATTGTGTGGCCAAACCGTTTTTGCAAAGAACACGATCTTTCTTGAAAAATACGTTAATCGCTACATGAAAATATTTCTTGCATTCTTTTGTTTGTTTGCTTTGTTCTTAAATTTTTAAGATTTATTCAAACGACGTTTTTTGTTTTTTTTTTCTTTAACCAAAAGCAGTAGATACTCATTACTTAAATAAAATTTAAAAATAAATAAATAAAAATAATAAATAGTGTCTCGTTTGGGCACCCGTAATATAATCCGGTGATAACAAAATTTGTTGATAAGATACTTTAGTGAAAATAATCGTGCTGAGCCTGAATAAAGAAAACAACCGGGGAAAAGAAGCAAGTTTTGGGTATGTTCGTCTGCACTTGCTAAAAAAACTGGACTGTTAAAAACACATTTCATTAATTTTTAATACTGTTAATAATAATAATCTATAGTTCTCTCGCTTTTTTTTTTTTTTACATATTTCCTTTGATCAAGGTGACCGTTTTGTTGCTTGAGGCTATTTTATTTGCACCGCCAGGGATCTGCTTTTTTTATGAAGTGGATGGTGACTAGTAGTAGTAATATAGTGGGATTAATAATTATTAGTAATAATGATAATACTACTAATATTTAAGAGGTAATTAAATATAGTCAATTTAATCCCCTTTTTCATTAGATTTTAATTTTCAAACTATGTTGAAGGTGAAAAAGTCCTGTATCATTTTCATCAATAAACACGAGATGTGTCGTGTTTTCCTTCTTGTTTAAATTTCAGTTTGCTCCTTACTTACTCGTGTAAAAATTGTTGTTTTTTTTCTGTGATCTTTTTGAACGAGATTTTTTAAAAGCACTGACCCCCCCCCCATTCAGTATTAGTGAAGGTATTTGAAAAAAATAATCACTACGTAATTATTTCCTGTTAACAACAACAAAAAAAGTAGGTAATTTTTTTACAGTTAAAAACCCGTCGCAATAACTGCTATATTGTGACTGTAATTAAAAATTTACCTCAAACAAAGAAAAGGGTCCCTAAATCAAAGAAAAGATGCTAGTAAGTAACTAAATAAAAAGCATCCTTTCTTTGTTTTAGGGGTAACATAAAAATAAAATAAGAGATGTACTGTAAAACAGTAAAATAATTCCAAAATTTAAAATAACCTTTTGTCTGATATAGTGAGTGATTGTCTATCGTTTTTAATTACGTCAAGCCTGTAGTCACCCCTAAAAAGGCGACAGTTTCACTACGCTAAATGTTGCTGTTTAAGTCTATGGTTTCCGTAGCATGTAGGATTTTATTTGGAATCTATCGTTATTTAAGGATGTTTTTTTGTAGGAGAGAATGGGAAAAGAGAGGACATCATCACTCTTCTTCCGATTATTCATAAGGTAAAGGGGCAAGCAAGAGCAATAAACAAGACTCCGTAGTGAAACGAAAAAAAAAACAAGAAACATGAACGAAATTTACATTTATTGACAAGACATTTTAAACAAATCAAACAGAATACAAAATATATAACTAAGATTGCACAAAATTTTCCTTTCGTGTGCCTTAAGGCAAGATAAACCAGTTCAAAATGAAAATGATGGACTCATAAAGGCTAAAAGCTGATATAAATTTTTCAACAAAACTTTTGACAATCGAAATTTGTTTTTGTTAGAGAAGGTACAACAATATAGTTGCTTTCAAAAAAGATAACGCTTATTTGAAAGACATACTTATTTGAAAGATACACTTATTTGAATTTGATACAGAGTCACCGTAATAGCTGGGACTTTTAACAAATTTGCTCCCAAGGGGAATCACAATAATGAGATAAATGAAATCTCATTGAATTCTTTTTCAAACAACAGTTTCTTTTAGCTTCTTTTTCTTTCCTTTGCTTTTTACTTATTTTTGTAAGAAATAGACAAATTCATCTACTGGTATTATTAACCAAAGTTTTTTCCTATTCACAAACTGAAACAGCCCTCTGTCATTCACCTACGACTCGGTCTTTTATTTCTTTTCTATCCTTCTCCATTTACCTTTGACTTCTTACTAAGTATACGACACAAGGTCAGTTTGTTTTAACGTGGTGAACATGTCTCCGTTCGGCCCACTGGTTTTTTCTGGTCATAGCCAGTCAAGAAACTACACAATAGAACAGATCCAAGGATTTTGTTCAATCAGTGATGGTAGAGGCCCTGTTATAGAATAGATATTACAACAGCATCTTCTCTGCCCTAGCCCTTCTGATATTTCTAATCACCTCAATTTATTTTATAGACCCCAAATAGGCTCCAGACTCGAGTTCCATATTTTCATTTTTTTTTCATTTTTTAAATTTTTTCGTTATAGTAAGGTTCACTCTTTACAAGGCCTGTGGGAAACTTGAAGGAGAGGGTTACGTTCGAAGGTCATTTGTAGCAGCTGTTAGGGTCCCATCTATGGGCAAATATTGAAACCCCAAACAAAAACAGTATGACGTTAAACTACATCCTGCAGCAAGGCCTCTGATTGGGCAATTGAAGGTTTTGAGTATTGTGGAACCACCTCTTAACTGCTGTTGTTCCCATGTCCGCACTTAACCGGAGTGGTAGTATCTTGTTAGGATCTTAGCTATGGGAAAATATTGAACTCCCAAACAGAAATCACCAGTTCATTTTTATAATGAAATAACCAACAATACATTTTATAGCAAAATGACAATCAGCACAATATTAAAAAAAATATAAAAAGATATTTTTATAGTAAAATATATTTTCTGATCTACAAACTATATATCTAAAAATCATATCTTTACCCTGAGAGTATAAAATTATGTACAAGGTATCTGTAGTTGAAAACATAAAATTATGTACAAAATATTTAGATTTTGGCATTAAATAACCCATAGAGGTGTTGATATGCCGCTAAACAAATTCAACCAACCAGACACACAAAAAAAACACTATGAAAGTATAAAAATACATTTTTATACTAAAAATACGAATGGTAATGACTGGAGGGTACAATGGCCAAAACTTTGTAATAATAATAACAACAAAGATGAGGACAATAGTCTTTGTGTAGATAAACTGTTTGCTTTCTTTTACTCTCCAGTGTGAAATAAAAGTGAATGAGTCATCATAAATGGAAGTGATTTTTAAAAAAATAAAAAGAGAGAAAATCTGATATATAGACTTTCCGTTAATGTGATGTTTGGGAAAAGTTTAAACTACACATTTTCTAATCTACAAACTATATATCTAAAAAAACATATGTTTGACCTGAAAGTAAAATATTTGTACAACATTCTTAGATTTTGGCATTAAATAACCCATAAAGGTTGACATGCCGCTAAAGAAAATCAAACAACCAATCCAGATTGATAAATGCATGATAATGACTGGAGGGTACAATGGCCAAAACTTTGTAATAATAATAATGACAACAAACATGAGGATAATAGTCTTCATGCAACTGTTTGCTTTCCTTTACTCACTGGTAGAAATAAAAGTGAAGAACTTATCATAAATGCGAGTGATTGCAAAAAAAGACAAAAAAAGAAAATTTAATAAACAGAGGTTTTCCATTTTTAGGATGGTTGGGAAAAACTGTAATAAGAACTCGAAGAAATAAAGCGAAAAGTAACGTCCATCAATGCCTTTAAGTATAACACTTTAACAAACTCAAAAATATTTCCATGACATCTTGCCAACATTACAATATAAATAAATGCATGACAAATAACATATATATATATATATATATATATATTTATATGCAAGTTTCATTAAAAACGACAGACAAGGCACTACGGTTAAGTTTTTTTATTTAATTTTTCTTGTGTACGAACAAGAGCTTTCTTTGCTGGACAAAGGGTGTGTAAGAACTGTCCAAATGTTTTATTTTTCCGAGCGCTTTCAGCTATACCTTTAGCCATTATCAAGGATGATTTGATTTTTCAGCTTAATTAAGTGTGTGCATTATGTATATGTCTTAGTGTGTAGTAGTGGCGTTTTAATTTCCGAATACAGTTAGCACGTTGTGGCTTTGTTCGTAGTTAATATTGTTAAGGGTAGGCTTTTTCTTTTTTATTATTAAAGCCTCCATTATTTTTAACCTTCAAATGCCCCTTAAGGAACTGCGTTCCTAACGAAACCTGACTCATAAATAATTACATCAGTTGCACAACTACATGCTTATCCAGACGTCTTATGTTACACCTATCTGACCACAGCTCCATTAAAACCCATTTAAACACACACAAAACTTACCAGACTCCATTAGAAATATACTAGTAGAAAACACGAATATATTAATTGCTTCCACCTGTAAAAGAAAAGGTTGAAAATAATGGAGGCTTTAATAATAAAAAAGAAAAAGCCTACCCTTAACAATATTAACTACGAACAAAGCCACTACATTTATTTTGTACTTGACAGTAGACTGGCTACCACCCAAACTATTTAACCCATAGCTGGAGGATGATGGATCCATGCCTCTTTCCAAAGGCATTAGTGAGTGAACACAACCGATTAGGCTGGAATTTGAACTTGGTTTGCCCTTTCGGATGACCAATATGTTATATGCACATCAAACACTGAGAGCAGAAGCTGCTGACAAGCTTTCTTGACGCCACAATATTTTACAGGTGACCCCACCGTCACTGAATCAGTCCACACTCATAACAGAGGCAGTGATGTAAGTTTGGCAGCCTTTCCATGAACCAATCCTGTTCATGTATTTACTGTGGAAAAACCTGTCTTTCTTGACAATCACAGACAAGCCTGTGGAATATGGAGCCCATTTCCTGAATCTTTGTTTGCAAGATAAAAGCCACGTGTATGATGCTGGTTATGAGAGGTTCACTCTTATTTGATGCTGCATAACACACTTTGAATTTATACTTGGAAATGACCTTTGTGTGTTATTAAGGGTCAATTATTGGTGGTACTAAAAGCAAAGATGTCACATGATCATTATGCTGGAACCACTTGAAATAGTGAGATAAAATTAGGCTACTATTGGACATTTTCTGAATTCTGGCTGATAATAATAAACTCTATGCAGTTGAATTTTCCTTCCTTCGGTATGTTTTTTTTCCTTCTGAGTTAAACTGTATATCTTTTTTTATTCAAATGTTCGAAGTATTCTGTTCTTCTTCTTTGTTTTTCTCTTTCTTCTCTTTTATTTCTTTTTATTTCTCTTTCTCTCAAGATCTTTTTCGTCTTTGTTTTTCTCTTTCTTTTCCTCTATTGCTTTTCATTTCTCTTCCTCTCTTCATCCCCTGTTCTTTTTCTTCTTTGTTTTCCTTTTTCTTCTTTTGTTTTTCTTTTTCTTCTTTTGTTTTTCTTTTTCTTTTCCTCTATTTCTTTTCATTTCTCTTCATCCCCTGTTCTTTTTCTTCTTTTGTTTTTCTCTTTCTTTTCCTCTATTTCTTTTCATTTCTCTTCCTCTCTAGTTCCTTTTCTTTGTTTTTCTCTATTTTTCTTCTATTTCTTTACTTTTTCTTCTTTGTTTTTCTCTTTCTTTTCTTTTGATTCTTTTTATTTCTCTTCCTCTCTTTATCCCAAGTTCTTTTTTCGCCTCAACATTTTCATATTTCTCTACTTCTCCTCCTCCACCTCCACCAGTGTTTCCTCGTAACAATCAGTGGAGCCAAAACAATTGTGTGAAACATATTTTTTTTTGTTTTCTTAAATTTCTTAAATTGCCCTTCCAAATATTGGCTGGTATGTTTTGATTAATTCTTGCTTCCAACCTTTGACCTATTCTACCTATGTAGTCAGAGTCACACTGATATTGGAAATGGTAAATTAAGGTAGTTATATGGTGGAGAGTTAGAACATCTTTCTGGATCGATCTCAATTTAGGTTCTCCTTGTTAATGTATTTAAATAATTTTTATTATTAATTTCTGGCTCGACTTTTCTATATCTTGAAGCTGGGATAAGAAGCCACAATAACATAAAGAAATGGCTTGTGACATGGCTTCTCTCTGTCTTTTCTACAAATATTTTTATGACAACTGCTCTGAGGAGCTTTTTTCCCCTGGTGCCATGATGAAGTGAATTTAAGTGCACTACTAGGTTGGCATCTAGGTCCCACCCTTTTACTGTTGAAATAGTTAAATGTAACGCCCACTTCTACTCCAACAGCTTCTTTTCTTGCGCTTCTCATCTGTGGAAGTCACTTCCATCTACTTGCTTCCTGAAATTGATCAAGGAAGGTGCTGTATTTTTTTCCTATTCGAGTAGTCTCGATTTCCTCTAAGATCATCTTCAGGAGTGAATTACAAAGACAAACTTATTGTAACTGATCGTTGTGGTATTGGTTTTTAAAAACATCCACAAATGCAGTTTGTTATAAATACTTTAAGTTACAATAAGTTTGTCTTTGTAATTCACTCCTGAAGATGATCTTAGAGGAGATTGAAAGTACTTGGGTAGGAAAAAACTGCGGCACTTTCCTTGATGAATTTCATCTTAACATCAAGAAACTGATGAGAGAACTAGAAAGGATTATTATAAAAATAGACATATGTATATTATTCAATG
>OZ038476.1:120379254-120434254 GCA_964036315.1 Acanthosepion esculentum | reverse complement strand
ATACATATATATATATATATATATATATATATATATATATATATATATATATAATCTTCAGTGGTTTAGTTTTGTAACTTTGGTATCACTTTTAGATGAGATTCACTCTGAACCAACTTCTTACCAAAAACGATACTTCCTTAGAAAATCTTTTTTACCAGAAGGGTAAGTGTTTTTTGTTTCTTTTTTTTTTTCTTCCTTCGTTTGGGTTCGAAAATATGTCTGTTCTGATTTCTTTATACGTGAAGAGAGATGTCAGTTCATGGTATTTTTATAGTCCGACATTGTCATTATTAATATTATTGACTTTGCTTTTACTTTGGCTTTTTATTTTTTTACTTGCCCTTTTTTGCTTTATTTCTTTTCAACCCAATAAATGAAAAAGAAAGAAAAATGGCCGTGTTTAGCTCTATCTATAGATTAATATTCTCACTATTGCCCCTGTCCACATCTGTCTATCTGTTTTTTTTGTTTCTTTTTACTGTCAGTAAATGCATATAGGCCTCTGCCTGAACTCGTACGTTTGTCCTGTCATGCTGAATATAATTAAACTGTAGTTGCGAAATAAAGAAAATAAAATAAAAATATGTAGAGGTCAATGATGTAAGCACAGTTACAAGCTTGACATTTGTAAATAACAACTATGTCCAATAACTCTGTAAAATGACAGGTATCAGTTTTACACTGTATCAGCATTATTGACTGGACCACCTTTTTAAATTGATAAAATCAATATTTCTCAATTTTAACAAATGTTATTGTAATATAGCAACAACTCTAAGAAGAAGCTTATGGAGCTTTGACAGTGTTTACTCGTTCCCCCACCAGAGATGTGACACAAGGTCTTTTTAAAGTGGGGGCCCGAGCGCGTACACTCGGGCAAGTGACAAAAATTCCCCACAGACCCCGCAACCGTCGAGCACTGATCCCTCCCTCTGGTGCAATGGGAGGGTGCGACCTCGGGCAGCTGTTTCCCAGGGCTGGGAACCTCTCAGTATAATTTTCTCAGTTGCCCCTCTGTCATTTGACAGAGAAGCCCCTGAGTGCACTCTGTCCAAAGACAGAGACGCAACTGAGAGATGATAAGCCTGCATTAGAATTTTCATGCTATGGAGCTTTGACTAATTCAGCTGTAGTGCTGAAAATGTTTATCATCGCGGATGGCTACAAGTGAGAAGGGAGATGGGATGTGCTTATTTTATCAACACAGTCATGGCTTCAAGAAGTTTTAATGCATTCTAATCTACCAAAAAGCAAGAAGCCAGAAGAGAGTTCCACATGTGAGAAGTGTGACAGAAGAAACTGTCATCATAGAACTTACGGTTACATCTAACCATTTCAATCTAGGAGTGTGCTTAAATTCATAAAGTCTATTTACCATAGAGGAAAGTTCATCAAAACAGTTATACAGTGAAAATATTTCTAGAAAAGACACAGGGAAGCTACATTACGACAGTGGGCAAGTGGCTGAAATTGGGATGCCAGGTCAGGACCAATAATCTTGCAGATTTGGCATATGTGGAACTTTGTGCATGTATAAAAACAAAGTGTCAAAAGGACGGATTTTCTGTTGACACTGCTATTATCTTAACTACCTTCACTCCTCAAAAGAGGCATGGCACATGGAACTAGAACAATCTACACCGGTGGATGAAATAAAGGGTTTGGTTCGAAATTCCAATCACCTGAAGAAGGCTGAAGCATACACTGGTCGAAAGATTGTGAATATGGCAATAAAGATGAGGATAACAGTCTGAATAATGTAAATTCCTATTTATAGTTGTCTCTTTTTATCTACATATTAATTATATATAAAGATGTACGTATACTGCAGCTGTTATCTGGGTAGAAAGTGAGATCAACATATCAAAATTCAAATTTTGACCGAGTTCGTTGCGTTCACTTTCACACAAATAAAATTAAGAATAGTCAGTTATGTGCCATGTGTGATACACACTTAGGCGATCATGTATCTTTTAATACATAACTGACAAGGCAGTTTTTTCCCTGCAGTAGGTTGCCATTTCTTTCTGCGGTAGACCAGTTGCCATCCAAGGCTATAGAACCCGGTCTGTCCTGCTATTTACCCATAGGTGAGGGGTGAAGAAGAGGACTCATACCTTTCCCAAGGGTATTAGCACGTAAGTGAATGTAATGGATTCAACTAGAATTCGAACTCGGATCTCCGATTCCTCAATCCGAGCCGCTATCCATTACTCCACTCTAGCCAAAACATTGTGGTGATAATAATTACAAAGATGATGATATTAGTCTGAATATAAAATGATAATTCCACATCCCAGAACCAAATTAGTGACATTCCATCATTGGTGATTGGACACTGAATTATCACCAGTAACAATGAACGGATGTACCCTCAGGGAAGGCTCATGCCTTGAGAACCTATTGGGATTTAAGTTCAACCCAGACTTTAAGTAGAAATTTTACATACAATCCATTGCTAAAAGATTCTAGAAAAATGGTTGGTTCCCTGTACCACTCCAGTAACTAGGCGACTCCTCCTGCTATCCTCTCCCTTTACAAGAGTCGGATCAGGCCAAAAATGAAATACTGTTGCCATATATGGGCAGGAGCTGCAGTCTTCACTTCCCAGTCAAAAAATGTCTGAGTGACAAATTATCTTTCATCCTATGACCCCTTTCTCACTGACGAAATGTTTCAAGCCTCTCACTGCTCTATTGCTATATCCGTGGAAAGTGTTCAAACAAACTACATTCCTTAGTTCCACTTCATGGCTAAGACCCACCATTGCAGTGAACCACCTCGGGTCCTTGTGAGTGACGATTTGTATTCCACCCTACAATCCCTTACTCACAGACAAAACTTTGCAAGCCACTCACTGCTCTATTGCTCTTTCCGTGGAAAGTGTTCAAACAAACTACATTCCTTAGTTCAACTTCATGGCTAAGACCCACCATTGCAGTGAACCACCTCGGGTCCTTGTGAGTGACGATTTGTATTCCACCCTACAATCCCTTACTCACAGACAAAACTTTGCAAGCCACTCACTGCTCTATTGCTCTTTCCGTGGAAAGTGTTCAAACAAACTACATTCCTTAGTTCAACTTCATGGCTAAGACCCACCATTGCAGTGAACCACCTCGGGTCCTTGTGAGTGACGATTTGTATTCCACCCTACAATCCCTTACTCACAGACAAAACTTTGCAAGCCACTCACTGCTCTATTGCTCTTTCCGTGGAAAGTGTTCAAACAAACTACATTCCTTAGTTCAACTTCATGGCTAAAACCCACCATGCCACACATTGCAGTGAGCCACCTTCATTCCCTTCACTGGTGGGATGCAAGTTCCACTTGAACAGCTTCTTCCCACGAACTACTGCGTTGTGGGACTGATTCTCAAGAGGATACTTCCCCGATCATCACAAGCTGTTCAAGTCTAGGGTTAGTTATTATCTTCCCTATATAACGCCGTAAACTGCGTCTTTTATTCTGTAACCCTCTACCTCGAGTGTCTCTCGAGCCTTGTACTGGATTACTGTCATCATAAAAAAGGAAAAGTTCTTCTGTATAATATCCTTACTAGTGCTGGTAAAATGATACATGTTATTTTATCATAGTTTCAACACTTGGGGGAATTTTAATTTGTTTAGGTTTTGGATCCAATGAAGTGTAAGAAGAAAGAATGTGGAAAAAAATATCAGATTAAGATTTTATTCTGTCTAGTACATCAACTGTATGCTTGAGTTCCTGGTGGAGTATTGTCAATGTGAACTTGTTTACGAGCAGTAGCAATGCCTTTTGAATTACACATGAAAACTGCAGACATGGCTGAACTTGACATAATTGATTGAATCCGAACTGAGGCAGGAAAATCTCCAGAATCAAAAATATGAATACGTAAGTAAAGAATCTACACTAAATGGATTCGCTTTCAGCAAACAAGTCCCTCCGCAGAAAAATGGGGGAATCTGCTTTTTCATGCTGAGGATTTGAATCTTTAAGGTCTGTTTTCTTCTGCCTTACTATTCCTGATGAAAAAATTACTCTCGTCTCTTCTTGACAGATGTTACCAATCTTTTGCTCTGTACAATATAACCCACTTTAACTAATTATCCACCTGACTTGCCTTATCATATTAAAATACCTTATGGCACCTTCTCAACATGGTAGAGTGGGGTAGTAGCACCTGTTAGGGTCCTAGGTATGGGTAAATAGTGAACACCCAAACTCGGATAAAAAAAAAGAAAAAAAACTGTAAAAAAATAGCTCCCAAGAAAATAAAATTTAGACATTAAACAACCCACAAGGAGTTGATATGTCATTAAACAAACAACATGGCAAATACCACTCGGTCTGAGAATCTGCAAAGATTATTTTGCGATTTGTTAAAATATTTAAATTTTTATCAAAAGTCTTTTGATTTGGACTGTGTTTTGATAAAGAAATGAAATTCACTCAATGTAGCCATTTAAATTTATGTGAGTAAACTAATGTAGCAGGAACTTATTATAATTTTCCTTACAAACTCAACAAATGTAGATTTTTTTTTTTTTAATCCGTTCACCCCAAGTAAGGCAATAATGCCACTAAGATGGCAGGGACTACTGGAAGGGAAAGAGAATGAAAAGACTTTAGAAGGAACCAGAAATCCAATCCTAAACAGGAAGCGAGGGATAAAGCTCTATTCCTGTTCAAAAGACTGGAGAGTAGTGTGGCCTGGACGATAGATGAAACTGTTGTATACCCCCACTTCTTCTGGGGAAGACTTTTGGTTGATGGTCTTGAGACAATCATAATAAAGTTGTCTTCCTTTCTTTCTTCTCTCGCCCTGGTGATCGCTAGTTGGCTTGTTTGGAGGTAAAATGAGAACTTCAACAAAAGGGATTTTAAGCTTATCTATTTTATTAAACACATCGATGTGTATATCTTCTAACTAACCTGTGGGGTTGCAATTCCACTCCGCTTGGGAGCAAGTTCCCTGAGACACAAAATAACCACATCTGTTGTGTATGGCGTGTAAAAATTTAACTCCTTGAAATCACTATCTCTCTAATGTTCCCACATTTGGCTCAGCCAATCAAAATTGACATCCCTGTTTTGTCTACCATCTGATCTTAAAGGTCAGCCTCGGAAGGTCTGAGCCAAAATACACTGCCACTAAAAAATAATAGCCTGAAACTATTATTTAATAGACAGAAGAAAAAAGAAAATAAATAAATAGAAAATAAAATTTTGGAGTTTAGGCAGAGGCGTCAGAATTATAGAGTTGAAGTAGACTTTAAAAACAAACTATATTAATATTTAGAGCCACATTTGAGTCAGTACTCCTGTACATCTCTGAAACATGGACAATGTCAGCTGCAAAGGCACCTAGACAATATTTCTAATTATTATTCTTCTATATGGCATCTTCCTGTGGAAGATGATGGCTCTTCACGTCATCCTGTGTTGCGCTGTGTTTTATCTGTTATTTTTTGTAAACCATTTGCACAAGCTTATTAGGTAGGTTATTTGCTACTTTCCTCTGTCCCTCTTGTATTCAGAATGCCTTGTGAGTGTCATATTCTCCAAGCTCTCTTTCATCATTATGTACCCTTGAAATTTCAATTGTCTCTTTCTGATTCTAATTATATGTATCCTTTTTGTTTCCATTTTCCCTAAAGCTTTGTCATTACACATTTCTTCAGTTCATGATATTCTCAGTATCCTTCTGTAGAACCACATTTCTATTATCTTAAGTCTTGTCTTCATTCACTGGTATATAGGAGTACTGATATTACATAAGAGTTCAGTACTATTTTCTTATTAAATTCTTTTGTTTCTTAATGCTTCGCTTAGCTTTCGGGGCATCTTTTGCTTTTCCATGCCTTTAGTTTTTGGTGTTGCATTTTCTTTGCTCTGTTAAATCACTTCCTATAGGGAGACAACGGCGCTCTCTCACAGACATGCCATTGCCTCCCTCTGTCTTTTTTACAAATACTTTCATGGTAACTGCTCCGATGAGCTGCTTTCGCTGGTTCCCAGACTTCATGAATCTAAGCGTTCTACTAGGCTGACACCTCGCTCTCACCCTTTCACTGTCGAAACTGTTAAATGTAGCCATCTCTTCTACTCCAATAGCTTCATGTCTCGCACTTATCGCCTGTGGAACTCCCTCCTCTTTTCCTGTTTCCCTGATAGCTATAATCTCCAACTATTCAAATGTAATGTCAATCGACGTCTCCAGATGCCTTGATCTATCCCCTATCCTTCTCTGCATCCTTCCTCTATCACTCCTATTCACTCTCGCTCTAATTTTCTGTAACCCCTTGTAACCTAGTGGCTTGCTTGGGGTGAAACGCTTTAAAAAAAAAAATCAAAAATCAATATCCTATCAGTGAAATTATATACGGCATATATAGTGAAAACTAGGTGAGTCCAGTTTGCTGGGGGTGGGAGGCTCTGTCATAGGGCAGAGAATGATGTCATCTCTGTTACTTGTGCTCTGGGGACCTCAACTCCGTGGCAGGAGAAATGATAAACTGACCTAACCTTTCTTGATGTCATCAGTAGTGCCACTGAGATGAGGAGGGAAATCCTGATGCCGGCCATGTAGGATTGTGAGTACTGGTGTAGGGTTATGGACTCTATAATCTTGACAGGTCAAAAGATGATGTGGATGAAAAAAATGTCTGTTCTAACAGAGCTTCTTCCATTTATATGTTTGCCTGAATAAACTTAAGTTTTGAAACTTTTCTAAGTATAGAAAAAAAAAATAAAAGGAAACAAAAAGCAAAAATGTTGGAATTAAAAATTAAAATTAGAATTTAAAAAATAAAAAAAAAAGCACGCACCAACAGAAGTTAGAATAAACAAACTGTAATTAATTGAAAAGAAAAACTCGACCAATCATAGGTTTGTTAATTTGTTTTATTTTTAATCTATTTATTTTCCTCGAGGTGCGGTTAACCATATACAACAAACATCCAATCATATACGCACACATGCAAAAAAGATTTCCTGGCAAAAATATCACGATCACAAGTAAAATAGACAAAAGGAATAATGTTTTATATGATGAATGCTTTGAAAAGTCTGCAGAAGATATTGTCAAACTGGGAGTGTCATGATATTGATGTACAGTTCCACCAGTTTATGCTATCGAAAATGTGATAATCAAATTGTTCTGTCCAAAGGTGCGGCTATTAACATTACTAACTGTATGTGTCTCAATTATAGAACAGTTTCTTGTACACAAGACTATTAAATTAGCTAGATTCAATATTTGCTGAAAGATGGCTGAAATTACCTTAAGCTTTTAAAAATATCATCAGAGTTGCTTCTGCCTTACTTTAAAGTATTTTAAATTTAATTACTTGTTTAATTAGTTACTTTAAAGTATTTTCTGAGTGTAAATTAGTTTGGCAAAAGGCCGCAAGTGTTGACCATCCAGTGAGAATCAAACTCATTTCCCTTGTAATTATCTTTGTGCTTAGCTTTACACAGAGACTATCTATGTACTGCTTTGGATCATGCAGTATTTCTCCCTAATTCTCTGTCTAGGATCAATATGTTTAGCTTTTTTGACTTGGATCAAAGTGTAGTATCGGTTTTCTTGTCATTTGAGATGGGAGAACGTGGCTGTTCTTGGGGATTCTAATCCTGCAGCAGTGCAATATTGATATCGATGTGACTGCTTGTGAGGATTGGTAAAATTTTGTCCTTGGTCCAGATGTATACGTATTCATATATAGGTGTCTTCCACATAAAAAAAAGACGATATGTCACATCCTGCATCAATGGGGAGATCAGGGTAAATAAATTCATATTCAAGTATTTCTGTGTAGCAGAAATACTTGAATGTAGTAGCATCTGTACATTTTGTGAGAAGCGTTACACTTACACAAGCACATATATATATATATATATATATATATATATATATATATATATATATATTTTCACGCTCTTTGCAATTGTCAGACAAACTGATTAATTTTTAAATTTTGGATTTATATATGGTTGCGTATATCGGTGGTTTTATGGTAGCGGGAGGAAAAATTGTTGTTAGAATGCCGCTCATACGTACGTAGACATAAACATATATGAACGGTGTGGGACTGTATGTGTGTGTGTGTGTGTATATGTGTCTGTATATATGTGTATATATATATGTGTGTGTGTATATATGTATGTATGTATGTGTGTGTGTATATATATATATATATATATATATATATATATATATAAAAAACATAAACAAACAGTGTGGCACTTGGTATATATGCACATACATATATATGTGTGTATATATATATATATTTATATATGAAGAAATATAGTCTTAAAATGTGCTATATTTATGGGATAAAGTGCTCAATATCAGAGATAGAGCGTGTGTAAATATAAAAGTGAACATAGTAGTCAACACTTAGAGACGACAGTCTGTTTCATGCTAGATGCAATCGTCAGGCCTGATGATTGCATCTAGCATGAAACAGACTGTCGCCTCTGAGTGTTGACTTCTATGTTCACTTATATATGTGTAAGGAGGCATTAAAGTCAAAACCCGCTGGTGACAGTCTGTTTTATTTCATACACAAATGCAATTGTCAGGCCATGACGATTACAATAAAGCATGAAACAGACTGTCGCTTCCAGGTGTTGATTTCAATGTCCACTTTTATATTTACATATGTTCTATGCCTGATATTGAATACTTTAAACCATAAAAATAGCATACCGTAAAACTTTATTTTTATCATATATATATATATATATATATATATATTGTTATCCATTTATTTTTCCCATATAGAAATGGACTACATCATTACCTTGCCAGTGGCCTATAAATAGGTGTTAGGCTGGACAGTTTTAATTTTTGCCTGACAATTGCTATATACATGAAACTTTGTGTAGCATTATTCTTGGTGTATGTGTGTGTGTATATATATATACACACACACACACACACACACACACACACACACACATATATGGTATAAGAATGACAATTGGAAAAATTCTTTGTTTTTGCTGACATGTTTCGTCTTCCAACTTTATCAAGACAAACAATGAAAGCGAAATGTTTTTGTTGTCATAGTTACATTAAATCTGAAATTTAAAAAAGAGAGCCACTCCTGCGTAAGCCTTTTTCTGCCAAATGGTAACTTCCTTTATACTAAGATTTTGTTTTTTGTTTTCTATGTTGACGACAATATAGTAAAATTTCTTGGCAACAAAAACATTTTGCTTTCATTATTTGTCTTGATAAAGTCGGAAGATGAAATGTGTCAGCAAAAACTAAGATTTGATATATATATATATATACACACACACACACACACACACACATATATGTATATGTATGTGAATAAGGTATATTTAGGGAGCAGTTATTCATTCAAGCAAGGTCGGTCTGTTTGATTTTTTTTTTATTGTATTTTTCCAATTTTCAGATAAGGTGTTGAATATTGTGCTTGAAATTGTGGCTAACCTGTCCACAGTTCATATTTTTTTATTTTTGTTCAAGTACTTTCAACTTTTGCAGTTATTATCAGGAACCAATGTGATGTCTGTGTGGCAGTTAGAATTCCTTTTTCTGCATCCTGGTAAAAATACAAACCCTCGTTATAGTAAGGTACAGACTGGAAATGCAGATTTTTGAACACTAATATTTTAAGCTTTTAAATTAAGTGTGTTTTTTTATTGTTGAATAGTAAGTAGCAACAGACAACAGTAGATAGGACTGCTGGTAACTACATTATGGTAGGATGTCTTAAAAATAGTCTGATACAAGGACACGACTAAAGAGCACCAAGTGACGTTCAGGTTCATTACTCTGTCGTCATTGTTTAATTAAAGTTGTTAATGTTAAGTTATTTTGTGTACATAATATACTAGTGAGCAAACCAAAATGAGCTGACTCATTTTATAGTTTACCAAGAGAAGGTTAACCAATCAGAAGACATGGAATATTCGAACTGATGTGTATAAAAGCGTCCATTTTGTTTATTTCTTGACTGAATATACACTGCCGACCTCTGATATGAAAGACATGCAAAACTACGTTTTCCTACTCTCTCCGAATATCTACTGTCAACCTCTGATATGGAAGACCTTAAGAATTCCTGAATAGCTGCTACCTTCTCTTGGTAAACTATAAAATGAGTCAGCTCATTTTGGTTTGCTCACTAGTACATGATGTACACAAAATAAATTAACAGTTAAACATTTACATTATTTGGACTATTGTCCTCATCTTTGTTGCCATATTTATCACAACGTTTCGGCCGTTGTATTCTCCGGCCTTCTTCAGTTAGTTGAAATGTTGAACTGAACCCTTTATTTTGCTTGCTGGGGTAGACTGTTCTAGTTCCACGTGCCATATCTAATGGATGTCAGTTATCGGTTATCCTCGAGGACACATGGCACAGTGGATAAAGGCGTTGGTTAGATCCAGTGACAGGACCCAAAGAGCTGTGAGTTCAATACCTGGTTAATATATCCATTAGACATGGCACGTGGAACTAGAACAGTCAATAGAATAATGTATATATAGTAGACAATGTTACATCTATAAAGCAATGAATGATGAACAATTGCCTCAAAGATGAAGAAGCTACTAAAGTGAGGTTGTTCTATCACAACGTTTTGGCCATTGTAAACGCCAGCCTAGACTGTTCTAGTTCCATGTGCCATGTCTAATGGATGTCAGTTATCAGTTATCTCCTGTTAATTCACCTCTCCAAGTTCTCCACTGCCTTAACCGGGTATTGAACTCACACTCTTTGGGTCCTGTCACTGGATCTAACCAACGCCTTTATCCACTGTGCCATGTGTCCTTAAGTCTACCACAGTAAGCGAAATAAAGGGTTCAGTTTGACATTCCAACCACCTGAAGAAGGCTGGAGCATACAATGGCCGAAACGTTGTGATAAATATGGCAACAAAGATGAGGACAATAGTCTGAATAATGTAAATAGTGTACATAATATCTCATCTCAGAAATATAGACAGATATTGTTAAACATTACCCTATATAAAGACACTTTACCTTGCATGAGATATTATAGAGTTGTTGTCTTCTATATGCCATGTCTCTTCAGGATGTGGGCAGTCATAGCTCTCCACAACTTCCTATCCTTTGCAGCTCTTAGCAGTGTGTGTCTTTTTACCATCTGTTCCACTCCCTATTCGACCATCAATTTCCCCAAGCCTGTTAGGTAGGTTATTTGCTATTTACCTCCGGCCCTCTTGCCTTCAGTATGTCCTGTGAGTGCCAAATTTTCCAAGCCCTCTTTCCTTATTATAAAGTTCATTTTCTTTAAAACAAATGTAAATAATATTAATTATGATTTGTGTGGTATTGTACCCTTCTGGTCTGACTGACTTATGCAGTACTGTGCAGAAGTGCCTTTTTTTTCTTTTTTTTTTACTGTTTACTCAGTTCAAGGCCCGAGAGCCACTGAAGGTAGAGGGTTACTAAATGAGGTTGTTGAAAATAGATAATGGTTAACCTGAGACTTGAAGAGGTTAAGATTGTAATGATCAGGGAAGCATCCTCTTGAGAGTCTGTTCCACAATGTAGAGGTTCTTGGTGGGGGGAGATCTGTCTGAATGGAACTTCTTTCTTACTAAATGGGATACGAAGGGGATGCAAAATGATGAGACCTTGCTGCCAATCTAGTACTGCCCTCAAATTCATAAAGTCTAGCTAGCATAGTGGAAAGTTCATCAGAACAATTATCATGAAAGTATTTGTAGAAAAGGCACAGGGAAGCTATGTTATGGCGGTGGGAATATGACTGAAGTTGAGATGCCAGATCAGAACCAATAATTATTCTTTGGATTTTATCAAGAATCTCTAAATATATAGCAGGAGCAACAGATCAGATGTGGCAGCAATATTCAAAGCAAGGATGAATGGCAGACTTATAATGATGTACAATAGATTCTGATTAGAATGCCAGATCAGAACCAAAAATTCTTCTTTGGATTTTATCAAGAATCTCTAAATATATAGCAGGAGCAACAGATCAGATGTGGCAGCAATATTCAAAGCAAGGATGAATGGCAGACTTATAATGATGTACAATAGATTCTGATTAGAATGCCAGATCAGAACCAAAAATTCTTCTTTGGATTTTATCAAGAATCTCTAAATATATAGCAGGAGCAACAGATTAGATGTGGCAGCAATATTCAAGCAAGGATGAATGGCAGACTTATAATGATGTACAATAGATTCTGATTAGAATGCCAGATCAGAACCAAAAATTCTTCTTTGGATTTTATCAAGAATCTCTAAATATATAGCAGGATCAACAGATCAGATGTGGCAGCAATATTCAAAGCAAGGATGAATGGCAGACTTATAATGATGTACAATAGATTCTGATTAGAAAATTGTCTAACACAATACAGGGAACCAAATTTTTTTTTTTGTTTGTTTCAGCCAAGCAAGGTGGGAAGCCACTAGCATGCAAGGGGTTACAGAGAGTTGGAGCGAGCGCAAAGAGGAGTGATAGAGGAAAGGATGAAGAGAAGGATAGGGGATAGATCAAAGCATCTGGAGTTGTCAATTGACATTTCATTTGAATAGTTGGAGATTATAGCTATCAGGGAAACAGGAAAAGGGGAGGGATTTCCACAGGCTAGAAGTGCGAGACATGAACCTATTGGAGTAGAAGAGACGGCTACATTTAACAGTTTCGACAGTGAAAGGGTGAGAGCGAGATGCCAGCCTAGTTGAACGCTTAAGTTCATAAAATCTGGGAACCAGCGAAAGCAGCTCATTGGAGCAGTTACCGTGAAAGTATTTATAAAAAAGACAGAAGGAGGCGGCGACACGTCTGTGAGAGAGCAACTGCAGATGAGATGCCAGATCAGGGCCAATTACATTGCATATCTGTCTGTGGATTTTACCAAAGACCTTGAGACAAACAGAAGGGGCTCCAGACCATATATGGCTGCAAGGGCGAATGGTTGATTTGGAGATTTGAAGGATCGACTCCAGTGAGAAAAATTTCCTGGCATGGCACAGGGAGCAGACTTTCCTTGTGGTGGACGAAGCTATTGACTCAATGTATTTGTTCCATCTCAGGTCGGCAGTCAATGTGAGACTGAGCAGTCGCAAAGAGGTGCTCTCATGGAGTTGAGTGTCAGACATTCTAATGGGGGGCAGGGATGGTTCTGTGTGGTGAGTAATAGAGTGCAGTTTTGTTTTTTGAAGCATTAAATTTAACCAGCCAATTCCTGCCCCAGTCCACAACTGATCTGAGGTCCTTTTCAAGACAAACGGCCGGGTTAGTTTTGTCAGCGACCTGAATTGATTCAATATAATCTTTCCACTTCATATTAGTGGCAAATGTTAGCCCAAGAAGGTGCAATTAGATGCTCTCCTGGAAGTTAGCATCAGCCATGCTGACGTAATGTAAAAAGGTTTCTCTCACATGATTAAAAGAGAGCAGTTTTGTCTTAGATATGTTAAAATTAACAAGCCATTCCTTGCTCCAGTTAACAACAGAAAGTTGATCATCTTTGAGATCAGTTGCCAATTTAATCTTACTGAACTGCTCAGACTTAGTATTAAGACAGGAATAAATTGTTGTGTCATCAGCATAGAACTGATGGATCATATATATATATATATATATATATGTATGAGTTCCACTTGAAGTCTGGAGTGTGCTTGAGTCCCAACAGGCAGTTGAGGCAGGAAACATACAACTGTTAATTTTGGCTAGGTAATAATAACACACGCCATAATAAGATGTCGTGTTAATACTTTACTGTCATTGATGGGCTGGTTTTGACAAATTGTCAAATCTGCCACTTTACCTCAGGGATTGTTTTTAATTTCCTGTTGTGCTGCCGGATGATGATATCTTTTTGCGGACGCAGGTTGACATTAATCAAACGTAGCAGTTTTCTTTTCTTAGATTAATAAACACGGATTTACAATGAAATGTGGAAATCTCAAATTTCTTGCTACTCATTCTGACATAGCCTTCTTTCAAAATGACCTTTTTTTGAAAAAAAAAAAAAAAAAAAAAATAATCTGACAACATTCGGCTGGTAAAGTATTCTGACACGATTTCACCGTTCTTCTTTATGTGCTGTGTCTCCTCAGGATATAGATGATCATGGCTCTCTACAACTTCTTATCCCTTGTAGCACTTAATAAACTTTCTCTTTCAGTTACTTCTCCTAAATCCTGTTCTGCCATCCATTTACTCAAGCTCACCAAGTAGGTTATGCATTGGTTTCCTCTGTCCCATTTGCCTTCTATCTGTCTCAGATTTTCCAAGCCTGCTTTCCTCACCATGTATCCCAGAAACCTCAGCTGTCTCTTCCTGATGTTAAGTATTAGTTTCCTTTTTTTATCATAAATTTAAAAGGACTGATCCACAGTGAAAAATTTCAGGGAAACAACTGAGACATTTCTCTACTGGATCATTTATTCCATGCTACTTTGACTGATAAAACACAACAATAAAATTCTTGGAATTGCCATATTAGTAAATTCAAAAAATGCTCTCACTTAAATTTTCAAAATTCAACCATAGCGTTGTGACTGAACGCTCCACAATTGTTACCAATAACACACTTCAGAAAAACATATTTCAACTTGCATTACATTTATTTTTGCCTCCGATGTTACTGGAATTTTACCTAAAAAGAAAAATAATGTCCATGTCTGATGATGATAGGATGACCTATCGAAAGTACTAGCATATTTATGGAACATACAAAACATCTAAAAACAATGATCACCTCATTCAACGAGTCATTGCTGGGTTAATACTTTTGAAATTTGTTAGCAAAGTGAATTTGCCATTTATTACATTAACCATACTAATTTATTCTTTGTATGACTCCTTCATTGTAATATCTATATATATATATATATATATATATATATATATGTATAATATATATATATATATATATATATATATAATATATAAGCAAAGTCAAATTATATATATAATATATAAGCAAAGTCAAATTATATATATAATATATAAGCAAAGTCAAATTATATATATATATATATATATATATATATATATATATATATATATCTATGTATAATATATAAGCAAAGTCAAATTATATATATATATAATATATAAGCAAAGTCAAATTATATATATATATATATAATATATAAGCAGTCAAATTATATATATATATATATATATATATATATATATATATATAAGCAAAGTCAAATTATATATATATATATATATAATATATAAGCAAAGTCAAATTATATATATATATATATATAATATATAAGCAAAGTCAAATTATATATATATATAATATATAAGCATTCAAATTATATATATATATATATAATATATAAGCAAAGTCAAATTATATATATATATATATATATATAATATATAAGCAAAGTCAAATTATATATATATATATATAATATATAAGCAAAGTCAAATTATATATATATATATATATATATATATATAATATATAAGCAAAGTCAAATTATATATATATATATATATATATATATATAATATATAAGCAGTCAAATTATATATATATATATATATATAATATATAAGCAGTCAAATTATATATATATATATATATATAATATATAAGCAGTCAAATTATATATATATATATATAATATATAAGCAGTCAAATTATATATATATATATAATATATAAGCAGTCAAATTATATATATATATATATATAATATATAAGCAGTCAAATTATATATATATATATATATATATATAATATATAAGCAGTCAAATTATATATATATATATATATATATATATAATATATAAGCAGTCAAATTATATATATATATATATAATATATAAGCAGTCAAATTATATATATATATATAATATATAAGCAGTCAAATTATATATATATATATATAATATATAAGCAGTCAAATTATATATATATATATATAATATATAAGCAGTCAAATTATATATATATATATATATAATATATAAGCAGTCAAATTATATATATATATATATATATATAATATATAAGCAGTCAAATTATATATATATATATATATATATAATATATAAGCAAAGTCAAATTATATATATATATATATAATATATAAGCAAAGTCAAATTATATATATATATATATATATAATATATAAGCAAAGTCAAATTATATATATATATATATAATATATAAGCAAAGTCAAATTATATATATATATATATAATATATAAGCAAAGTCAAATTATATATATATATAATATATAAGCAAAGTCAAATTATATATATATATATATAATATATAAGCAAAGTCAAATTATATATATATATATATATAATATATAAGCAAAGTCAAATTATATATATATATATATAATATATAAGCAAAGTCAAATTATATATATATATATATATATATATATATAATATATAAGCAAAGTCAAATTATATATATATAATATACAAGCAAAGTCAAATTATATATATATATATATATATATAATATATAAGCAAAGTCATATATATATATATATATATATATATATAATATATAAGCAAAGTCAAATTATATATATATAATATATAAGCAAAGTCAAATTATATATATATATATATTATAATATATAAGCAAAATCAAATTATATATATATATATTATAATATATAAGCAAAGTCAAATTATATATATATATATATATATTATAATATATAAGCAAAGTCAAATTATATATATATATATATATATAATATTATAAGCAAAGTCAAATTATATATAATATATAATATTATAAGCAAAGTCAAATTATATATATATATATATATATAATATATAAGCAAAGTCAAATTATATATATATATAATATATAAGCAAAGTCAAATTATATATATATATATATAATATATAAGCAAAGTCAAATTATATATATATATATATATATATATATATTATAATATATAAGCAAAGTCAAATTATATATATATATATATATAATATTATAAGCAAAGTCAAATTATATATAATATATAATATTATAAGCAAAGTCAAATTATATATATATATATATAATATATAAGCATAGTCAAATTATATATATATAATATATAAGCAAAGTCAAATTATATATATATATATATATAATATATAAGCAAAGTCAAATTATATATATATATATATATAATATATAAGCAAAGTCAAATTATATATATATATATATATAATATATAAGCAAAGTCAAATTATATATATATATATATATAATATATAAGCAAAGTCAAATTATATATATATATATATAATATATAAGCAAAGTCAAATTATATATATATATATATATAATATATAAGCAAAGTCAAATTATATATATATATATATAATATATAAGCAAAGTCAAATTATATATATATATATATAATATATAAGCAAAGTCAAATTATATATATATATATATAATATATAAGCAAAGTCAAATTATATATATATATATAATATATAAGCAAAGTCAAATTATATATATATATATATATATATAATATATAAACAAAGTCAAATTATATATATATATATATATAATATATAAGCAAAGTCAAATTATATATATATATATATATATTATAATATATAAGCAAAGTCAAATTATATATATATATATATATATAATATTATAAGCAAAGTCAAATTATATATAATATATAATATTATAAGCAAAGTCAAATTATATATATATATATATATATAATATATAAGCAAAGTCAAATTATATATATATATAATATATAAGCAAAGTCAAATTATATATATATATATATAATATATAAGCAAAGTCAAATTATATATATATATATATATATATATATTATAATATATAAGCAAAGTCAAATTATATATATATATATATATAATATTATAAGCAAAGTCAAATTATATATAATATATAATATTATAAGCAAAGTCAAATTATATATATATATATATAATATATAAGCATAGTCAAATTATATATATATAATATATAAGCAAAGTCAAATTATATATATATATATATATAATATATAAGCAAAGTCAAATTATATATATATATATATATAATATATAAGCAAAGTCAAATTATATATATATATATATAATATATAAGCAAAGTCAAATTATATATATATATATATAATATATAAGCAAAGTCAAATTATATATATATATATATAATATATAAGCAAAGTCAAATTATATATATATATATATATAATATATAAGCAAAGTCAAATTATATATATATATATATAATATATAAGCAAAGTCAAATTATATATATATAATATATAAGCAAAGTCAAATTATATATATATATATATATATATATATAATATATAAACAAAGTCAAATTATATATATATATATATATAATATATAAGCAAAGTCAAATTATATATATATATATATATATATATATATATATAATATATAAGCAAAGTCAAATTATATATATATATATATATATTATAATATATAAGCAAAGTCAAATTATATATATATATATATATATATATATATATATATAATATTATAAGCAAAGTCAAATTATATATATATATATATAATATATAAGCAAAGTCAAATTATATATATATATATATAAAATATATAAGCAAAGTCAAATTATATATATATATATATGTATATAAGCAAAGTCAAATTACTGTTTTTAAACAACAAATTTCCCACATATATATATATATATATATATATATATATATATATATATATATGTATTTGCTTCCTCTGTAGCTAAATGGTATAGCATGTCAGTCTATATGATGGTTCCATGTAGGATACAGGTTCGATTCCTGTCAGAGGACACATATTTTCTATGAAACTTCATGGACATTCAGGTCGGTAAATGTAGTTAATCCTGTTTATTATAAAGGGAACATTTACTTAAATGTTTGCGTCTATAAAAATAACGTACAAACAGAAATATATTAAAATAAATGTTGGACTTAGTCCATTTCATAATACATATATATATATATACATTATTTCATAATACATATATATATATATATGCCAAACGTCTGGGGTCACTCTCTAGATTTAATAATTAGGTTACCTGAGAGTTAAAGACTGGCTTGTTAATTTTAATGCCTGCAAAATTAAACTGCTCTCTATCAATCATCCTGAGAGACCTCTTTTTTTCTTCCATCATCATTGCTGTTGCTAACCTCCAAAAAAGTGACACATTGCACCATCTTGGGCAAGCATTTTCTATTGGCATGAAGTGGAAAGATTATATTGACACCATGGCTAGGTCTGCTGTTGGTTTACAATTTTTCTCTCTTGAATTCAGTCTACCATTCCTCCTTTGAATATTGCTGCCATATATGTTCTGGTGCTCTTGCTATACATTTAGAGATTCTTGATAAAATTCAAAGAGGAATCTGCAATGTTATTGATCCTGACCTGGCATCTCAGCATTAGTCACTTTCCCACCCCTGTAACATAGCTTCCCTGTTCATTTCCTATAAATACTTACATGGTGATTGTTCTGATGAACTTTCCTCTATGATACCTAGACTAGGAATTTAAGTGCAGTACTCATACTTAACATCAGGGTGAGGCATCTGTACTATCTGGGACTCTTTGGGTCCTGTCACTGGATCTAACTAATGCCTTTGTCCACTGTGCCATGTGTCCTCAAGGACAAAGGCATTAGAGTGTGAGTTCAATACCCGGTTAAGGCAGTAGAGAACTTGGAGAGGGAAATTAACAGGAGATAACTGACAACTGACATCCATTAAACATGGCACATGTGACTAGAACAGTCTCTCCCAGTGAGCGAAATAAAGGGTTCAGTTTAACATTCCAACCAACTGAAGAAGGCCGGAGCGTACAACGGCTGAGATGTTGTAATAAATATGGCGACAAAGATGAGGACAATAGTCTGAATAACGTAAATAATGTACATAATATCTCATCTCAGAAATATAGACAGATACCAAAAACAGACACTGTCTCTCTCTCTCTTTCTCGCTCTCCCCACCTGCATTGATCCACTTTATATATGCTTGTGTGTGCATGTGTAAAAATTCCAGTATATCTGTAAAAGGATAATATGAATATCCTAATATCTCCTTTCCTGAAAGAATTACTACTATCCCAAGCCAAGATACATAACCACAAAAATAAAAAAAAAATTAAAAGAAATTAGTTAAATCTATAACCTCATGTTATTCAAAACATATAAATCAATCCCAATCCAAAATAATTTAAATACACATTTACATACATACATACATACACACACACACATACATATATATATATATAAAAAAAACAAAGCTCCAGCTCACTTTCATTTCATCTCATTTCAATGAGCTTACCTGAATTTTCCGCTAACTTGATGAATATTCATGAACACTCCTATATCAAAAAATTTTGAAAAACCAATAATATTTCTGCTCTTGTATATAGTGATTTTCCAAGTGTAGCTTAGATGTGGCACAAGGCCAAAAGTATGGGGCACCTTGTGAGGATCAAACTAACTACTCGGTTGTAATTTTTCTAGCAGACAAGCTTGCTAACCAATACATCACTTCGGGGGGCCCCTGCTCTTGTATATAAATTCTTGTCATAAAATAAATTCCTCACATTGGCCTTGATAAAGTCCCTCAAAGGATGAAATGCATCGGCTAAGATAAGTTTTCCTTCCGTCTTTATTCATATATATATATATATATATATATATATATATATATATATATATATTTTTTTTTTTTTTTTTTGAAGTCAATCTTAAGATACAGAAACCATATTTTTTGCAAGGGTTCTGAATGAGGAGAGAAGATGTGCGATGGCACACAAAAATATCCATGCAAAATATTCTTCACTGTATTAATTTACTTCTACTTTGTTAGTAAGTTAGGTGGTGGTTTTGTAAACATAGCTTAGATGTGGCACAAGGTCGGAAGTATGGGGCACCTATTGAGAATTGAACTCACTGTTTCAGTTGTAATTGATCTAACCATTACACTGCATCAAAGTGCCCAAGTTAGCATGTGTGTTACATGCTGTAATAGCTTGCTTGTCCTCTACCCACAAATTACTGGCATCGTAGCAGTAGACAGATAAGACCCTAACCATTTTGCTTACTTCAGGATAGCCTCATTATATGCTATGGCCATTAAGCTATATTGAAACGGTATATCTGTGTGTCTAGAAATAATGGTATAAAACCAAGTCCTGTGGTGAGTACCTACTTATTTCATGGGGGCCAACAGTGGAATTTACAGTACAAATATTCATACAGTAGGCAATGATACCAGCCAATAGTGACTCCAACTTAAACACTCTAACCAGCTCAGATAACTGAAGTTGTCATGAAGATAAACATCCAGATACCAGGAATGAAACGGAAACCAGCTAAAATATTAATAAAAGTAGATAATGGAACAAAGGGGAAAATATATTATAAAGAAAGACAATACAGGAGTGAATAGGTTCGTTTATCGCCTGGTTCACCCTCCTCCTTGGTCTTTGAAACAGGAGTAGAGATTCATCCCTTGTTTCTTGTTTAAGAATGGGTTTGCTGGTTCTTTCTAAAGTCTTTTTCACTCTCAGTAGCCACTTGTATCTTAGTGGCTTTATTGCCTTGCTTGAGATGAATTGATTAAAAAAAATTAAATAATAACAGACTCTCATGCATTTAATAATTAATTGCTTTAGACAAATGGAAAACATAGTCAATTTTGATGTTTTCATTTGTACCCTCTTATTTCTTTAAATAATGATATCATACTTATGATTGTTATTGTAATATTAAAGTTGTTAAACTCAAATATTTAATGATAACAGAATTTCCATGAGTATTTTATAGCTGTAGAACTTGCAACAAGCTCATTCAGTCATTAAAATAAGAAATATAATTCATCAAAAAATTCAAATACGAAAACCATGAAATTGTTAAGGGTTCTAATAGTTATTATTAATTAATTAATTAAAAATAGTAATCTGTTAATCATTCCTCATCCATTAATGACATACAGTTTTTGATAGGATTTGTCCAAAATGAGGTAATTCTGGTTTCTTTTTTTACTCATAAGCAAATGGCTAATATTACAATTACGATTTTTATTGTTTCAAAATAAGTAAATTGCATAATTTATTTCATTTTTTTATTTACTTTCAAGTTCTCTAAGTTGTCATCAGATTTCAAAACAGATACAAAGATACAATGAACGTCAAAATTCTTTTCTTTTTTTTTTTTTTCATCATTTCATCCCAAGGAAGGCAGTAAAGCTACTAAGCCATAAGGAGTTACTGAGTGTGAAAGAATATGAGAAAAAAAAAATTATTCAGGAGAGAATAAAAGAACAGAAATTATTATCTTTATCGACCAAAAATCTTCCCTTGTTCCCATTATTATCATCATCAAAAGTCTTTCCAAATTCCCATTATTATCATCATAATCACCCTTTCCTTATTTTTCATCATCATCATCATCAAAAATCTTCCCTTGTTCCTATCATCATCATCATCAAAAATCTTCTCTTGTTCCCATTATCATCATCATCAAAAGTCTTTCCTTGTCCCATTATTATCATCATCAAAAGTCTTTCCAAATTCCCATTATTATCATCATAATCACCTTTTCCTTATTCCATCATCATCATCAAAAATATTTCCTTGTTCCCATTATCATCATCATCAAAAATCTTTCCTTGTTCCCATCATCATCATCATCATCAAAAATCTTCCCTTGTTCCCATTATCATCATCATCAAGTCTTTCCTTGTCCCATTATTATCATCATCAAAAGTCTTTCCAAATTCCCATTATTATCATCATAATCACCCTTTCCTTATTTTCATCATCATCATCATCATCATCAAAAATCTTCCCTTGTTCCTATCATCATCATCATCATAAAAAATCTTCCCTTGTTCCCATTATCATCATCATCATCAAATGTCTTTCCTTGTTCCCATTATTATCATCATAATCACCCTTTACTTATTCCATCATCATCATCATAACTCTTTCCTTGTTCCCATTATCATTATCTACCATTATTATCTGTGTTTTTCCATTCCAAATTTCCCTCGTCTTCCATGTTGCCTTATAAGTGCTTTACCATTATTTTACAGATAGGCACCATTTTCTTTTCTTTCTTTGGTAATGTTCCATCTCTTCAGTTCGTGTCATTTTTCACTCTGCTTTTGTCTCATTATTAACTGAATATAAATCAGCACTCGAAGAAGATGCATAAAATTTAAATATCAGACGAAACTGCTAAACACCAAAGAAAACAAGTCATTACCCTTCCTTTTGATTATTTAGTCCATATTTTCTTTTATAATTTTTCAGAACTTTTCCTTGTCTTCTTCCTTTTTTTAAATAATTTATTCTTTTTTTTTCTTAATTCCTTTTCCTTCTTGCTCTTCTTCTTACTCATTGTCTTTGTTTTCTCTTGTTATTTTGCAATTTTCTTACCTTTTCCTTTTCTAGCTAGCTTCCTTTCTTTTGTTTCTCTTCCTCTTCCCTATTGACTTTTCATCATTCAGATTTATCTCCCTTTTTTCCTTCTTTTTTTTTCTACTCGCTCTTCTCTATTTCTTCCTTGACTCTTTTTATTCTCTTCCTCTTTATAATTTATTATTTTATTCTTAGTTTTACCTTTCCTTTTTTTCTTCTCTTACTTTTTCTTCTCACTTTGATTCTTATTCTGATTTTTTATTATTACTATCATTATTATTTATTACTTGATTATTATTACATTTTTATTATTACTACACTTATTATTCAGTCAGTTATGTGCTATGCATGATACACACTTAGGTGATCATGTATCTTTTGGTACATGACTAACGAGGCAGATTTTTCCCACAGTAGGTTGCCATTTCTTTCTGTGGTGAACCAATTGCCATCCAAGGCTATAGAACCCGGTCTGTCCTGCTATTTACCCATAGCTGGGGGAAGAAGAAGAGGATTCATACCTTTCCCAAGGGTTTTAGCACCTAAGTGGATTTGAATGGAATTATTACGTTTTTTTTATTACTACAATTATTATGACTTTTTTTATTATTACTACACTTATTATTATTATTATTATTTCTTTATCATTATTTTTATTAATAGTTTATTATTATCATTATTATTTTTACATCTGCATTTTTCTGATTGTATTATTATCCTTATCAAAATCATCACCATCATTTTTATCATCTTTATTTTCATCTTTTCTTCATCATTTCTATTATTATTATCATTATTATCTTTTCTTTATATATCTCCTGACTGCTTTATTATTATTCTAGTTCCAACATTCAGTTTTGTTTGCCATCCTCTTTTTCTCTTCTCCCAGCCTGTCATTCCTTTCCATTGATTGGCACGACTTAGTGATGTCAGTTTTCCGCAGATGGCAAAAGAAATGAAATAAACTAAAAATAGACCATTACATCCTAAACCTTTTAAGTGTCATTAAATTGAGCATGAATGTGGAAATGGTTTGATTGCAGTCTACCTACCTCATACATACATACATACATACATACATACATATATATATATATATATATATATATATATATATATATATATATATATATATAAATTCTTTGCTTTTTTCTTCATACCAAATCATTGTTACATAACTCAATTACTCATATGTATGACAAACAATAATGCGTTATCTGCAAGTGCATTTATGCATTTGATATATTCAGTTGTGTGGGGGCATATGGATGGATGGATGGAGGGGTACAGATGTGTATATATGTACCCCTATATATATATATATATATATATATATATATATATATATGTGTGTGTGTGTATGCATCTGTATAGAGGAAGGGACAAAATAGTTCTCAGCATAAACGCAGTTCCCAAAATCTTGCCATATGACCAAACATCAGATGTTTTAGAACCCTGCTTACTAATTTCAAGAACGTTTCAACATCCCATTACATGTGTATGCATGTTCATATATACATACATACATACATACATATATATATATATATATATATGTGTGTATGCATCTGTATAGAGGAAGGGACAAAATAGTTCTCAGCATAAACGCAGTTCCCAAAATCTTGCCATATGACCAAACATCAGATGTTTTAGAACCGTGCTTACTAATTTCAAGAACGTTTCAACATCCCATTACATGTGTATGCATGTTCATATATATATACATACATACATACATACATACATATATATATATATATATATATATATATATATATATATATACACACACACACACACAAAACATAAATATACATACACATACATAAATACACACGCTCATACATATATATATAAAAACACATTTATACATACACTCACATGCATGCATACCAGTTAACGTGCAACTACATGCACCGAAACTAAGTTGGATCTTTGTCATGAGTAAATTTTTTTTGTCTATATGAAAAAATTATATACACACAGTTATGTTCTATGCGTCTTTCCTGTTATTTACCCATAGTTGGGGGGGAGAAGAAGAGGATTCAGTCCTTTCCCAAGGTTATTAGCGCATAAGTGAATGCAATGGATTTGACTGGAATTCGAATTCAGCTTTCGGATTCTTCAATCCGAGCCGCTATTCATTATTCCACTGTGCTTCCATGCACACACACACTACAATTCCAAACTATACAGACACACTACAATTCCAAAGTGTGAGGCAATTCCTGGTAATTTTTTAAATTGGCCCCAAAAGTAGTTGTTTTGTAATTTAATGAAGAGAAAATTATTATATAAGGTTAAAAAAAAGAAAAAGTGAGATTATTTTTTTATTGGAAATTTTATTATGACAAATGTAAAAAAAAAAGTATTAAATTTTACTCTTGTCAAAATGTCCTCCTTTAGCCTTGATTACTGCAGCACAAATTTTAGCATTTGTTACAAAAGTTTTTCAAAGTATAAGTCTGATAAGTGATTCTATTCTTTTTTCAGTGACTCGAAGAGCTCTTTCTAATTTTTTTTTCTTTCACTCTTCTATCAAGTTCATCCCATGCTAAATCTGGGAGTGGCTTCAAACTTTGGAACTGTAGTGTATGTACAGTATTTACATTAGTCGGACTATTGTCCTCATCTTTGTTGCCATATTTGTCACAACGTTTTGGCCGTTGTACGCTCTGGCCATCTTCAGGTGGTTGGAATTTCAAACTGAACCCTTTATTTCGATCACTGGGGTAGACTGTTCTAGTTCCACGTGTCATCTCAGAAATATAGACAGACTCTGTAGTGTATGTGTGTGTATACTTTATATATATATATATATATATATATATATATATATATATATAATATATATATATAGAGAGAGAGAGAATTAATACAAATATAAAGTTTGTCACTTTAACTTCAGTATCTTGACTCCAGATTTTTGTAGATGGCCCATCCAGCAGTCGCTCTATCCACTCCTCAGTAGTTATGTGTGTATGTCTCAATACACACACAATTTACAGAGTCTATGTAAAAAGTATCAGATTCATTGCAAAAATCTATTTCAGTGTACCCTTTTTTTGATTGCCATTTCCTATGAAGATGCAAGACAGATGTTGGCAACCTTCGGCCCCTGGGCCACATCCTGGCCTGCGAAGGATTTTTTCCTGGCTTGCCAAATTAAACATAGTAAGATATTTGCATTTTTTTTTTTTTTTTTTTTTTTTGACTGTGTTAGTTGTTATCCTGTTATTACTGCATTAAAATAAGGAAAATATTATTTAAATAATATAATATTAACTTATTTTTTCTTCCAACCTTCAGACTAAGACAGCCTTCTGGATGCAGCAGTCTGAGGTTAAGATAATTTGTTTTAGTACATTTGATATCATTGCCCTTCTCTGAGACACTGCATAGCTGTCTGGCTCAGTCTTTCCAAAAGATTGCTGACCTTTGATGTAGGTGATCATGACTTTCCACAGATTCTTTTCCTGTGAATTTCCAGGAATCCTTTGGAAAGGTAGTGGAGTTGTTTCCGTATTCTCCATGGTTTGGAATTCAGAGTTTTCTTTTTCTTAGACTGGTTGCCACTTAAGGCTAGAGATCCCAGTCTACACTGCTATTTAATCCATAGCTAGGTGGGGGTAGAGAAGATACCTTTTCCCAAAAGCATTTTTGCAAACATGAATGAGTCAGAATTCGAATTTGTCTTTCCGATTCCACTTCCTGTATGCATTATCTGGTGGATTATCTTATTAATCTTGCTTTAATCCCTCTAACTATGGAAGTTTCACTGCTGAAGCAGAACACGAATCTGTAGTCAATCTGCTAATACCTGCTCATCTTTTGTTTCTCTACTCCATCTTTGTTCTCTTAGGAAGTATTTTTAATCGGTATCACACCATGCAAGGCAATAAAAACCACTAAAAGACAAGGGGTTACAGGGTGTGGAAGAGTTAGGAACTGAAACATTAATAATGAGTAGAAAGTGAAAAGAGGAATCAGGACGACAGTAAATAGCGATTGACATTGCATTTAAATTTTTGCAGATTAAAGTTGGCTGGAAAGCATGGAGCCAGAAAGGAGTTCCACAAGCAAGAAGTGTAGAAAAGAAACTGCATAGAATTTCTGGTTACATCTAGCCAGCTCAAATATCAATTGATGAGATCTTGATTCCAGTCTCGTACTGCGCTTAAATTCACAAAGTCAAGGTACCGTAGTGAGGAGCTCATCTAAACAATTACCAAGAAAGTATTTATAGAAAAGGTACAGAGAAGCAACCTTATGGCAGTAGGATAGTGATTGAAACCGAAATACCAGATCAGGACCAATAATATTGCTGATTCTTCTTTGGATCTTATCAAGGAACTCAATGGGAATAGCAGCAGGGCTGGACTATATGTGACAGCAATATTCTAAGCATGGATGAATGGTAGACTATGCAAGATAGATTTTGAAGAAAAAAACATTGTTTTGTATGCAAAGACTTCATTGACCCTGTATGTGTCACGATGAAGTGGGAATAATAATATGGTGGACATAATAGAAGAAATACTTCATCTAAAAATATTTTAAAAAATCACACATCTGTCTTTTTGTACAGTATTTACATTAGTCGGACTATTGTCCTCATCTTTGTTGCCATATTTGTCACAACGTTTCGGCCGTTGTACGCTCCGGCCTTCTTCAGGTGGTTGGAATTTCAAACTGAACCCTTTATTTCGATCACTGGGGTAGACTGTTCTAGTTCCACGTGCCATGTTTGATGGATGTCGGTTATCAGTTATCTCCTGCTAATTTTCCCTCTGAAAGTTCTCCACTGCCTTAACCGGGTATTGAACTCACACTCTTTGGGTCTGTCACTGGATCTAACCAACGCCTTTATCCACTGTACCATGTGTCCTTGAGGACATCTGGGTATGAATTTCTGGGTATTATCATAGACAGGGAACACGTTATGACAAATATGGCGACAAAGATGAGGACAATGTAAATACGGTACGTAATACCTCATCTCAGAAATATAGACAGAATCTGTTTTTTTGTTTTGTTTTAATAATTTCATTCCAAGAAAGGCATTAACGCCACTAAGACACAAGAGTTTACAGAGTGTTAGAGAATATGAGAAAACAAAACTTTTTTATGAAGAGTGAACAAGAATTAAAGACGGTAGATAACACTTGACATGTCATTTAAATATTTGAAGATAAAATTTGACTGGGAAGCAAGAATCCGGAAGTGAGTTCCACAAGCAAGAAGTGTGATGGGAGAAACTGTTAGCATAGGACTTATGGTTACACCTAGCCATTTCAATTGTAAAAATGATCAGACCTTGCCGCCAACAGGTACCATAGTGAAAAGTTCATCAGAACAATTACCATGGAGGTATTTATAAAAATGGCAGAGGGAAACCATAATAGGATGTTTGAAAAGTAACAGAAGGCGAAGTGCCAGGTCAGGATTAATAACATTGCAGATTCTTCCTTGGTTTTTATCAATAATCTCTAAATATATAGCAGTACCAGACCATATGTGGCATCATTATTCAACATAAGGATGAATGGTATACTTATACATATGTAAGATTATCTAGCAGGATTCAGGGAACCAACTATCCTTGCAGCAGACCAAACAATTGATTTGATATAATCTTTCCGCTTCATGTTAGTGATTGACTTTTGTTTTAATTTTAGTAATTTTAGTCAAAATAACTTGTAATTGTCTATATTTTTGGGATGAGGGGTTTTCACTATGGATTTCGTTAATCGGACTGACTTCCTCATCTTGGTTGCTTTCCTCACGACGTTTCGGCCGTCTGATCCTCCGGCCTTCTTCAGGTGTATCTCGAACTCGGGAACCGTCGGTCTGGAAAGTGAGAAAACTCAAAGAAACAGCTCACATGCTAGGACATAACAACCTCCTGAGCAGACCAAGTATAGAACTGAACACGATTTGGGCACCCCTAATCGTAAGAGAGAACCTAGAATAACAACTTAGGTTTAAATATACCAAAAATTCATACACGATCGTCCCAGTGACACATGGCCGAGGCGACTAGGACGTTGAAACAGTGATTGCAAGTTCTCCCGATGTTCTGAGTTCAATCCCGAGCAAAGGCAGTGGCAGCGACAAACAAGAGCGGTGACAACGATAATAGAAGCACAGCAGCAGCAACGATGGCGTCAAGCAGTAGTAGCAGCAGCGATGGCCTTAATGGAACGAGAACATGGTACCCCCGTAACAATAAAGGGTTGGGTTCGAAATTCCAGACCGACGGTTCCCGAGTTCGAGATACACCTGAAGAAGGCCGGAGGATCAGACGGCCGAAACGTCGTGAGGAAAGCAACCAAGATGAGGAAGTCAGTCCGATTAACGAAATCCATAGTGAAAATAACTTGTGTTACAATTTGCTTCCACTACTTAAAAAGCGAGGGAGGGGAATAGTTACTGCAGAATGATAGTTTTTAAATACTTTTTATTTCTTTTTTATAACATTGCTATTAATTTTTATGAACTGTATAAAAAAATTACCTTGCCAGTTTCAAGGCAGAAGATTTAATTCTGCCGCTCATGTTAAAATTTAAAAAATACACTGTCATTTTTCTCATATTTGCCAACTTTTTTTAGATTTTTTAATTTTTGATTCAATCAAAATCTTTTCTAAGACATTTTAAGCTATAAAAATCATACTTGAAAATAAAGTGACATAATTAAATTGATTTACTTCAGAGTGATGGTTAACAAGCTTATCTTGCAAACCAGTGTTAGTTTGATTGTCACTGGTCAAAACACTATTTTGGAAATGTACAGCACCAATCCTAAAATGGTAAATATTTCAACAGTTAACCAAAGATTGTTTTTAGGTGTAAATTATAAAACTAATTATAAAATTATTTGCATTATTTACATTGTTCAGACTGTTGTCCTCATCTTTATTGCCATAGTGAATATGGTAATAAAGATGAGGACATCAGTCCGAACAATGTAAATAATTACAATACTTCATCTTAGAAATATAGAGGGATAATTATAAGATGTCTAGTTTACAGTGTTCCACCCTTATTTGCAGTCATCCTGAGTATGACGATAAACTTCATCCGCATCCTAAGTAAGACGATAATCTACGACCAACAGCAAGGCCTCTGATCAGGAGGTTTTGAGGAGCGTGGAACCACCTCTTAATTGCTGGTGTTTCCAGGTCCACCCTGACCCGGGGTGGTAGCACCTGTTAGGGTCCCAGCTACGGGCAAATAGTTAACCCCGAAACTAAGGTAAAAAGAATTATGAAAGTGTAAAAATAGGTTATAATACCAGAAATACTTTGTAAAAGAAATTATTACCAGAAATAAATTTTTGAAGAAAAAAAAAAACTCTTACCAGCAATATGTTTTTGAAAAAAAATATTACCAGCAATACATGTTTTAAAATAATATTACCAGCTATACAATTTGGAGGGAAAAAAATATTACCAGCAATACATGTTTTAAAATAATATTACCAGCTATACAATTTGGAGGGAAAAAAAATATTACCAGAAATAGATTTTTGACAAAACAAAAATAATACCAGGAACGAAAAAAGTTGTCGGTGTTAAATGACCCATTGAGGTTGATATGCCTTAAAAAACCCCAAAGCAAACCTTATCTGCAGATTGACTTTTCATTGTCGTTCTATCAGTTAAGGTTAAGAATATGTTGAGTACATCACCATGCAAAAAGGGGGAAAAAACAAGTTACTGCAGAATTATAGTTTTTAAATACTTTTAATTTTTTATAATAATGTTATTAATTTTTTTGAACTGTATGAAAAAATTACCTTACCATATTCAGAGGGACCACCTGCTTACTTTACTTATGTCTACTCTTGTGGAAAACAAACCCAGGTTTTCTATTTACCAAATTGACACAATTTGGCATTAAATAAACTGGAAAAAGTTGTGATGCTGTAAAACAAAACTAGTCAAAGCAAACCACACTTCTTGTTGCCAACACAAGAAACTAACACTTCATAAATTTGACAAAATAATGGTCTGAAAGTTCAAGAATTGTGATGCTGGCAATTTGGAGATGCAAAAATGAAACCTTAAACTGTTTCCTTTCAGTGAAAAGGTTAAAGTTCTTCTATTAAGTATAGAAAGAAACAAATAGCAATCTTTAACCTTCATCTTCACAAAAAAAAATGGTGTCAAAAAAACGGTTCTTCCTTTGGTACCACTATTATGTAATAAATTACATAAAATAAAACTAACCATAGGAAAGTGGCAGAGCTACACCCTGTCTGGAAAAGAGGTGATGGTACTGGCCAGGCTCCACCATATAGGGCACACATCTATCACACACCCATATCTATTAAAGGGGGGAAGAAGTATCAATATGCATGATATACCAGGAAAAGTACACAGCAAATTATATACTGACGTAAGAACCTGAAACTAGCCCGAATCAAATATTTTTTTTTTATGTGCCATGTCCTTTCAGGATACAGGAGATCATGCCTCTCCACCTCCTTCTATCCCTTGCAGCTCTCAGCAAGCTCCTCTGCTTCCTCCTCCAGACCACATTCTGTCATCCACCTGCTCAAGCTCGTCATGTATGTCACATGCTGCTTTCCCTTGTCTCTCTTTCCTTCTATTTGACCTGTGAGTATCAGATTCTCCAAGCCCTCCTTCCTCATTATGTGTCCCAGAAACTTCAGCTGCCTCTTTCTGATGTTAAGTATAAGCCTTCTCCTTGTTTCTAACCTCTCTTAGACCTCATTGTTGCTCACATGCTCGGTCCATGATATCCTTAGCATCCTTCCACATCTCTGTCACCTCGAGTCTCTTCTTCATCTTTGAGAAAATCGTCAAACATTCGCTGCCATAAAGAACAGATGTCATGTAACAGTTCAGTATTCTTTTCTTTGTTACCAAAAACCAGAAACACGCCTATTTATCAGAAACCGAAAAAAAAATTCTTTTAACATAAGTACAGTTTATAAATACAAAAACTAAATACAACTTTTGATTGCTATAATGTTAAAAAAAAACTTAATTTCACTATGAAATAATAATGCATGTAAAAAAAAAACCCAACCCTACTTGCTTTGGCATTAGATGACTCACTAAGAGTTGATATGTTATTAAACTAAACAAACAAACAAATCATTGTTATTGACAAATGGTACTGACCATGTTCCTCCATATAAGACACACATCTATCACAAACTAATATCTACTAAAGGGGGGAAGAAGCCCTAATATGCATGAAAGTACACAGTAAGCTATATACTGACATAAGAACCTGAAACTAGCCCGAATCAAATATTAGTAAACAAGTAACCTGAAAGAACTCTTTACCAGGGTCAATCCAGATAACATTTTTAAATTCTTAAAAGAAACACATCTATTTACCAAAATCTGAAAAAAAAAAATCTTTTAACATAAGTACAGTTTATAAATACAAAAAATTAAATACAACTTTTGACACGATTATAATGGTATAAACGAACTTAATTCTACTACGTAAATATAATATACAAATATAAAATCCTAAACCTACTTACCTTGGCATTAAATGACTCACTAGGAGATGAAGGTCTTAGTGAGGACCATCAAACATTATTAAACAAGCAAACAAACTGCCATTATTTTAGCTACCTTCACACCTTGGCATTGTTTTAAAAGCAATGATTAGAATTTTAATCAAATTTAAACATGAAAGTGAATTTCTTGGGAATTGACAACAAAAATAATAAACAATGTTTAGGGTTTACTAAAATTCTAATCCTTGCTTTTTAAAACAATAAAAATTGCTGAGAAGTGAAGGTAGTTAAAATAATAGCGGTGTCAAGGGAAAAACCTTCCTTTTGACACACCATTTTTTTTATATTCTGAAGTTGCTAACAACTACAGACAGAACGAATGAAACTTTTTTGTGCTTATTCTGCTAACCATTTACACCAACTCATTAATTTGGTGACACCTTCCAACAAACGAGATATCTTCAAATTCTTTATCATCTGTAAATTCAACCTAGATATCAAGTGAAAGTTGTGCATACGATCCATTGCTAGAAATGCTGAAAAAATGGTCCGTTCCACTCCAGGAAGTACCTGATTCCTCCTGCTATCCTCTGCCTTTACAAGAGTCGGAGCAGACTGAGAATGGAGTGCTGCTGCTATACATGGGCAGGAGTTGCCCAGTCTTCACTTTCAGTCTTAACGGAATCCAGAAGCGTGTCCACATCCTTCTGGGTGATGAATCATTTTCCAACCTGCAATCCCTTTCTCACAGACGAACACGTCACAGGTCTCTCGCTGATCTATCACTATCTTCATGGACAGTGCTCAGATGAAACCGCATTACTTACTTTTACCAGTTCTGTCATGGCTAAACCCGCCATGCCATGCACATTCATTTTAGTGAACCACCCACAGTATTCCATTGGTGAGAGGTAGGTTCTACTTGAGCATCTTCTTCTCACAAACGGCTAATTTCTGGAACGGACTCCCACGAGGATGCTTCCCCAAACAATGGAAATCTTAATGTGTAGGTTCACCCGTTATCTTCCTCACATATCCCCATAAACTGTGCCTCTTTGTAACACTCTACCTCGACTTCGCGACATCCCTTGGAATGCAGTTTTTAATCATTCTGTTCATAAATGCACATTTGAGGTCTCCTCCTGGGTGTAAGCTCGCATCGATGCTTTCATTCCACCAAGGAAATACCAACTTAAACTGCATTCATCTCCTTGGATCTCATCTGCATGCTCAGCTGCTACAGCCCACAGGAATCACTTCTTCCAGCTGTACCAGACTACATGTCTGGTTGCAACAGATGTCTCTTTGTCTTTGCTCGTAATGAGTGCAAGTGTGTCCGCAAAGAAGTAAAATTACTGTTTGCTGATAGAATGAAACAACGTATTCTGCTGCTTTTGTCCAAGTTTACTACAGTAAACTGACACTTACATTCAACTTTTGGGCAACCATATTGATTTCATTCATTACTATCATAGGTCTACTATTTATCAGATAGTAAATGCATGGCCATTACATGCATGTGAAAAGTATTGTAGATTGTTATCATTAGAATGGTTAACTTTTAAGTTGCTTAAAAATGGAAGCACCGTAAAGTAAAGAACATTATTTTGGTCACCTGATAAAATCAGGCAGCTGTTTCTATTAATAGACAAGATCATTCTTGTTTTCTCTTCCAAAATCAGTGTACTGATGTTGATGAGGTCTATGCTGATGACAAAGGTAATCATTTGAGATAAACATGGCCTTAAGGTAAACCTTCCAAAACAGAAATTATGATCTGTAATTAGAATGGAAACTGTGATGGCACCTACCCAGAGTCCAGCATAAAATTTCTGGATATGGAATTAGTAAATACTAAATACTTAAAATAATCTTGGTGAATGGATCAGTTATAAAAAATTTACAATAGGAGATAAGGAAATTGAACATAGAATAGACCTGTAAAAAAAGGGTAGTTTTGTTTGTACAAAGCTGTAATTTGCTGCAAAACCAAAACATTAACATTAAAGCTTGTGTCATGTTCTTAAATAACCTTGTCGGATCAAGACTTACACATGGATGTCAGACGTGACACCTGTTATGGTCCAAGTTCCTTGTACCACGGTGATGGTCCAAGGCAGAACCAATGAAGAATAACTCGAACACAGGTATGGAATAACACAGATATATTACAAACAGAAATATGTACAAACAACTAGAAGTATTAGTAATGAATATCAGATTTGGTTAGAGTGAACTATGTTATCTCAACCAGTATCACTATTCCAATGTCTTACAGTAATCGTCTGACTCTGTCTCTGTGACTGCTGCTCCCTCTTGAGGCTCAGTATTGATGATGTCCGGAATAGTCCATTATTATTATGGGTAAGTTCCCATAACAACACCAAACTCATTCAGAAATATCTAAAATGTTGGCTGTATACAACCACTATTTTTCAGATCAATAAGGGTCTCTTTGAGAAGATGAAGGTCTTAGTGAGGGCCATCAATCTTTGAAACTTGTGGTCTGGTACAAGAGAATTCCAACAGCAGAAACAGCTAAAGTGGATAGCACATGTAACTCAAAAAGAAAATAATGACACAATCAAGATGTTGACATTCCAGATTGCTTCAAATGAAAAGTTAGGAAGGAAGCCTGAATCAATATTGGAAAGAGTGATGATGGTGGACATGAGAAATCTATTCTCCTGAAAAATTATTTTAGTTTGGTTTGGCTTGTTTTATGGCCTATCAATTTCAATGGGTTATTTAATGCCGATAAGATTTTTATTGCTGGTAATATTTTTTCATAAAATGTATTGCTGGTAATCATTTTTTACAAAAATATATTGCTGGTATTAAAAACTATTTTTACACTTTCATCATGTTTTGACCCCAGTTTGGGGGATTAAAAATTTGTCCATAGCTGGAACCCTAACAGGTGCTACAACCCCAGGTCAGGGTGAACCTGGGAACACCAGCAATTAATAGGTGGTTCCATGTCCTCAAAACCTCTTCATCAGAGGCCTTGCTGTCAGATGTCTTACCCAGGATGTGGATGTAGTGTGGAAAATTGTTTTAATAAAAAGATTTTATATATTTCAACTGAAAGTAGCACTAGCTGCTTGGTCAATGAATGCTGAATGTGTCCATACAAGGAAATTACTAATCTTGCCATGTGACATGATGGTCTGATGGCCAGGGAGTGAAGAAAAGTATAATTTGAGTAGCACTGGCTGCTTGGTCAGTGAATACTGAATATTTCCTTATAAGGAAACTACTAATATTACCATTAGAGATAAGGACAACAGATGCTATACTTTGATCCCAATGCAATGGCCACAAAGTAAAGAAAAGAGTAATTTGAGTAGCACTCGCTGCTCTGTTAATGAATGCCAAATGTTTCCTTATAAGGAAACGGACAATATTACCATTACAATTTCTGTACTGATCTTTTCTTTAGGTGTTTCTTATTTGTTCTCTTTGACCAAAATGTCTGTTGAATCCACCTAACTATATTAGGAAGATCATTGATGAAGATCAGAAACAGTATACGTCCCAGGATAGAGCCTTTCATGTGAAAGGATCTGGAAGTTCGTTCAAAATGACCTTCATTTCAGTATTTCATAGGAATGATGGGATTAACTCAAACAATCATTCAGTAAAAATGTATTGCGCGTAATATTTTTGTTTTCAAAAATGTATAGAATTGTTTAGAATCAAAAATCAGGTTGTTTAATTAAATTGTTTAATTAAATTGTTTAAAATTAAAAAAATACTCTCTTGAAATATTTTTCAGGCTTTCATGCATACACACATTGTGAATAATGTTCAAATGGATATTTGTGTGGTGAGGGCTAATTTCTCTTTATCTGGCAACAACCACTGAGTAACAGGTAAAGAGTATAATCTGAAATATGCGTCCTTTGAAGTAATTTTTATGAGTCTTTTTGTATTTAAGCTGAATATATTTTCACATCCGTACAGTATTTTACATTTTTTTTTTTTTTTTTTTTTTTTTTAAGCGTATCACCCCAAGCAAGGCCGGTGGCCACTATCACGCAAGGGGTTACAGAAGGGTTGGAGGAAGAGCAGATAGGAGTGGTAAAGGAAAGGATGTGGAGAAAGAGAAGGACGGAGGGTCGATCGAGGTAGGGGGGTTACGGGAGATATAGAGCGAGAGCAGATAGGAATGAAAGATGTCAGGAAGTGGATAGATCAAGGCAATTGGAGATGACGATTGATGCTACACTTAAACCGTTGGAGATTGTATTTGTCAGGGAAACAGTAATAGGGAAGGGAGTTCCATAGGCGAGATGTGCGAGACATGAAGCTATTGGAGTAGAAAAGACGTCTACATCTAACAGTTTCAACGGTGAAGGGGTGGGAACGGGATGCCAGCCTCGTAGGACGCTTAAATTCACGAGGCTTGGGGACAAGCGAAAGCAACTCCTCAGAGCAATTACCGTGGAAGTACTTGTAGAAAAGGCAGAGCGATGCAACATCGCGTCTGTGAGAGAGCGACTGCAGACGAGATGACAGATCAGGGCCAATCACATTGCATATCCGTCTCTGGATCTTATCAAGAACACCGAGGCAAATTGCTGGTAATGATTTTTTTCCTTCAAAAATTTTTGTTGTTAATAATTTTTGACAGAAATTTTCTGTTAATGAATGCTAAATGTTTCCTTATAAGGAAACAGTTAATATTACCATTGCCATTACAATTTCCATACTGCTCTTTTCTTTTGTTGTTTCTTATTTGTTCTCTCTGACCAAAATGTCTCTTGAATGCACCTAAGCACATCCTGATTCCTGTAAGAATTGGTGCCTGCTTTCCTGCAACACTTTGTTTTGCATAAGATTTCTTTGTGCTCTTTTTTAATCTTCTCGTTCAGCATCCATCTCAAGAAATCACTTTTACATATTTCATAGAAGCTGGTGATGAGGTCAGATGCTAGAGACATGTCTACTGCTTTCCGGCAAAACTTCCGTCTTCTTTGTGCGGGCTAAAAACAAAACGTCCAGATGGTGCCAAATTAATTAGGCGTATTGACTAGGCTACTTGCTGTCCATTACCAACATTACGACTCCACCAGATTTCTTATTTAGATGCTATTATTAATAAATCCTGATTTTCATTGTTCAGGTAGAACAAACAAAAAAACTATATCTCTCTTCCTTGCTTGAACGTTCGTTAACCAAGAAAATTTATATAGTTTTCTTTGTTTTATATATATATTTTTAAGAAACAGAAAGTAAATCTTTCAATAATAGCAAAATTTTTGTTGAGGTTTCTTGAATTTGGAAAATACATGAAATCAGTTGTTAACAAATTGTCATATTCTCTCTATTGTCAATGGTAATGCTTATGGCTTTATGGTTAGGAAGCTGGTCTAAAAGACTACTAATGTCATAGTAGTGAATTCAGTTCTCAGTTGGAGTTCCACATTTGTATATGCAGATGACACTACCATTTATTCCTGTCTCAATAGTAAATCCATCAGAGCTGACAAAGTAAACGTGGCTGATACCCTTGAAAAGACCTCCAATCAGTGGTTAACTGGGGCAAGAAATGGCTTGTAAAAAAAGACTACTAATGTCATAGTAGTGAATTCAGTTCTCAGTTGGTGTTCCACATTTGTATATGCAGATGACACTACGATTTATTCCTGTCTCAATAGTAAATCCATCAGAGCTGACAAAGTAAACCTGGCTGATACCCTTGAAAAGACCTCCAATCAGTGGTTAACTGGGGCAAGAAATGGCTTGTAAAAAAAGACTACTAATGTCATAGTAGTGAATTCAGTTCTCAGTTGGAGTTCCACATTTGTATATGCAGATGACACTACCATTTATTCCTGTCTCAATAGTAAATCCATCAGAGCTGACAAAGTAAACGTGGCTGATACCCTTGAAAAGACCTCCAATCAGTGGTTAACTGGGGCAAGAAATGGCTTGTAAAAAAAGACTACTAATGTCATAGTAGTGAATTCAGTTCTCAGTTGGTGTTCCACATTTGTATATGCAGATGACACTACGATTTATTCCTGTCTCAATAGTAAATCCATCAGAGCTGACAAAGTAAACCTGGCTGATACCCTTGAAAAGACCTCCAATCAGTGGTTAACTGGGGCAAGAAATGGCTTGTAAAAAAAGACTACTAATGTCATAGTAGTGAATTCAGTTCTCAGTTGGAGTTCCACATTTGTATATGCAGATGACACTACCATTTATTCCTGTCTCAATAGTAAATCCATCAGAGCTGACAAAGTAAACGTGGCTGATACCCTTGAAAAGACCTCCAATCAGTGGTTAACTGGGGCAAGAAATGGCTTGTAAAAAAAGACTACTAATGTCATAGTAGTGAATTCAGTTCTCAGTTGGTGTTCCACATTTGTATATGCAGATGACACTACGATTTATTCCTGTCTCAATAGTAAATCCATCAGAGCTGACAAAGTAAACCTGGCTGATACCCTTGAAAAGACCTCCAATCAGTGGTTAACTGGGGCAAGAAATGGCTTGTAAAAAAAGACTACTAATGTCATAGTAGTGAATTCAGTTCTCAGTTGGTGTTCCACATTTGTATATGCAGATGACACTACGATTTATTCCTGTCTCAATAGTAAATCCATCAGAGCTGACAAAGTAAACCTGGCTGATACCCTTGAAAAGACCTCCAATCAGTGGTTAACTGGGGCAAGAAATGGCTTGTAAAAAAAGACTACTAATGTCATAGTAGTGAATTCAGTTCTCAGTTGGTGTTCCACATTTGTATATGCAGATGACACTACGATTTATTCCTGTCTCAATAGTAAATCCATCAGAGCTGACAAAGTAAACCTGGCTGATACCCTTGAAAAGACCTCCAATCAGTGGTTAACTGGGGCAAGAAATGGCTTGTAAAAAAAGACTACTAATGTCATAGTAGTGAATTCAGTTCTCAGTTGGTGTTCCACATTTGTATATGCAGATGACACTACCATTTATTCCTGTCTCAATAGTAAATCCATCAGAGCTGACAAAGTCAACCTGGCTGCTACCCTTGAAAAGACCTCCAATCAGTGGTTAACTGGGGCAAGAAATGGCTTGTAAAAAAAGACTACTAATGTCATAGTAGTGAATTCAGTTCTCAGTTGGTGTTCCACATTTGTATATGCAGATGACACTACCATTTATTCCTGTCTCAATAGTAAATCCATCAGAGCTGACAAAGTAAACGTGGCTGATACCCTTGAAAAGACCTCCAATCAGTGGTTAACTGGGGCAAGAAATGGCTTGTAAAAAAAGACTACTAATGTCATAGTAGTGAATTCAGTTCTCAGTTGGTGTTCCACATTTGTATATGCAGATGACACTACCATTTATTCCTGTCTCAATAGTAAATCCATCAGAGCTGACAAAGTAAACGTGGCTGATACCCTTGAAAAGACCTCCAATCAGGGGTTAACTGGGGCAAGAAATGGCTTGTAAAAAAAGACTACTAATGTCATAGTAGTGAATTCAGTTCTCAGTTGGTGTTCCACATTTGTATATGCAGATGACACTACCATTTATTCCTGTCTCAATAGTAAATCCATCAGAGCTGACAAAGTAAACGTGGCTGATACCCTTGAAAAGACCTCCAATCAGTGGTTAACTGGGGCAAGAAATGGCTTGTAAAAAAAAGACTACTAATGTCATAGTAGTGAATTCAGTTCTCAGTTGGTGTTCCACATTTGTATATGCAGATGACACTACCATTTATTCCTGTCTCAATAGTAAATCCATCAGAGCTGACAAAGTAAACCTGGCTGCTACCCTTGAAAAGACCTCCAATCAGTGGTTAACTGGGGCAAGAAATGGCTTGTAAATTTTAACACATCCAAAACAAAACTGTATTCATTTAACCACCATAGAGAACCTCTTCTGTCTGCATGACTGACACTAGACTCCTGGGGAGCAACATGCTGCACCTTCTTGGCCTCATGTTTTCAACTGACATGAAGTGGAATGACTAAATCAAATAGCTGCATCTACTGCAAGGAAAGTTGGGTCACTCTGTCATGCCAGAAAATTTTTCTTGTCAGAATCAATCTTACACATTTACAAATCTACAATTAGTCTGTGCATTGAATACTTTTGCCATATCTGGTCTGGTGTGCCTGTTATTCATCTCAAAGTTCTTAACAAAATTTAAAGAAGGATCTGCAATGGAATCGATCCTGACCTGGCTTCTCAACTTCAGTCACTTTATCACTTCCTTTTGTTTTTTCTATAAATATTTTCATGGCAACTGCTTTGACAAGCTGTTTTCCCTGGTGCCCCAACTACATGACTTTCAAGCATGCTACTAGATTGGCATATAGGTCCCACCTTATTACTGTCGAATTATCTAAATGCAACCACCATTTCTACTCCATCTTTTTTTTCACACTTCCCACCTGTGGAAGTCTGTTCGATTTACTTGCTTCCCAGATAAATACAATCTTCAAAAATATAAATGCTATGTCAATCGAGTAGACTGGTCCACTTGTAAAAAATAGGGAAACATTTTCGTTTTGGAAATAACTTTTGTAGATTAACATTTAATAGAACATCCTTCATTTATAATTAAAGACCAAAATTTACATAAATTAATAAAAATATCTGTTTATATTTTATTTAACTTAAATAATTATTATCACGCAATGTTTGTGCACGTGGTTCTGAAAAATCTCCCCTGAAAATGTTTATTAAAAAATTTTTCAAAAATTAATTTTTTTGTAAATGTGCCCCATTATAAATGATTTACATTAAGAATATGTAAGGGAGGTAACTTAGTTTAAATTTTTTATTGTTAACGTTTTAAAAATACTCAACCAGCAAATTAAAAAAATTTTCAGTGTTTCAGGCTCTCATGTCTGTCTGAATATTGTCCTTCAGTTGTTTGACAGTCTGAGGTTTGAATTCTTGATGCTTTGTCTTAGTAGAAAGATTTCACTACTTGTGTTCATTTTTTAGTTGTGTATTTTTATATGATTAATTTCCAAAGCCTTTTTTTTTTTTTTTTTTATAAAATACCTGAGAGAAAACTAAAAGAAGTTAATAAGCAAAAAAGTTATTAAACTTTCAAACCCCTTCATAACTTTTAAGCCACCCTGTGTATATATATATATATATATATATATATATATATATATATATATATATATATATATATATATATTTGTGTATTTAGGCAGCAATCCTTCTTTCAAGCACATTTCATTAAAAACGACTGACAAGGTGCTTTTATTTAGTTTTTTATATAATTTCTTGTGCGATCTAATAAAGTTTTTCTTTTCAGAGGATAAATTATATAAAAATTGTACGAATGTTCTTTTTTTCCGAGCGCTTTCGGCTATACATTTAGCCATTATCAATATTTTTTATAAAAATCAGATGAATGATAATTATAAACAGGATGAATGCAGAATGAATAACATTATAAAAAAATGCATAGCACCAGTTGATAATAGCAAAAAAATTAGATTGATTATTTATTATAAAAAATTTAAAACTTGTAACATTATAGTTAAAAATAATAATTCACCTCCTAGAACAAAATTAAATAGAGCAAACATTATTTACGAATTCAAATGTCCATTAAGGAATTGTATTCCTCAAGAATCAACTTTCGTAAATAATTATATAGGCCACACTACAAATCGTTTAACATGCAGATTAACTCTACACCTTTCTGACAATAGCTCAATTAGATCTCATTTAAATATTCATGGAGACCTACCGGACACTATTCGGAATATACTTGTCGACAACACTAATATAATAGCATCATCCACTTGCAAAAAAAGGCTAAAAATTATGGAAGCCTTACTTATAAAAATAAACAAACCAACACTTAATAATATTAACTTTGAACATGGACATAATATCTTGACCATGTTTTGAAACAAAAAAATGAATCACTTTATAAAACATACACATAACAAACTATTTCTAATTCTAACAGTTGAAATATAATCCTTGATAATGGCTAAATGTATAGCCGAAAGCGCTCGGATAAAAATAACATTCGGACAGTTTTTATATAATTTATCCTCTGAAAAGAAAAACTTTATTAGATCGCACGAGAAATTATATAAAAAACTAAATAAAAGCACCTTGTCAGTCGTTTTTAATGAAATATATATATATATATATATATATATATATTATTTGTCATTTCTAATACGTTATTATTTAGGTATTTAATTTTAAATGGAATTTTAAAAATTAATTTCAGTTTATAATTCAAATTTTTCAATAGTAAATAAGTAATAATAATATTATTTATGATTAGCCAAATTACCCACACTATGGTGTGTGTCACACAATTTTTTTGTAAGAAAATGATGATTGGTTTTAAATGATTGTTATAATTTGTGGAGAAAAATTATGCATTTTAATATTACTCAATGATCTTGATGATGTTTAAATTTTAATTAAATCAGAGGGAAAAAATTTTTTAGTGGTGTGGGGGTTGTGCAAAAACTGCTTGATCTGACCCCTTTGATATGTATTCGATGCAATACTTGATTGAATGAATTGATGAGCAGATTTCAACATTAATATGACAGTTGAATTATCGCAACAAATATGTATTTTAATGCACTACCCACTGATTGGTGATTTCTTGCTCAACTTCACATTCATATTGTCTCATTTTGATCTTGTCGATGTGACCTCAATCTTCTGGCTTTCTCCTAATATTTGGTTAGGAGTGATTCCTTTGTTCAAATTTAAATTTAATTTAAATCAAAAGGAAAAAAAAAATCAGTAGGAGGTTTGTGCCCTCCGGAGACCCTTTTTGATCAAAATGAAATATACTTATGCAAGTACCCTGGGTAATATACTTTCAGAATATATATGGTTATGGGGATCTATCTCCAAAACCCTAGGTGGAGTTTGATAACAAACAAACAGACAGAGGCTACAACTTATATATATATAATTATTTATTCAAAAATGATAACATAAACATGGTGTTGAATGTAGAATAAAGGGGTTTAAAACCCTTTATTCTACATTCAACACAATCACTTGATAAGACACCAGAAGTGTTGAAACAAAATGGCTATTTTTGTAGTGATTTTATAACATATTTATGTTATAATTTTCGAATAAATAATTATATTTGCTCTACTCTGTATTGAGCACTCTTTTAAGAATAGTATTTGATGGTTATTGGAATTTATTCTGTATACACCAATCCTATACTTGGAGATATATATAAATTACATAAACTTAATACTACCCGTCAAAAGTGTAAATGTTCATTTCATTTTTCGTTACACCTTTTGGAAGTGTAGTCTGATGATCCAGCATCGTTTAAAAGGGCTATGGTGAAATAAATTATTACATGGAGCCTTAAAGTGGTCTGTTTTTCTTTAAATTATTAGCTCTGAATTTACATTGAGCTCTCAGGATTTCATCCTCCTTGGGACTACCTATACGGATTACCAAATTTTTCTTAACATAAAAATTATATATATATATATATATATATATATATATATATATATATATATATATATATATATATATATATATATATATAATATATATATAATATATATATATAATATATATATATAATATATATATATAATATATATATATAATATATATATATAATATATATATATAATATATATATATAATATATATATATAATATAATATATATATATAATATATATATATATAATATATATATATATAATATATATATATATATAATATATATATATAATATATATATATATATAATATATATATATATAATATATATATATATATAATATATATATATAATATATATATAAAATTAATTTCTGATATTGTAGCTTTTATAGCATAACTAGAATTCATGTTTCTGGCTTTTTGATTTTTTTTTCTTTCAGTATCAGTGGCCCATAAACATTTTTTCCTCCGATGTGCAAATCAAGCCCTACTGTTCTCACAATAGAAAACTATTAAGTTGTTCTGTAGACAAGCTGACCTGTCTTTATACAAAACTAAATCAACAGACATCACCTTTGGATACATTGAGGTTTCTCTTGTATGAGGTTCTAACATTGACAGCATCAACAGGGTTCATTTTTGTCACGTAATTTGTGCCATTGATTGCACTGTGTCCACTTGTCCCAAATTGCACTAATTACTGCTTCGTTATTTTTCACCAGGGTTGAAGAAAAAGTCATGCTATATTTTCTGCAATAGAACTCTTTTGATTTGGTCACTTCTTACTCATTCAACAGCGGCATCTTATTCAATGATTTCTTTAATGAGTTTTCGTTCAAAGGAATTCTGCCAACAATTTCTGCTCTCAGGTTAACCAACTTTTTCATTCTTTCTATCTGGGTCAATATTTTTAGCTTCATTTCACTTCTGTTGCACATGATGAGTTCATAAAATTGCCATTTCGAACATTATCATTACAGAAAATATTTTCATAGACTTTTTATTGATGGTAGGTTATAACAGATGAAAATAATATTTTTCCTTTCAATAGGGTGGTTTTTCAAATTGGTGTAAATTATAAATATCTGTAACGGGCTAATTATTTTCTTTGGCTTATCAACTTTTTGTAGGTTATTTAAAGCCAGAAAACATTTTTAGATTGTAAGAAGTAATCTTTTTTTTTATTAGATAATAATGATCTAGTGATACAAGTCTTACTAATTAACCCATAGGTGGGAGAAGAAGAGGTGGGGTCATACCTTCCCAAGGGTATTTGTGTCTAAGGGAATATAACAACTCCAGCAGTCATTGGAACTCAGCTCTCTCGTTAACAATTCTGTGCCATTATCCATTACACCACCTGCACATCCAAGCTTACAGCAACTGGCATTTCCGATTGGTCACCCATCTAGGTACTGACCAGGCTTGACATTGCTTAACTTTGGTGATCATCTGGTATTCCCAAGCTGTCACCCATGTAGGTACTGATCAGTCTAGTTATTAAAATGGGCTTGAATCAGTCAAAAAAAATGACTTAACCCTTTCAGGCCAGAAGTGCCAAATTGCACCAGCAAGTTTTACATGCTTACAGTTCAGGAGATCCTGAATGTGCTCACAATCTGGTAGTATGTGTATATTTATTTTGGTTTGAATGAGGGAATAATTTTACAATGAATTTACATACAAATAGGACTCCCCACACCAATTATTTTTTTTTAAAAATTTGATTAAATTTCCTTTTTGTTTTCATATAAGTGATCTGTAGTAATATGTAAAGAAAAAAAATTGTTTCTTGCCATAGTTCCTGTTCTGCAACTTCAATTACATTAATATAACGGAGTTATAGTTAGTGTCTGTGAAAACTCTTTGTGTGAATGTAGCCTGTAGGTCTAAGCAAGGACCAGTCTTCTTTGAACCTTGTGGGCTGGCATTACAGAATGACAAAGAAAGAACTGTGCCAAATAGCAGAAATGCAATTACTTGAGGACTATTAACAACAACTAAAATGTATAGCACATGTTGTCATTGGCAGAACTTGTTGCTGAGTCTTGAAGTGCTCACTGACCTTTCCTTCTGTGTGAAATGAGTCCTATCTTGGATCAGAAGAGACGCCTGCAGCTTCTGCATGTTAGGTTAGGTGGGTTAAGGGGATGGAGAGCTACGCCTTTTCTTTGGGGCTCTCTTCCTCTCTTCTATTTGTCTTCTAGTGTTTTCGAAGGATGTTGCCTTTTCTGGACTGCTCTTCTCCAAATGGTCCTGCTGCTTCCGTCTTCCACTTGACTCTGGGCCAATTTCTGTCCCCAGCAAGGTGTTTTTGAGCTGATCCTTGAATTGATGATGTGGGGCTTGCCAGATGTGAGCTCTGAGAAGAGGATTTGTTTGGGTAGGCAGATATCTGGCATTCAGCCAAGGTACCTAGCCATTCAAAATCGGTGGCAAGTCACAATGGTTTCTAAGCTCTCTATCTTGTATAGCACATGTAACTTGAATGGAAAATAATAACATAATCCTGAAGCTGATACCCCACAATTCTTCAAACAAAAAGTTAGGAAGGAAAACACCATTCATACTGGAAAAAGCAATAATAGTGGAGTTGATAAACCTATTTTCCTGAAAAACTGTTTTAATAGAAAGATTTTATAAATTTCAACCAAAGGTAGCATTGGAAATTAATGCTAAATGTTTCCTTATAAGGAAATGAGAAATATTAACATTACAGATAGGTGAATCCCACCCTGATGGCTGAGTAGGGAATAAAAGTGTAACTCGAGTAGCACTGGTTGCTTGGTTAGTAAATGCTGAATATTTCCTTATAAGGAAACAACTAATATTGCCATTACCATTAGAGATGTGGAGTACAGATACTACACTTACTATTTACTTGCCATCGCATGCTGGCAGAATGTGACACAAGGTCAGTTGAATGTGGGGAGTCCAAGTGTGTGCACCAAGACCAGGTCCAAAAATAGCCCAGCCCTTGCAACTGTTGGTTGCACTGGCATCCGTATTACAACTGATCCCCACTTTTAATGCATTGAGAGAGGTATTGCAGTGAGCAACTGTTCTCTGGGACTGGGCACCTGTCAATATTTTCAGTTGCTCTCTGCCCACAAACAGTGACACAAGTGAGTTATGCTCTGTGCAGACGGAGACACAACTGAGTTGCCCACTGTGTGCAGACGGAGACACAACTGAGTTGCCCACTGTGTGCGGATGGAGACACATCTGAGTTGCTCACTGTGTGCAGACGGAGACACAACTGAGTTGCCCACTGTGTGCAGACGGAGACACAACTGAGTTGCCCACTGTGTGCGGACGGAGACACAACTGAGTTGCCCACTGTGTGCGGACGGAGACACAACTGAGTTGCCCACTGTGTGCGGACGGAGACACATCTGAGTTGCCCACTGTGTGCGGACGGAGACACAACTGAGTTGCCCACTGTGTGCAGACGGAGACACAACTGAGTTGCCCACTGTGTGCAGACGGAGACACAACTGAGTTGCCCACTGTGTGCAGACGGAGACACAACTGAGTTGCCCACTGTGTGCAGACGGAGACACAACTGAGTTGCCCACTGTGTGCAGACGGAGACACAACTGAGTTGCCCACTGTGTGCAGACGGAGACACAACTGAGTTGCCCACTGTGTGCAGACGGAGACACAACTGAGTTGCCCACTGTGTGCAGACGGAGACACAACTGAGTTGCCCACTGTGTGCAGACGGAGACACAACTGAGTTGCACACTGTATGACTCAAGTAGCACTGGCTACTTGCTCAATGAATGCCAACTGTTTCCTCATAAGCAAACAGCTAACATTAACATTACAGATGAGGAGAATAGATACTGCACTTTGATCTCAAAGCCAGGGACTGAAGAATGGAACTTGATAAGCACTGACTGCTTGGTCCATGCATGCCAAATTAAACAACTAATATCATTTGATACAACGTCTTATTTACTCACCTTAGAGAATCACAGTCACAGAAGTGGGCACCTAGTAAGAATTCTTCTTTTTTTTCTTGTAATAATGTATCTCGGATCCTTACTAATTTCATGTCGATATTAATGTTTGGTACTTGTGATTTGATAATCTTGTGCCATTGCAATCATTGTCATAACATTGTCCCTCCAATAATTGTTGTCGTCTTAATTAGCAAGGCTGCAACTGTGCCTTCTTTTTGTCACACCTGTTCTTTTGTCTTCATTCACTTCATGATTTATCATTTCTATGCTATTATAATTATTGCTTTTCTTCCCAGAGTTCTGACTACTTCATTATATACACTTGAACCATTACTAACGTCATTATTATTTTATTATTATTATACTATAATGCCTCTGAAATATTCAGGTGGTATATATATATATATATATATATATATATATATATATATATATATATATATATATATATATATATGTGTGTGTATGTATGTACATGTATGTATGCATGTATGTATATGTTTCATTGAATAATATTGACATATTGTGTCTATTTATCTTTATACTGATCCTTTCCAGTTTTTTAATCAGTTTCTTGATGTTAAGATGAAATTCATCAAGGAAGGCACTATAGTTTTTTCCTAACCCAAGCACTTTCAATCTTTTCCAAGATCATCTTCAGGGGTAAATTACAAAGATAAAGTTATTGTAACTATAATAAAATCTGCATTCTGTTGTGATTTTATCATATATATATATATATATAAAAATTATTTTCAGGTAGAGTGTATCTGCAAAGCAACAAAATTAATAAAAATGACAGAAGGAAAAACTATACTGAGCCAATGTGTTTTGTCCTCTCAGGCACTTTATCAAGGCAAATGTAGGATTTTGTTGCATGTGTTTATATACAAAAGCAAGGATGTTAACCATCCAATGAATATTTATGAACATTCTCCAATTTAAAAGCTTTGATAAACCAATGACATCCTTGCTTTTGTATATAAACACATGCAACAAAATAAATCCTTACTTTTGCTTTGATAAAATCCGAGAGGACAAAACGCATCAGCTAAGAAAAGTTTTTCCTTGTCTTTTTGTTCATATATATGTACGCGTATATAAACATTATTATGAAATAAAACTTCACTGTATACGGTTATCATTATCTTATTCTAATTATCACCATTATTAGAATAAAATGATAATGAAGTATACAATGATGTTACATTAATATTATCAACATTATTTTATTCTGTCACCATTTCTCCTTCAGAAATGTCCAGACTCTCTTCTTACAACTGTTTTCTCAGATTAATGAGTAAAACTGGCCTCAAGCAAAAGACTGCTGTAGGTCTTAAGGAGGACAATCCTTCATCAGATCTTATAGACTGGTGTCACAAAATCACAACAGCAGCAACAAATAAAATGTAAATAGAAGGGAAAATAATGATATAATCACGATGTTGACTTTCCACACTACTTCAAGAAAAAGGTTAGGAAGGAAACTCCCATCAGTACTAGAGTGTGTTAACAGTGAACTTGAGAACCCAATTTTCCTGAAAAAACAGTTTCAATAAAATTTTATGAATTTGATCTGACAGTAACACTATTTGGTAAACAAATACCTAATGTTTCCTGTATGGAAACAGCTTATCTCACCATTACTATTATTAGAATAAAATGATAGTGATGATACTGTACAGTAAAGTTGTAGATATATTAACATCATTATTTTATTCTATCACCACTCTTCAAATAAAATGATAGTGATGATACTGTACAGTAAAGTTGTAGATATATTACCATCATTATTTTATTCTATCACCACTCTTCAAATAAAATGATAGTGATGAAAATGTACAGTAAAGTTGTAGATATATTACCATCATTTTATTTTATTACCATTATTAGAATAAGATGATGATGATGATGATATTATACAATGAAGGTATACACATCATTATTACATTCTAATTATCACCATTATTAATCTCATCAATACCATTTTTCTCTTCTTCATCTGATGTTGTTTTGCTTGTTTTCCAACTCGTACTAATTGTCTCCATTTCTTTTTGCAGCGTTGTGCCCTGCTGAGTGAATGACTGATCATGTTGGTGTGTTGGCCTGATGACATCATAAAGCAACTTATACTTATATTCAACTTATATATTCTGCTGCCCTTCCACAGTAAGTAAATATATTTTCTTTTCTTTTCCACCCCATCTTTCCATCTGTATATGTCACCTGCTGGCAATTCTTCCCAACAACAGACAGCAGGACGAAAACTTGCAGACTTGGTTCTACACTGTGCGTTCATTTTGTGCTATACTCTCATTATTAGTTATGGAGTATTTAGTATTTTTATAATGATTACAATTGATAAGTATATTTATAATGTCCGATTATTGATAAATATTTTTATAATAGTCATTATTGATAAATATTTTCATTATGATTGTTATAGAAGTATTTTTATAATTTCGGTTAATGATAAGTAGTTTTCATAAAAGTCATTGATTAGTAGTTTTATAATGGTCCTTATTGATAAGTACTATTATAATTGTTATCATTGATAAGTAGTTTTATAATGGTCAGTAACAGCAACAACTGAAATAATACATATAATTCAAAGAGGAAAATAATGACATAATCCAGATGTTGACATTCCACACCACTTCAAATAAAAGGTTTGGAAGGAAACAGCCATTAATACTGGAAAGAGTGATAACAGCTACTGAGCTTGAGAAACCTATTTTTGTGTAAAATTGTTTAAAGGAAAAGATTTTATGAATTTCAACAAACAGCAGGACTAGCTGCTCGTTCAATGATTGACAAAAGTTTCCTAATAGGGGAATGGCTAATATTGCCATTACCATAGAAATGCTTTGGAACTGATACACAACAGAAACATCTAAAAAAAGAAAAAATGGAGTGTAATGTAAATTCTATATCCATCATGCAAATTTAAGAGATGAAAAAAATGTATTTGTTTCCCATCAATATTTTTTGCAGTGAAGAGTGTAAAACAAATTTTTGTCATATATTGAATTGGAATTTTCTGTTTTTGTAATCATTTTCACTGATTAATTGTCTTGAGTTTTATTGAATATTTATTTAGTTGGACACTGTTTAAATAGTGATTTATTCCTCGTAGTTATCTATTTGACATGATTTACTATCGAAATACACTGCAAATGATTTACTGTAGAAATACACTGCAAATGATTTACTGTAGAAATACACTGCAAATGATTTACTGTAGAAATAAAATTACATTTACAACAAGATGGCTTGGAAATTATCTACTTTTTGGAAACAAAACAAATTTTAGGCCCAAAATACTTTTGAAGCATTACAGATGAACAATAATTATAAAAGGATATTCTTGTTCGTGATATATATCTGGTTAGTACACAATAAAGGCTGGCAAATTTTTTTTTAATATTTCCCAGTTGATTTGTGTTATGATCATATTACTTCTTTCATGTGCTGTGTCCCTTCTGGGCGTGAATGATTATGAGTCTCCACTACTTCCTATCATTTCTACTGCTACACAGTGTTTGTTCCCCTACTATTCCTCTCAGTCTCTGTTCTGTCATCCATTTACACAAGCACTTTAGGTTGATTAATAAATGTTTCCTACTGTCCCTTTTACCTTCAGTGTAAAATTTGAGTGAGTGTTAAATTTTCCAAGCTCCCCTTCCACTGCTTATGGCCACATCACCTTGAAAAACTGGTTCCTATACAATCAATTTAGTTAAGCAATGTCAAGTCTGGTCAGTACCTAGATTTGTGACCAACTGCTTGGGAATACCAGGTGCTGTACCCCTCCACACACACACACACACACACACACACACACTTGCAAAAAATTTTTTTTCCACTGTTTTTAAGAGAAAAAAAAGCAATTTTGTTTTTAATCTTGTTCACAATTCATCAAATTAACAGTTTCCTGTTTTAATGTGACGTAGTCATTTTTATTTTTATTTTTAATTTTTAAATAATTTCTTATTGCATGACGACAGATGTCAGAAAATGGCGTTGATTGATGACTGGAAAGTTAAGATTCGTAATTTTAATGTAAAGTTTACTTTTTCTGAGCAAGATTAAACCAAAATTACTTAGTATTTTTTTTGAAAAGCAGTGAAAAACAAATTTTTTTTGCAAGGGGATCTCATTTTTTTATGCAGCCATTCAAGTAGCAAGGAACCTGTAGAGTTGATGACAGAAAAAACAGTAAGTTAGGAAATATTATGGTAGGTCGTATATGACAAAATATTAGCGATTACATGCACTAAATCCAAGTCAATCTATGCCACTGATATATATATATATATATATATATATATATATATATATGAAGAAATATAGTCTTAAAGTGTGCTATATTTATGGGATAAAGTGCTCAATATCAGAGATAGAGCGTGTGTAAATATAAAAGTGAACATAGAAGTCAACACTTAGAGGCGACAGTCTGTTTCATGCTAGATGTAATCGTCAGGCCATGTGGCCTGACAATTGTATCTAGCATGAAACAACTGTCGCCTCTAAGTGTTGACTTCTATGTTCACTTTTATATATATATATATATATAAGTGAATATCTATAATATCCAACTGTGAAATAATTGTCAGATTGTATTTGCACCTGAAGATTGCAGCAATTTCATGAAACTACATTTGATGCTATTGATGTTTGATATGTATATTCACTAATATATACTTATAGCACTGTATTTATAACACCTGTGGAAGAAATATATTTATACATACATGCAATTTTATGTGAGTGTATGTATATTTTTATCCTACACATACATATATATATATATATATATATATATATATATATATATATATATATTGGATTGGAACCAAATGTGAAAGCATGGTTAGACAAATTTCATCAAGGGTTCGTCGCTGTTTTTTCTCTGCTGAGGTCTGGATAGTTTTTCAAACCCGGCCCATGATTCGTCCAGTGTGTAAAGACGTCCTCCCTCCTCATCAAATTAATTCTATAATTTATAAATACGGTTGTAGTTGCGGGGCTGACTACATAGGAAGGACGACACAACCCCTGGACACAAGAATCAAACAGCACTTTCCTACCAAAATCAAGACCCACACTTTGCCGTTGAATGGACTCGTCCCTAACACCTACGGTTCCGCCATATGTGAGCACCTATTAAAGAGCAGATTTTGTGCAGCTAATTTTAGTGTTGACCGGTTCACCGTGTTGTCCTGGTCACACTCGTTATTTCACCTTAAGGTGCTGGAGGCACTTTACATCGGGTCCCACAAGCCATCCTTGTGGAAACGTGAGTGTTTGTTGGGGCTCGCTGTCATTTGCCTCTAGCTCCTTTTGCCCATGAATTTTTTTTTTTCCTCCTCCTCCACATTTCCTTTTCATTGTACATTTTCTGTGTTTTTTAATTTAAATTAAATCTCCCGTTGGAAGCCTGATGAGCGGGAGCGAAACCGGTTGCTTCGCCCGTTTTTAATATGTCTAGTAATATCAAGCTTCATACTTTTATTGCTGCAATATATATATATTTATATCTCAATTAAACATTATTTTTAGTAGATACCCAAAGTTGAGTAGATGCGCCATTTTTTATTTTTAAACAGTATATTTATTTTTGTCTCCTAGCCTGAATATTCCACTATTATTAAAGGAGGGTTCATATTTTTCTTTCAATAAAGTTTCTCGAATATTCAGGCAGGTAGATGAAAATAAATATAGTGTTTCTTTATTTACATTTAGACTAATGTCTTCATTTTTGTTGATATTATTTCAATGTTTCAGTCATGCCATCTTCAAGTATATGCCAATCTGGGTAACCATCTGGTTATTTTAAACTGAACTTTTTATTAATCTCCAAGGGCAGATTGTTTTCATTCAGCATTTGAGAAGCCTTCAGGCCGGGCGGCAAAAATAAATAAAAAATATTATGTTTACAAAATAAATGTAGTGTTTACTCAGGTATTGGTATTTTTGAAAAATAACTTTTCAGTGATAAAAATCTGTCAGATTAATAAATAAAAAAATTTATTACTTCTTTAGATAAATATTTATGCGTGTGCATGTGTGTGTTGGAGTTAGTAGCAGCACTAAAATGCAGAAAGATGCGAAAATACGTTTGCTCTCGTCATAAAAATGCAGATATATGTGCAGGATATCTTGTGTAAAATAAAAGTTTTTCAATATTTTTTTTTTTTTCTGTTTTCAGTAATATCTTTTTAAATTTATTTATTCTTAATCCTTTCAACAGGACAGTAAGTAGCAATTAATTTAGTCTTTCAGAAAACTGAGAAGCTGGTAATTTCTATTGATTAAAAGAAAAGTTAATTGGAGCCACGCTGTCCATTTGCAATTAGTAAATGAAAAGATGTTCTCATGAATGAAATGAAAACAGAAACAACTGAAAAGTTAAAGCCAAAATTTAAATGACTTTTCAACTCAAATTCAAGAAACCAAACCCCATCTTTTAAGTCTCAACACAATTCCTGAGAAGTTTACAGCACTGGTTTCCAAACTGAAGGGGACTGGTAGGGGAGAAGTCATTTTAGTGATACTAGTGTATAATATTAATACATGCATGTATAGACACACATACACACACATGTGTGTATTTATTTAAAATT
>OZ038476.1:120371754-120376754 GCA_964036315.1 Acanthosepion esculentum | reverse complement strand
TCTCTGTATCCTTGGAAATTCACAATTGTGAATCTTTGCCGTGCCTTTAAAACTATAAATTTAAAAAAAAAAAAAAAATAAGTTACTCCAAAATTCGCTTGACGAGGAAATAGAACTAATGTATTTAATTTAATAACAAAATTAAATTCAAAGTTTTAGCTTCCATTTTTGAAACATGGTTATTACTGTGTACCGAAAAAACCATATATTTTAAATCAGTTAATTTATAATATATATATATATATATATATATATATATATATATATATTATAAAATTATCTTTTACAATTTAAAAATTCTTAAAAAATGAAAAATGAAAGTATCTCTCTGGGGTTTATTGGGAAACATAAGTAAACAAATAAATTTTTACTTAAACACATCAGAACACTTCCAGATTCAACATGTTTAGACAACACCCAATTTCTGTTTTTCTACAAGACACTTCCTGTTTCTATGAAATTTTTCTTTCAGACATGAATGCTAACATGACATGGTATTTTTTTTTAATACATTGCACTTTAATTCTGCTAGACCTGATAGTGCGATTTGAGTTTGATGAACCAGGATGCACATTGCACTTTCTCTTCCGGTGTTGTTATTTTCGCTAGAATTCAGGGATCAATAATACGCACTTTTAATAGCTACATGAAAAGACAAACGGAAGTGAATTAAAAAAAGAGAACAAATTATATATCAATTAGAACTTTAATAAGATTTCTTTAACATAGATAGAAAGAAATATGTTGATGGATCTTACTTCGAATGGATACAATAAACTGTGGAAGTTGTACAGATATATATATATATATATATATATATATATATATATTCTAAAGAAGTAATGAACTTTTATTTATTTATTAATCCAACAGATTTTTATCAGTTTAAACGTTATTTTTTAAAAATCTGTCGGATAAAAATATCCACTTCTTTAGAAAATTACTTTGTTTACATTTGGATATGAAGCTGAGCAGATAATTTCAAGGAATCTAAAACAAGAATTATTTCATTTAAAGTCACCATTCAGACTTTTGATTGGCAAAGCTTCTTCTGAGTCAAGTCAGTCAAGGCACGTCAAAAAAATAAGAGCACATATTTTCCACATAATATTTCTTGAATAATCAGGATGTTAGACAAAAATACATAGATATACTGTTTAATAAATAAATGGAGTGTCCACTTCAAATACGAATATAAACTAAAAATAACATTTAAATTGGTAATTAATATATATATATATATATATATATATATATATATATATATATATATATATATATATCGGAATTAAATGTATTTTTAATTGGATATTTTTGTAACTTCAGACGTGCACACAAACATACACATATGTATGAATTTTGAAAATTTTGTTATATTTATAGAAGACAAATGTATATTATTTTAACTTAGTATTATATTTTTAAAATATTTAATGTACGTACTTATATAATCTCATGTTAAGATAAAAAAATAAAGTTAAAACAGATTTGTTTCCATTAAAACACCCATCCTCCTTAGTGCCATTAAAACACCCATCCTCCTTAGTGCCATTAAAACACCCATCCTCCTTAGTGCCATTAAAACACCCATCCTCCTTAGTGCCTTTAAACTCCTCTGCAGTGTAAAGTAACAGAACCTCCTCATACTCGATGTTGCTGCTGCAGTTTCTATTGCAAGTAGATTTTACCAATTTTGGGTTCAAAGTCATTCTTCTAGACTGGTTACCAACCCTGGCTAAAGAGCCCAATTTGCCCTGATATTTAACCCATAGTTTAGAGAAGAAGAAATGGATTCATACTTTTCTGAGTGTATTTGTATGTAAGCAAATATCGCAAACTTGGCTGGAATTTGAATTCTGTATGCCGTTTCCAATTTCCACATTGATGACCATTTATGAAACATGCACATCCGTTCATGGAAACATTTACTTTCATCCTCAGTCAGGTCATGCATTATTCCATTGTATGTATACCCAGTACCATTTACTGCATGATATTTGGAAAACTACAGTAAAGTAACCTGCTTTCGCTATTGAAATGCAACTTATAGCCATATCATGTTGAAATACAAGTTCTCATAAGATCACTAAAGTTAAGCAACATTGAACTTTGTTAGTATCTAGATGGGTGACCACTTGAGAATTCCAGATGCTGTAAGCTTGGATGTGCTGGTTGTCTTATGGATAATAGCTCAGTGATGGAAATCGGGGAGCTGAGTTCCAATTCTAGTCAAGTTTGTTATATTCACTTATAGGCAAATACCCTTGGGAAAGGTAAGAATCCACCTCTTTTCTCCCTAGCTATAGGTTAATTAATATAGCTTTTTTCTGTAAATCATTATTATCTTAAAAAAATTCTTACAAATTCAAAAGTATTTTCCTGCAATAAACCATAAGAACAAATCAACTGATCAGGGCATTTGATGTTTTCTCCAGAGACAATTAGTACTTATACTAAAATGGATTTCAATCTCTAAATAGTATATTTTACTTTGTTTGGGAGCACTAATACATCATTATCTCCAAAGAATTCTTACAATGTAAAAGTATCTTCTGGCTTTAAATAACCTGCAAAGGGTTGATAGGCTGTAAAGATAAAGTCCAGCATGTTATGTCAGTGACCTTCTGTCAACAAATACAAAATACTACCATTTTCATCTACATACAGAAGTACTTCATTTTATTGCACAAACTAAAAGAGTTTATTTTCCATATATATGTATTTGATATGCTATAATAGACTTTTCAATCTCCTTTTTAAATATAGTTTTCTTATGTTGTACAATTGTTTTGCCAGTATGTTCTTTTCTACACGCATTTGACATGTCATAAATGCTGTCTTCTGGAATTAGGATTTTTTTCAAAATTTTAGAAGACAATATTTGAAATAAAAAATAAAAATAAAGACTTCAAATATTATATTCTCCAAAGAAACCAGTAATTATGCTAGGCTATGATGGCCTTCTCAGTAGACCTAGCATAAAAATAAATACTATATGGAAGCCATTAATAAAGAAAGAAACAGAAACAATGGTGGAAAGTGCCAAGATTCACAGCAAGGATTCAGCAGCAGCAATAAGAAAAGAGAAACACTGGCAAAGGAGGTCAAGCATGACAGTAGCAGCATGAAGTATGAATATCAGTTCCACATTCTAGACTCAGGATTGTCCCACTGAAAAATAGCCTAATAGATTAAAATACTGGTTTGTGCATTTTGGTGATATTATCATTTTGAGTTCAATCCCTGGGATGGGTAGTACAGGCCCAGACTCTGTGAAACTGGGTAACCTATAACTGACACTATTTACATTATTTGGACTATTATCTTCATCTTTGTTGCCATATTTATTACAACATTTCGACCGTTGTATGCTCCGGCCTTCTTCAGGTGGTTGGAATGTTGAACTAAACCCTTTATTTCGTTCACTGGGGTAGACTGTTCTAGTTTCACATGCCATGTTTAATGGATGTCAGTTATCAGTTATCTCCTGTTAATTCTCCCCTACAACTTCTCCACTGCCTTAATTGGGTATTGAACTCACACTCTTTGGGTCCTGTCACTGAATCTAACCAACACCTTTATCCACTGTGCCATGTGTCCTTGTGTTGTAATAAATATGTCAACAAAGATGAGGACAATAGTCTGAATAATGTAAATAGTGTACATAATACCTCATCTCAGAAATATAGATAGATACTGAAGTTATAACTGAGTAGCACTAAAAAGAACAAGATGAGATATCTCTAGATGTGGGCAGAGGAATGAGAACCATCTATCCCTGTAGATTAAATAAAAGGTTCTGTTTGAAATTTTTTGAAGGTTACCTCACTTGACAAGCCCCTGAAGAAACTCGGAGGGCGCAACAGATGAAATATTGGGATAATATTATAACAACAACAACAATGAAGACATTAATCTGAATGTACAAGGTGGGCCAAAAGTAGGCTTACACTTTGTAGTTATGCACTTTACATTTTTTTAAAAATATTTTATTGCATTTAAATTGGTACAAAATTTGTTCAAAACTGTTTATGTACATTTGTTTAACACTTTACTTACAATTTTTTTTAGCACAGTTTCATCTCTTAAGTGCTCAAAATGTCCTCCTTCAACATTACAACATTCCTTGAACCTCTCCAGAATTCTCTGACACAGAACATGATGCAAATCCCGATCTGCATCAGTTTCACTAAATACTTCTGGGATGTACTTTTTTAATTCCTCCACCTTGTGGGAATTTCTCTTATAAACCTTGTCCTTTACTACCCCCCCCACCAAATCCATTGGTGATGGGGTGGCCATTTGATGCTACTCATTCTTCTAAACCAACGTCATGGAAAGGTTTGGTTAAAGTAGTCCCTTACCGCCAAAGCATAATGGCAAGGTGCTCCAACTTGCTAAAAGAACAGTTCGGCGAAGTTAATTACGATTTGGATAAATTAGATCGGAAATGTGAAAATGACAATAATCCTACTTTCGGCCCGCCCCGTACATAAAGCAAATATATATTTGAATCTATTTCTATTTTCAGAACTTAAGAAATTTAATTTCAGTTTCATTACTTATTTATAAAGCAACTGAATAACTTCATGTCTGTCGCACTGACCAACTGATAAGCCAGATTTGAATGGCATTGTGTTTTTTCACCTGACCTTTTCTTATTATCGTCACTTCTGATTGACATCTCAAGAGAATAATCTGTTAATGTCTAGTCATTGCATGTCGCCAACATGTTTTGGGCAGTTTCTTTTTTCACCACAAAAAAATTAATTTTTCCTAATCAGCTTTGATTAATTAATTAATTTTCAGTCAGTTTTGGAGCGGTAGGACGGAAAAATGAGGGGACAAGGTATAGAGATTTGACAAATTAATAATATATAAAATCAATACATGCCACGTTTATTGAACTTAGGAATAATTAAACATTATCTCTTCTTTTGCAAATTTGCACATTGTCTGCAAATCTGAGATCAGACATTATCAGGATGTGATTTTTCTTT
>OZ038476.1:120366754-120369254 GCA_964036315.1 Acanthosepion esculentum | reverse complement strand
TATATATTCAGCTATATATGTATATATATATATATATATATTCAGCTATATATGTATATATATATATATATATATATATATTCAGCTATATATGTATATATATATATATATATATTCAGCTATATATGTATATATATATATATATATATTCAGCTATATATGTATATATATATATATATATATTCAGCTATATATGTATATATATATATATATATATTCAGCTATATATGTATATATATATATATATATATTCAGCTATATATGTATATATATATATATATATATTCAGCTATATATGTATATATATATATATATATATTCAGCTATATATGTATATATATATATATATATATATTCAGCTATATATGTATATATATATATATATATATTCAGCTATATATGTATATATATATATATATATATATATTCAGCTATATATGTATATATATATATATATATATTCAGCTATATATGTATATATATATATATATATATTCAGCTATATATGTATATATATATATATATATATTCAGCTATATATGTATATATATATATATATATATTCAGCTATATATGTATATATATATATATATATATATTCAGCTATATATGTATATATATATATATATATATTCAGCTATATATGTATATATATATATATATATATTCAGCTATATATGTATATATATATATATATATATTCAGCTATATATGTATATATATATATATATATATTCAGCTATATATGTATATATATATATATATATATATTCAGCTATATATGTATATATATATATATATATATTCAGCTATATATGTATATATATATATATATATATTCAGCTATATATGTATATATATATATATATATATTCAGCTATATATGTATATATATATATATATTCAGCTATATATGTATATATATATATATATATTCAGCTATATATGTATATATATATATATATATATATATATATTCAGCTATATATGTATATATATATATATATATATATATATATTCAGCTATATATGTATATATATATATATATATATATATTCAGCTATATATGTATATATATATATATATTCAGCTATATATGTATATATATATATATATTCAGCTATATATGTATATATATATATATTCAGCTATATATGTATATATATATATATTCAGCTATATATGTATATATATATATATATTCAGCCATATATGTATATATATATATATATATATATATATTCAGCTATATATATATATATATATATTCAGCTATATATATATATATATATATTCAGCTATATATATATATATATATATTCAGCTATATATATATATATATATTCAGCTATATATATATATATATATATATTCAGCTATATATATATATATTCAGCTATATATATATATATATATATATATATTCAGCTATATATATATATATTCAGCTATATATATATATATATATTCAGCTATATATATATATATATATTCAGCTATATATATATATATATATATTCAGCTATATATATATATATATATTCAGCTATATATATATATATATATATATTCAGCTATATATATATATATATATTCAGCTATATATATATATATTCAGCTATATATATATATATATATATATATTCAGCTATATATATATATATATTCAGCTATATATATATATATATATATTCAGCTATATATATATATATATATTCAGCTATATATATATATATATTCAGCTATATATATATATATATATTCAGCTATATATATATATATATATTCAGCTATATATATATATATATATATTCAGCTATATATATATATATATATATTCAGCTATATATATATATATATATATTCAGCTATATATATATATATATATATATTCAGCTATATATATATATATATATATTCAGCTATATATATATATATATATTCAGCTATATATATATATATATATATATTCAGCTATATATATATATATATATTCAGCTATATATATATATATATATATATTCAGCTATATATATATATATATTCAGCTATATATATATATATATATATATATATTCAGCTATATATATATATATATTCAGCTATATATATATATATATATATATATCAGCTGTATATATATATATTCAGCTGTATATATATATATTCAGCTATATATATATATATTCAGCTATATATATATATATATATATATTCAGCTATATATATATATATTCAGCTATATATATATATATTCAGCTATATATATATATATATATTCAGCTATATATATATATATATATATATATTCTTGTATATATATATATATATATATATTCTTGTATATATATATATATATATATATTCTTGTATATATATATATATATATATATTCAGCTATATATATATATATTCAGCTATATATATATATATATATATATATTCAGGTATATATATATATATATATATATATTCAGCTATATATATATATATATTCAG
>OZ038476.1:120341754-120361754 GCA_964036315.1 Acanthosepion esculentum | reverse complement strand
GAAGGTCAGATTTTCAATCTCGGGATCATCATGATTCTAAAAAGGTATAATATACCTATGTAGAGTAAGTGTGGCCGTCGTCAGAAGGGTTCCAGTCACATGGATGGACAGATAGAATTTATTTATTTAGGCACAATTAAAATAATTTTTATTGGCTAAACCTAAATAATGAAAACATTGACATTAACTTTCTGCTCTCGAGTCTCCAAGCCAGAAAACATTTTAGATTAAGAAAAAAATATATGGGAAATATTGACTGATGGTTGTTGTACCCATATTAGGTGCTCCAGGAAAGTTAGCCTTGTGCTAAAGTTGATTTTATTATTTAATAATTTGAGAAGAGTATTTAGGTGCTGATCTGTTCCTTGGTATTCTGTATTAGTCAGCATACAAGATACATGATTTACAAGGTTATTTGGTGGAATAACACCCACACAACTTATCTAAGATATTGTCCAATTCAAACTTTAGTTGCAGTTACAGGTATGTGCCATGCGTGATACACACTTAGGCAATCATGTATCTTCTGATACATGACTGAAGAGGCAGATTTTTTTTCCCGCAGTAGGTTGCCATTTCTTTCTGCGGTAGACCAGTTGCCATCCAAGGCTATAGAACCTGGTCTGTCCCGCTATTTACCCATAGCTAGGAGGAGAAGAAGAGGATTCATACCTTTCCCAAGAGTATTAGCATGTAAGTGAATGTAATGGATTCGACTGGAATTTGAACTCGGCTCTCCGATTTCTCAATCCGAGCTGCTATCCATTACTTCACCGTGCCTCTTCAAACTTTCATTGACAGCCCCATAATAATATCAATACACTGAAACATGAAGGTGCATTGGAATAGTCAAAGATGTATTCTAAAAACTCAGCAGAGTATTAAGAGACAGAAAATTTTGATAGAAACAAAGAAAAGTGTACTGAACTGTTACGCGATATCTGTCCTCCTATATGGCAGTGAATGCTAAATAAAAATTAGAGACATGTCATAATAGATCTATCTTGAATAAATCAACAAATTCAGTATATATGGTTCCACTTCTTTTTTCACAGAGATAATAGGTTGTGTAGTCCCGCCCCCATAGCTGTTATTGATTTTATAAATATTTTAGTCCTACCACACCTAAAAAATGAGCAATTCAACTCCTATAGAAAAGATAAAAAATATGAATAATGGTCACCTGAATGTAAATATTTGTCTTTTTCTTTTTTCTTCTTTTTTCTTCTTTTTTTCCCTTTTTTCTTCTTTCTTCTTCTTCTTTCTTCTTCTTCTTTCTTCTTCTTCTTTTTTCTTCTTCTTTCTTCTTCTTCTTTTTTCTTCTTCTTTTTTCTTCTTTTTTCTTCTTCTTTTTTCTTCTTCTTTTTTCTTTTTTTTTCTTCTTTTTTTCACACAAACCTTACTGGCAAAGCACCATTTATATATATTCACATTTCATTCTCCCAAATATATCAAATTGTATATATATGGTTCCACTTTTTTTCTTTATTTTTTTTTTGTTACAGAGACAATAGCTTATGTAGTCCTGCCCCCCCCCCCCCCAGCCGTATGTGATTTAATAAATATTTTAGTCCCACCACAGCTAAAAAATGAGCAATTCAACTCCTATAGAAAAGATAAAAAAAATATGAATAATGGTCACCTGAATGTAAATATTTGTGTGGCAGGTGTTATCATTCTGAATATGAGACTCAAGTTGAAATCTCCTACCGTAGGGGAATTGTCAAGGAGGGGTGCCTCTTGATTATATCAGTCTGAGGAGATGATTCCAACATGCACCACCATTGGCGATTACCTGAAGACCATATCATGGGTTCACACAGGCCTTGTGAGTGACATTGGGTAGAAGAAACTGTTTGGAGGCTGTTGATGTTTGTGCTCAAAATGAAGTCACAAGTTCTCACCTAACGAGCAGTTAGATTGCCAACTAAGGCTAAGTACTTCTATCTAGATATGGTGTCTTGATAAAAGAAAAATACTATCCCATAGGAGCCTGACTACTTGTAGGGATGTATTAGTGAAAAAATAATCACAGTGACTGAAATTCTTTAAAGAAGTTATGACGAGAGTTCACAATCTTCAATTGGCAGAAATAGTGCAACAAGATGGTAATGATAACGATATTATGATTAGCCGTTTACATACAAGGAACATTCATCATTTGTCAACCAATCAGCTTGTGTTACTATCAATTCAAATTTATAAAATTCTATTTCTAATCTTTGTACCATTTAGTCTTTTATTTACATATACTAACCAACTGTTGTTCAGGATATTAGACTTTTTAAATCTACTGTTATTCTTCTTTTTAGTAATGATGGGAATCTCCTTCCAGTTTTTGCATTTTTGGTAGTGAGTCAACTTCATCTTCATTCTCTCATCATTTTCTCTTCTATAGACACTACTCATTTTTGTTGTTGCTGCTGTTGGAAGTGATGTGTTTTTTCTTACTTAGTAAAGATGATTATATATCTTATACACCTGTAAATACATTTGTATGATACTTTTTTTTAGGTTTAATTAGATGTAATGTTGTACAACCAAAAGAAAAAAAAAATAATTAACCAACATATTCTAATAATTATGGCTGAAGGTATTTCAGACTTGAAAATCTTGCTTGGGAATTTTTTTAAAAACTGCAAAATCAAGAATCAGACCGATAAGGAACATTATGCGAACAAAATAATTCCACTCTGAAACCAAAGTGGTTTTCTTTTATCGTTTGCTTGTAATCTTTGAAAGAATGCTTAAAGTCAAAACATTTTGGATTCATCCATTCAAAGACGATACATTTCCTGCTTCATGGGATCATTCTTATGTTCTTTCTTGGTGTTTTTTTCCCCCCGAATGCTCCTGTGAGTAGAAATTGATGTGATATTTGAACAAGATCTCTGGTTTTCGCAATCTCTACCTTTTTCAAGGTTGTTCCTTTGGGAATGTGGGTGCACTTTGTAACTTTTGATTGCCTCTGCAGTCTCATACGTTTTATTAGTAATGACAAAAGAATAGTTTTATTTTACTGTGTTAGCCTTGTCAACACAAAGAGGAATAATCCCTTATACTTTTATGTGACGTGATTCTTTAGAATGCGGCCAGTAATGACTCTCCACAACTTCCTATCTGTTGTAACTCTTAGTAAAGTATATCTTTTTGCTATCCCTCCCAGTCCCATTTTCTGCTATCCATTTACACAAGCTCATTAGGTCGGTTATTTGCTGTTTTGTGTTCAATATGATCTGTGAGTGTCAAATTTTCCAAGCAATGAAATCCCACAATATGTCTCTATTCTCATTAATGTCAGTGTGCACAAAAGCTGTAAAAGGTTCACTGCACACTCAACAGGAAATGAAAGGTGAAAGCAAACACCACAGCCAGAACTGAAGACTTCAATCCTTTTTCAAATATATTTTGTTGTTTATTTCAAGGATTCTCTTACACGGTCGAGGTATGTGGGGGACACTTGCATACTATTTCTGCCACTTCTAACATCTACAACTAATAGATCAGATTTTCCTCTCGACTAACTGCTAACTTTCTGTCTATCTCAACATCACAACTCATGGCTTGAAATTCTAATGAGTGGCATCAGAATTACAGCAAGGGACAGTCTGTTCACAGGCAGTCCAGAACTCACTCAATTCAAACTGTGGTAGTTAATATAAACCGATCACCAGAACTATCCAATGCCCAGTTGTTTTGTTCCTAAAAGTTTTCATTTATTTGTCTTTTATTTTATTACTTTTTGGTCAAGTGGGTGACCACTTTGAAGACCCTGTTTCACAGACTTCATTACTGGTCATAAAGCATGAAACACTTTAGACCAAAATCACATGCCATCCCCTTTTATATGGGTGCCCCAATGACAGTAACATATTTGAGCCCTGCTTAACACAGTGGTTTTTGTGGCTAAATTGTTTAAGGCATTGTCTCTGAAGTATAAGTTCTTCTAGAATGTGGGATTTAAGTCTTTATAATACCCACGACCCGACTTTGAAATATGCAGTACATAAACGTCTGCATTTGAACTCTTTTTTCTGGGAATTGGCTACTGAAAAGATTTATTTTGAAATTGAAAAATTCAAACCTTTTACATTTACCAAGATGTAGAATTAGTAAATATTAAACGCTCCACATACCTCAAATCCGTTATAACAAATTAATTACAGGAGGAAAAGAAACTGAAAATAGAATATGCTGTGCCAGAGAAGCTTTACCCAACACGTCAAATTATTATAAAAACGTCAACCTGAAAACTTGAGTCGTTCTTAAATAACCTCGTCAGATCAAGACTTTCATATGGATATCATGCATGGCACGAAACCCATTCAGAAATATTTAGAGTGTCGGTTGTATACAACCGTGTTCTAAGATCAATGGTGAAAAAAGGCTTCGGGGTGAGTAAATCCTGAGATTCTTAGCAAAGATCATCATTCTTTGAACATTGTGGACTGGGGTTACAGAATCACAAACAAAGAATAGTACCTAGTAAAAGAAACCACTTCACTTGAAGACTACCAAAAGCAGCAACAACTGAAATGGATAGCACATGTAACTAGAAGAGAAAATAATGATATAATCAAAATGTTGATATTCCACATGACTTCAAATAAAAGATTAGGAAGGAAACCCTGATTAGTACTAGAAAGAGTGACAACAGCTACTGGACTTGGGAAACCTGTTTTCCTGAAAATTCATTTGAAGGGAAAGGTTTTATGAATTTCGACTGAAAATGGAACTGGCGGCTTGGTCAATGAATACCAAAAGTTTCCTTAGAGGGAAACGGCTAATATTACCATTGTCATTACCAAAGCAGGGTACTTTTAATGTAATGCAATATTTATCTATTCAAGTTGCTGTCAATAAACAGCTGCAGTGACGGTCCTTCCATTTTCTAGTAGCTTTTAATGATGGCACCAAATAGCAAAACCCAAATAGCTTGGACATTTTGAGTAGCATCAGCAAAATAGCAAGGACTTCTTTGAGGCAGATATAAATGGACCTCCTTGTTTTGATGTTAGCAAGGTTTCATATTTTGTGATAGCTGCTACCTGTTAACATGTAAAATTCATTTTTTAATCATCTGTAACAATGTGATCCAAAAATGAAAGTTTGGCATTCTTGGTGGAAAGATTGTTGCAGATGGCGGAATGTTGTGTTTGGTTCTCAAGTGAAAGGTCATGGCGAACCCAAATTTCCTCTTTGTAATTTTTTGAAGTTAAACTTTGAAATGCACTATAGTAGAGATGATAAACTAATTCTAGACACAGTTTTCTACCATTCAACCTTGGGTGTGCCTTGGTTGGTTGACATATAACTCATAGTGGCGAAATATGTAATTACTTTTTCATACAATCTAGTTCAATGAACGCACACCACGTTCCTGATCTACATATTCAAGTAATCTAACATGAAAACAAGAGTACACATTTGACTTAATAACAGCTAACATAGTGTAGTAAGCAAACAATATGGTGGGAAGATTAACTAGAAAAGTGTGACAATATAACTAGTCAGGTTACCTCCTCCTAATTTTCGAAACCGCTGCTAGAGGATGTTTTCCAGACTATAAATACTTGGCGATATTTTTATTTTTTTACTCTCTTCTCAACTTATCCGCTTATCCACCAACATGTAACCTCTTATGGAGAATGCATTAACCTTTGGGAAACACCTGAACAATACATACACACACACATACGTACACACATTCACTCACTCACATACTTTAGACCATTAGGTTTTCACATTCATTTGACACACACATCTTTGTCACATATAACCCTTTATTGTTAATACATTATCATTTGTTTGTACATATATATTGGTTCTTGTCGTTTCTTTTCATTTATTTATTTGGACTCACATCCTGAATCTGCCATGTTTGTTGTGGGCATTTCAGGAGACGTGTGTGTTTATCTCTCAGCACATATACCGGCCAGCAACAAGTTGGTGACCCTGCAGTATATGTTGACATCTTGAGTCAATATACTGACTTTTCAGTCATTTGAAAATATCAACTCTAGCAAACAACAAACATGGCAGACTCAGGATGTGAGTTTGTGTAAATAAATGAAAAGAAACAACAAGAACCAATATATATATATATATATATATATATATATATATATATATATATATATATATACACACAAACAAATGATAATGTTTTAAAAATAAAGGGTTACAAATGACAAAGTTTTGTGTGTCAAGTAAATGTGAAAATTTAATGGTCCAAAGTATGTGTAGTAAGTGAATGTGTGTATGTATGTATTGTTCATGCGCTTCACAAAGAGATAACACCTTCTCCGTGAGAGGTTACATGTTGGTGGATAAGGTAAGAAGAGATTATTATTACCAAGTATCTATAGTCCAGAAAACGTCCCCTAGTAGCAGTTAGGATTAGGTAACCCAACACTACGTTTGATCCTTGTTTAACTGTATCATTTCTGTGGTGAAATTATTTAAGTCATTGTCTCTGAAATACACAATCTTCCAGAATACTCACAATGCAACTTTGAAAGACACATTTCATAAACTACTGTATTTAAGGCCTTTTTTGGAGGAAATTGGCCATTGAAAAGATTTACTTTCGAGCTGAAAAATTCAAAGAAGCTCAGCAAGAATTTCTTATGAATAAACATCTTTTGAAGATTTTTTTTCTTTAAAAAAAAAACGGTTTATTGAATTTATTTAGATAATTCCTACAATCAAAGTGTAGACGCTCATAGATTTTGTGTCTCAGGTCTTTGAACAACATAAATTTATTGTTTTTTATCCTTCATCTTGGCAATTTCTGCCTGTTATACATTGTAGTGTTCTCAAAACACAGTGAGGCCTCTTTTAAGCTTTATTGATTCTGATGTGTTTGTTGTCAGGAAATTGTGAACAAGACTATAATGAAACTGTTCATTTGGCCTTTTACAATTTAAAACTGTAAGTGCTTACTTTTGTTGTGTACATATTATAAGCTAGTTTAATGTATCTAAAAATGTTTCTATTTGTCCATTTCACCTCATTCTTACCTCTGAATCATCGAATGTTTATGTCTACTTTAGCCTCTTCATGTTTATCTATCTTTACATTACATTCCTTTACACTCCTTCACCTTACTACCAATGATGACACCTATTCGAAAACAATTTATGATTTGGAATTGGAATGAAAACCAGTGATTGGACATAACCTGAATCCCTTATAAAGATTAAGACCAAGAAGGCACAACGAATTACTCTTCTGATGAAATGCAAGAATGGTTCTCTAAGACGATTAAAACAGAACAGTTTTGGAGGTGTTAAAATTATCAAGCCATTTCTTGCCCCAGTTAACAACAGATTAAAGGTCATTTTTGAGATCAACTGCCAATTTGACTTTATCGAACCTATCAGACTTACCATTAAGACAGGAGTAAATGGTTGCAAAGATACCGAGTCAAGAACTGATGACATTAGTAAGTTCATTGATAAAAATTATTAACAAAGGCCTGAAGATAGTCATGAAATATCTAGAAGGCGGCCATATTTTACTCTGTTCCTATCTGTTTCTATTTCTATCAATCTGTTCTTTTCTTTGTTTCTATCGGCCTCAGTCATTTCATATTTATCTATACATCGCAGTCTGTTAACATACCTCTAAGTTTTGTGCCTATCTATCTATCACACTCTAACTGCCTCTCTGTTCATATCTATCTTGAACTTTTCATATATATTTATCTCACTGTTTATCTATCTATCTATCTAAATATATAAATATAGGTAACTATACTCGTGTCGAAAAACCTTCGAACTCTTGATTTAACAATAGCCAAATCAATCACGAAGGGAAAAAAAGGTTTTACAAAAGAAAGAGCCAGGAACATGAAAGTCTGTCGAAAATAATCGCACAGATACAGGTTCAAGGCCCAAAGAAAAAAAACCCGATACGAGTAAACAACTAACTAAAGAGCTCAATACAAACGTAGAGCGAACCTAGTCAAACCTAATGAGCCAGACAAACCTACCAAGGTTTCACTTAGGCAGATCGTCAGGGTCTAAATATATATATATATATATATATATGTTATATTCCATGCTAATAGGAATATATACTTGAAAACAAGGTGGATAAAATAAGTAAAGGTTTATTGTAAGAACCAGTACAATAAGAATAAAGGTAACAGTTATGCACAAGGTCATCACAAGTCAATCCAGCAGTCAGTGCTACTATTGGAAGGTCGGTAGTTCTCACGTAAGTCTGAGTTGTAAACAGATCCCAGCTAGTCTCTGCAGTCCATTGACTTACAGATACTCATATATATATATATATATATATATATATATATATATATATATATATTGTCATCCACAAACAGACTGTTTTGCTGTATCACAGCTCATCAGTGTGGCTAGACATCTGGTTGCCTCTAGTTAGGATAGAAACCTGACTGAATTGGCATCAGTCAGGGATTCTACCACTATGCCGTTGGCAAATGGCAGGGATGAAGGTGAATTTAAGCATATTTATTTTTAGATAAACACACAGTGACTGAGAGAACTCGATTCGATTTACCGAAGAGTCTTGCATTATTAGCCGTAATAGTCACTGTTTACAAATTCATACTTCCTCCCCAGAGAGCTCAACCAAATAAATTTTTCAGGAGCATATAAAGTCTGTTTCTATCTATCTCTATTTATGTCAGCCTGTTTCATTTATAAATGCCTTAAACATTTTGTTGCCTCTAAGTGTTAACTTGAATGTTCACTTTTATTTTACATACATTCTATCGCTGATATTGATCACCTTATCCTTAAATACAGCAAACCATAAAACTATATTTCTTCATATATATATATATATATATATATATATATATATATATATATATAGTGTCATCCACAGACAGAATGTTTTGCTGTTTCACAGCTCTTCAGTATGTCTACATATTTGATGAGTAATGCATATATATATATATATATATATATATATATATATATATATATATATATATATATATATATATATATATATTTGTTAAATAAAAACAGACCACTTTAAGGTTCCATATAATAAATTATTTCACCACAGCCCTTTTCAAGGAATGCGGATCAGCAGATTTTACTTCCAAAAATTGAAACGAAAAAAAGAAAAAAAAAATTGTTTTTTTTTTGTTTTTGTTTTTTGTTTCAATCTTTGGAAGTAAAATCTGATGATCCGCGGTCCTTTAAAAGGGCTGTGGTGAAATAATTTATTATATGGAACCTTAAAGTGGTCTGTTTTTATTTTTATTTAAATTATTAGCTCTGATTTACATTGAGCTCTCTGGATTTTAGCCTCCTTGGGTCTACCCATACGGATTATCTAGTTTTTCGTAAACTAAATATATATATATATATATATATATATATATATATATATATATATATATATATATATGATGTTCTCTCCTATTCATTTTGACATATGATGATCCAACAAATTCATTTCAGTTTTTATGTTTGTGTCATATGTGACACTTCAGTCCCCCTAGTAAATTGCATACAAATCTACATATTGTGTAACAGTGAAGTTCTCGATGACATAGCCACTGGAATATTTGCTGATGCTTTTCACCATTGTCTTTCATCCCTTAGATGGTCTATATGACTGATTCCAAAATTTGATACCACTGTGGCACAGATATATCTCCAGTTATTTCTATCCAGGGCAATTCACTTAAGTTAGTATGAGGCACATTGGCAGCTGAGATGTTACACTTTAGCTTGTCTTTACACTTGAGTCACTTCTATTGAATAGTCTTTTGTCTACTGTCAAGCTGACCATATATTATATTCTGTCAGTCTATATATATATATATATATATATATATATATATAATGTCTGGTATCTTTCTGTTCATATCTGTCACACACTGATTATATCTATTTGTCTGTCTGTTTATGTATGTATATTTTGGCCTCCATCTATCTATCTGTACTTATCTATCTATATATTTCAGACTCTATCTATCTCAGTCTGTTTGTATCTATCTATCTATATCTCAGTCTGTTTGTATCTATCTATCTATATCTCAGTCTGTTTGTATCTATCTATCTATATCTCAGTCTGTTTGTATCTATCTATCTATATCTCAGTCTGTTTGTATCTATCTATCTATATCTCAGTCTGTTTGTATCTATCTATCTATATCTCAGTCTGTTTGTATCTATCTATCTATATCTCAGTCTGTTTGTATCTATCTATCTATATCTCAGTCTGTTTGTATCTATCTATCTATATCTCAGTCTGTTTGTATCTATCTATCTATATCTCAGTCTGTTTGTATCTATCTATCTATATCTCAGTCTGTTTGTATCTATCTATCTATATCTCAGTCTGTTTGTATCTATCTATCTATATCTCAGTCTGTTTGTATCTATCTATCTATATCTCAGTCTGTTTGTATCTATCTATCTATATCTCAGTCTGTTTGTATCTATCTATCTATATCTCAGTCTGTTTGTATCTATCTATCTATATCTCAGTCTGTTTGTATCTATCTATCTATATCTCAGTCTGTTTGTATCTATCTATCTATATCTCAGTCTGTTTGTATCTATCTATCTATATCTCAGTCTGTTTGTATCTATCTATCTATATCTCAGTCTGTTTGTATCTATCTATCTATATCTCAGTCTGTTTGTATCTATCTATCTATATCTCAGTCTGTTTGTATCTATCTATCTATATCTCAGTCTGTTTGTATCTATCTATCTATATCTCAGTCTGTTTGTATCTATCTATCTATATCTCAGTCTGTTTGTATCTATCTATCTATATCTCAGTCTGTTTGTATCTATCTATATATATCTCAGTCTGTTCGTATCTATCTATATATATCTCAGTCTGTTCGTATCTATCTATATATATCTCAGTCTGTTCGTATCTATGTATCTATCTCAGTCTGTTGGTATCTATCTATCTATCTCAGTCTGTTGGTATCTATCTATCTATCTCAGTCTGTTGGTATCTATCTATCTATCTCAGTCTGTTGGTATCTATCTATCTATCTCAGTCTGTTTGTATCTATCTATCTCAGTCTGTTTGTATCTATCTATCTATCTCTGTAAGTTTGTATCTATCTATCTATCTCTGTAAGCTTGTATCTATCTATCTCTGTAAGTTTGTATCTATCTATCTATCTAAGCTTGTATCTATCTATCTATCTCTGTAAGTTTGTATCTATCTATCTATCTCTGTAAGTTTGTATCTATCTATCTATCTCTGTAAGTTTGTATCTATCTATCTATCTCTGTAAGTTTGTATCTATCTATCTATCTCTGTAAGTTTGTATCTATCTATCTATCTCTGTAAGTTTGTATCTATCTATCTATCTCTGTAAGTTTGTATCTATCTATCTATCTCTGTAAGTTTGTATCTATCTATCTATCTCTGTAAGTTTGTATCTATCTATCTATCTCTGTAAGTTTGTATCTATCTATCTATCTCTGTAAGTTTGTATCTATCTATCTATCTATCTATCTCTGTAAGTTGGTATCTATCTATCTATCTATCTATCTCAATCTCAGAGAGATAAATATTAGCAGACTACCTCAATCCATTCAAATTTATCTTTCTGTTTCAACCTCTTTCATTCCATATATCTTAGTTTCTTCTTCTCTCTCTCTAGCCATTCTTACCTATTTCTTCCTCTCCATCAGTATACTGCCATTTAAAGATGATGATATTTGTTTTCTGACTCTGCCCAATGCCTCAGATGTTACTCCCCCCCCCCCCTGATGTTACTGACTTGGTATCTCCACTTGGTTATTAGGCCAAGCTCTGCAAGATGTTACAAACTGACTTTCCCCCTTTTGAATTTGCCACTGCATGATTTGATATTGAGTGAAGCTGTTCTACACAAAGTACAACATATGGAGAAAATGTAATCATTGCCTTTAGATATTGATTTTAGTAATGAGTCTGAATGTTTTCTTTTCTTTTAGCTTTTCTTTTTTTTTTTTTGGTTCTGTCTTTTTTTTTTTTTTTTCTATATTTTACTTCACTTTCATCATTATTATTGGATTTTGGAAAGATTATTAAAGGTACTGAAATTTTTGAAAAGAGTTTACATTTTTAGTTTTAGTTTTCTTATTGATTGGTTGATTCTGTGTTTTCCTTTTTCTTCTGACTTCATTTTCTTTCTTTTTTTTTCTTCTTCTAGTGTTTTGCTTTCGATTTATTTTTTTCTGTCATATTTTGCGGAAATATTTCTGTATGTAATAGATAAGAAAAAAATATTGGCATTGCTTAGTCGTGTATACAATTTCTTTGAGATTTTATCTTGGTTTACTTGTCTGAATCCAAGTTTGGTAAAAGGTTGATTTTTTATTTATTTATTTTTTTTTTTTTTAAATTAAATCTTCACCCAATATGCTGTCCAAGAACCACTCAATGTAGATAGTTACCGAATGTGGTTGTAAGAAAAGGAATTAAGTGCAGAGTAGGGGGATATATATTCAGTTAGCACACCTACAACTTTTGGTGTATTATGTGAATAAGTCAAAGAATAGTAAAATAATGTATGATTGCATGGTGTGTGTAATTTGTAGGATTTTATTCATGCGAGAGTACAGACTGGTGTTAACGCCCAACGAGAATTTTTTATGGTTGACTGTAAACTTAAAGAGGTTAAAATTGTTGTGGTGTCCTCTCTCTAAAGAGTCTATGTTGGACTATAAAATTAGGAGAGAAGACCTTGGGGGAACAGTCGATTAGATTGAACGCTGGGTCAACCAACACACACACACTAGTTGTGTAATACTTGTCTGTTGTACTTACCGTTTAATATATGATATATCTGTAACACTTGTTTTGTTATTTCTTTAACCATTTACTTGGTCGCAACAAATTGTGGTGATCAGGAAAGCATCCTCTCAGGAGTCTGTACCACAAAGTAGTGATTCTCTGGAAGAAGCTGTCAGAATGGGATTTCCTCCTTACTAATGGAATACAAAGGGAATGAGGACAAGCTGACTCTGTGTATATGGCATAGCTGGTGTTGGTGTTGGTTAGATCCAGTGACTAGGCCCAAAAAGTTGTGAGTTCAGTACCAGGCTACAGTAGCGGTGAACCAAATAACTTGGAGAGTTGAGTTAAAGGGAAATAACTAAGACATCTGGAAGAAGCATGGCATGTGGAACTAGAACAATCTACCCCCGTGGATGAAATAAAGGGTTTGGTATTGAAATTTCAATCACCTGAATAAAGTCAGCGTGAATAGGGGAAATTTCAATGCATAATGTGCACGGTCAGTCTCAGTTTCCACCAAAATGAACTGTAACTGTACCAAATATCACAGTCCCCGAGTTTTTTTCTTCCTTACATGGTGGAATCCAAGATGTCACAGGCTCAGTTTGTCCTTTGTATCTCACTTGCAGACTGTGCAGTCTCTTACTTTATGAGCAGTAAATGATAGCAGTTGATGAATCACAATGAATAAAATTATACTGAATCAATTGCTAGGTCTGCTGCTAGGAAAGTTGGTTCACTGTGTCCTTCCAAACAATTTTTCTTGCCAGAATCTTTTACATATTTATAAGTCTACCTTTTGCCCATGTATTGAATATTGCTGCCACATATGGTCTGGTGCTCCTGCTATATCTTTAAAGATTTTTGATAAATTGCAAAGAAGAATCTGCAATGTTATTGGTCCTGATCTGGCATCTCAGCTTCAGTCATTTTCCCACTACCATAACATATCTTCCCTGTGCTTTTTCTGTAAATACTTCATGGTAATTGTTCTGATTAATTTTTCCTCTGTCAGAATACCAATCTGTCACCATTTGCTTCTTGTGGATGCCGAAAGTAAAAAAATTTAACACCTATATCTGTTGTGCTCATGCCTTCACCTTTCTTATGCTGTGGTATCCAAGATAGCTTGTCCTTCGTCTCTCGCTTGCAGACCGTGTAGCTGGATACTTTGTGAGCAGTAAACGACAGCTGTTGAATCATGATGCCATGAAATCGACCAATTCAACTGATTAATGTATGAATCAAATTTAATTTGATCAGTGTTTTTTCGTCAGAGATCAGTGTAGTATCTGTTCTTTTCTACTGTATGCTAATTTTTAACCTACATTTTAAACAAGACTTTTAAGAAGTTTAGATGAAATTAACGAAATAAAATTAGCAAATTACTTTTTTTTCTTTTTTTTTTTTTCCAAAAAAAAAAAGTTTTAAAAAATTACAAATAAATTTGCTGATTCCGATTGTCTATGTCAAAAGCAGACCAAAAGCAGCATCAAAGTAAAAGACATTTTCAGGAAAGCAGAAAGAATTTTCTTTGATCTTCAAAAATCAATTTCTATATTAATAACTATCTTATTATCACTCTGATTTTTTTTTTTTATTATCTTTATGTCTCTACTGGATTGTTTTTTTTATCATTTCACCCCAAGTAAGTTTATAATGCCACTAAAATGCAAGGGGTTACTGGGAGTGAAACTGAATTAAGAAGGAAGACTTTAGTGAGAAGAAATGTCAATAAAAGCATGGTGGCGAAGATTGCTTTTAAATTTTAGATTTTATTGATTGATTGATCTGTTTTTTATGGCTTATCAACCTTTTGTAGGTTATTTAAAGCCAGAACATATTTTTAGATTGTAATAATTTGTTAGAGAGAATAATGATTTATTGATAATTAACTAGTTAACTACTAATTAACCCATACTAGGGGGAGAAGAGGGGGCCTCATAACTTTACCAAGGTATTTGCTCATATTAATTTTATTACATTACATTATTTATTTTCATTTTTGAGATAATAATGGTTTAGTGACATAAGTCTTACTAATTAACCCATAGCTGGGAGGAGAAGAGGTGAATTCATGCATTTCTCTAGAGTATTTGCATGTAAGCGAATACAGTTGAAACATGGCTATTCGATTTTCAATTCCAAGTCATTATCTGTCACATCACCAGCACATCCAATCTTACAGTACCTGATATTCCCAAACAGTCACACACCTAGGTACAGACTGGTGAAAAGCAGTGTTTCTACATGATATCCATCATAAGCATTTGATTAACTCGATGAAGATGGTCTCTATCTAGATGAGTGACAGCTTGGGAATACCAAGTCCCATAAGTTTTGTTGTACAGGTAGTGTAATGATAATTAATAGCTTGGAAATTGGAATTCAAAGAACAAAGTTCTAATTCCTGTCTGGTTCTTCATTTACAATAAGATGCAAATAACCTTGGGAAAGGCATGAATCCTTGTCTTCTACCCACCAGCTATGGGTTAATTAGTAGGAATTCTATCAGGAAATAATTATTATCTCCTGAAAATTCTCACAGTTTAAAAAAAAAAAAATATTTGCTGCCTTTAAATAACCTGCAAACAGTTGATAAGCTGTAGAAAACAAATCAGTCAATCAACTAGGAGAGAATTCCACAGGCAAGAAGTGCGAGAAAAGAAGTTATTAGAATAGAACTTATGGTTGTATCTTGCTATTTCAACAGCAAAATGATGAGACCCAGTTGTCTTTCTGGTAGTAGGCTTAAAGTCATGCAATCAAATCAGCTAAGAGGAGATCTCATTAGAACAGTAGCCATGAAAATATTTATAGAAAAGACAAAGGGAAGCCACATCATGTCGGTGGAAAAAAACAGAAGGAACGTTTCTTGTTGTATCCTTTCATTTTTCATTCCTATCTGCTCTCACTCCAAATCTTCTGTAACCCCCTTGCCTTGATCGACCCACTGTCTTTCTCTTTCTCCACATCCTCTCCTTTACCACTCCTATCTGCTCTTCCTCCAACCCTTCTTTAACCCCTTGCATGATAGTGGCCTCCAGCCTTGCTTGGGGCCGGGGTGATACACTTAAAAAAAACAAAAAAAAAAAACAAGTTCTGTTCAAAATTTATTAATAGAATATTAATCCCAAACTAAAATAAAATAATTACATTGTTGAATAATATATATAAGTTGTAACCTCTGTTTGTTTGATATCAAACTTCTTGTAGGGTTTTGGAGATAGACCCCCATAATCATATATATTCTGAAACTACCCAGGGTAGTTAGATAAGTATATTTCATGTTGATCAAAGGGGGTTCCTCACACTGAAAATCTTTTTCCCTTTGATTTAAATTTGAACAAGGGAATGACTCCTATCCAAAATGTAGAAAGAGAAAGCCAGAATATGGAAGTCACAATGGCAAGATCAAAATGAGGCAATATGGACATCAAGTTGAGCAAGAAATCACCAATCAGTGGATAGTACCTTACAATACATATCTTTTGTGACAATTCAACCATCATATCAATGTTGAAATCTGCTCATCAATTCATTATTAATTATTGCATCAAATATATATTGAAGGGGTTAGATTTAACTGTTTTTGCACAAACTGAAAATTTTTCTCCATTTGATTTAATTTAAATTTGAACAATAGAATGACTCCTATCCAAAATATAAAAGGAGAAAGCCAGAAGATGGAGGTCACATCTGCAAGATTATTGAGTAATATTGAAATGCATCATTTTTCTCCACAAATTATAACAATGATTTAAAATTAATCTTCATTTACTTAAAAAAAATGTGTGACATACAGCAAGGTGTGGGTAATTCGGCTAGTTTGTCTATATTTCTGAGTTGAGGTATTGTAATTATTTACACTATTTACATTGTTCAGACCGTTGTTCTCATCTTCATTGCTATATTCACAACGTTTCAGCTGTTGTATGCTCTGGCCTTCTTCATTTGATTGGAATTTTGAACTGAACCCTTTATTTCGTCCACCATTTGTTCTAGTTACATGTGCCATGAACAAAAACTTGGAGAGTTAAGGTGAAGGGAGATAACTGATACTGAGATATCTAGAAGAGGCATGTCATGAGGAACTAGAACAATCTACCTTGGTGGATGAAATTCAAAATTGCAATCACCTGAAGAAGGCCGGAGTGTACAACGGCCAAAGCATCATGAATACGGCAATGAACATGAGGCCAATAGTCCAAACAATGTAACTGGTGTAAATAATGTAATTATTATTTACTTGTTTTAACCAGTGAAAATATCAAAGTTTTACTATTTGAAATTAACGATTAACCTTAAATCTTAAGTCATCAGTTAACGTGTTCTCTGACGATGAAATATACGTTGAAAATTCCCCTATTGCATTGTTAAATATTTGAGCTTAAAAACTTTAACAAAACATTGCAATGACAATCATGAACATGACTTCTGGTTTGAAATTGACAACCTTTTCCATTTCACTGAAACAGCCGTTAAACACTTATCTTCTTTCTTTCATTTTCTGGATGAAAGCCTGTAATGTCTTTGATATACTTTTTGTCTTCGCATGTGATCAAAATGGAATAGTCCATTATTTATAAGGTATTTGCAGGAGACGTTAACCCCTTCTTTCTTTCTTTCCTTTTTTTCACTGAAACCAAGTAGCATCTTTGTTATGTCTTTTATCTTTCCATGCAATTGAGACGAAATAGTCATTTATGAGGTATTGGCAGGGCGTAACCGTCGTGTGAACTAAGGAACTAACAAAGGGAGAAACTAGCACAATTATTATTGATTGATTTATGTATTATATATTTTAAATAATAGAATTCTTTTAATTTTTTTACCATTTTTGGAGACTTTGGAAAGAAATATTTCTTTTAGGAAAAGAAATATTTGAAAAAATCCATGTTGCTGATCTATATTTTAAGTTTTGATATTCGCACTCTCAATGTATGTATATGTATGCATATATATATATATATATATATATGTATATGTATGCATATATATATATGTATGCATATATATATATATGTATATGTATGCATATATATATATGTATGCATATATATATGTATGCATATATATATATATATGTATGCATATATATATATATGTATGCATATATATATGTATGCATATATATATATATGTATGCATATATATATGTATGCATATATATATATATATGTATGCATATATATATATGTATGCATATATATATATATATGTATGCATATATATATATATGTATGCATATATATATATGTATATGTATGCATATATATATATATATGTATGTATATGTATGCATATATATATATATATGTATGCATATGTATATGTATGCATATATATATATATATGTATGCATATGTATATATGTATGCATATATATATATATATGTATGCATATATATATGTATGCATATGTATGTATATATGTATGCGTATATATATATGTATGCGTATGTATATATGTATGCATATGTATATATGTATGCATATGTATATATGTATGCATATGTATATATGTATGCATATATATATATGTATGAAAACAATAACTATTAAAATTGTTAGAACAATAACTATTAAAATATTTATAGAAGAGGCATAGGGGAGATTTATTACAGTGGCAGGGAATGACTGAAGCTGAGATGTAGGATATTGTACAACTGCAGATTTTAATCTCGAATATGTCCCCACAAATTAGAATATTTTTAGTGTTGATATGGTATCAGAACACTCCTAGACTATTTGTATTGTTAACTCTGTTGGCTAGGTAGCAATATGCAATTATGCTTTGTGCTCTCCACTCGGGTTAAATTATTATTTGAAATTTTGTTTCATGGTGTTGGAATTGGTCTGCAAACTTTCTTCTTCTATGTGCCAAATCCCTTCAAGATGCTGGCGATCATGGTTCTCATTAGATAGGTTATTTGCTGTTTTCCTGTCCCTCTTGGCTTCAAAAGGAGCGTTAAATTCCCCAAGTCTGCTTTCCTTCTAATGTGCCCTAGAAATTTCAACTGTTTCTTTCTGCTTCTAACGATAAGTGTTTCTCTTTCCTTAAAAATTAATCTTTTGCTCACATGTTTCATCCATAGAATTCATAGAATCTTTCTATAGAACCATATTTCTCTTCCATCAAGTCTCTGTTTCGTCCATGATGAGATTGTCCAACATTCACTGTCATATAGGAGGACAGATATTACATAACAGTTTAGAACTCTTTTCTTTGTTTCTAATGGCATTTTCCTGTTTCTTAATAGTTTGCTCAGCTTTTGGAATGCATCTTTCATTGAACATAATTAGAAAGCATGAAGTCTATTCATAGACTGACTCAGTAGAATTGTTCCACATAAGCATATGCACATCTGTTAACTTGTGCAATCATAAAATATACAGCCTAAGAATGATCTGATAATACCTTCTGCATTTCTATCTTCTGTTCTAATCAGTTACAAGCCTCAAAATTTGTAAACACCGTCCTCCCTATCTTAATGGACTTAGAACTGTTTTTCTCCATCTAATTTCTACATAAAGAATCCCTGACAGTTTTTGAACTTTGAAGATAACCTCTACTATCTTTGCAAACAGTTTTAATAAAGAAAATAAAAAAAAAATTTAATGAAGCATAAAGCCTAGTCTGATATCCTGTTACCTGTCCACATATATCATTTCCAATCAATATCATTCTATCATCACTCAATTATGGTTTTACTGTCTTCCATAGTTGGGCTAATATTGATTCTTGAGGTTGTTGCCTATTTTCCATTTATTGTTCTTCATTCTTTAGGTATTTACTCAACATTTCTTTAACACTTTCACTGCTGCATTATTGTAGCATTGTCACCTGGCTGTACTGGCCTATTTTAGTAAAAATAGGAAATTGTAATTTTTTTTTTTAATCATTTCACCCCAAGCAAGGCATTAATGCAAGTGGTTACTGGGAGTGAAAGAGAATAAGAAGACTTTAGGATAAGTAATTGGAAACCCACTCCTAAACAGGTGTTGTAGCATACCTACGGATGATAATGGGTAGGTCCCCATTCATATAAATACAGTAGTAAATACTGTATGTTGGTCTGCAGTTGGAGGATCATTGTAGAATTCACTGGACTCACTTCTAGCAGTTGACTACTACTTCTACATACTGCTGGCAAATCTTATATGTGTTTTTCATATCCTCAGTATTATCGTTCATTACCAACCTTTGTGTGATTATTCAGTAATCTTCCCTAGGT
>OZ038476.1:120306754-120336754 GCA_964036315.1 Acanthosepion esculentum | reverse complement strand
AAATTATGCAAAAATATCATGAAATACTAAAGAGTAAATTTATTCAATAAAATCGACATTGGCCTCCAGACAACAAAAAATTTCCTGCATTTATTCTTTCCTTGTTTAATTTTGGTGAATGCTGCCATAATTCTAGCCTTCAGTTCATCTTTGGTATTACAAAGAGTTCTGTTGGTCTCTCGCTCAGCTATGCACCATACATAATAATCAATGGGGTTGCAGTCTGGGGAGTTAGGTTACCAGATGTAAGGGGTTATGTGGTTGGAGAAATTGTCTGACAGCCCATAACTGGGTTCTCCTCCTTCTGTGGTATAGTGCATGGTGCAGAGTTTTGTTGCCAGACATAGGATCTTCCAGCAACCACCCTCTTGGCCCAGAACAGTACTACATCCTTAAGGCATTTGATGTAGGCCTCCATATTGAATCTCAAGGCCTGTGGAAAGATGAATGTAGGCATATGAACATTTCAGAGTATTTGGGTGATAATCTGAGTAAAGTGCAGAGGATTAAGAAAGAATTGGATGAGTCTAATGGTGATTACAAAGGTGCTCGGAGTGATTACTAATGATGGCGACATTATGCCTACATTTCAACAGGACTCTTTCAAACAATAGCCAACAAGTGAGATGGTTTCTATATCTGGGTTATTTTAGTCATGGAACCCTTGGGCTGGAGCCCATACTAACCCACATTAAAAACTGGAACTGCTACCAGCATTTCATTTGTGGGAAAATAATTCATCACCCACAAGGCCATGTAAGCACTTTTGAACTCTGTCAAATCTGGACAGTGATAATTAGGCAGCTCTAGTCCTTTTTTTTGGTTTGATCAAGCTCTTGTAAAGATAGAGCATGGCAGGAGGAGTCTGGTACTTTCTGGAGTGATAAAAGGTACTAAGCATTTTTTCATCATCTTTAACAATGGTTTGTATATACAAGTTCCACAAACAGGAAAATAAAATAGTCAGTTTTGAATCTGTTCTTTTGTAGTCTCTTCCTTTTTTAAATAATGGCCTGCATTCATATTGGTGTTGTTATTGCTCAGATATTTAAAAAATGCAATCAGGAAATTTCCACGACTATTTTATAGGAGTATAAATTGCAGAGAAGGTACTGAATTGTTAAATTAAGACTTATGGTATTCCAGAATATTCAAAACACAGGAAACTATAACAGTTTCATGGCTAATGTTACTCATAATTATTGCTAATTTTAGATGGGGTGAGATGATGAGGGTTGGAGAGAGTGAAATTGGAGAAGAGAGAAGGAAATGGTGTAAGAAAAGTGACTAGAATGAAAGGTCACCAAAATAGCAGAAGGAAGTGTAGGTAAGAGGATAATGTTATAGAAAGAGAGAAAAGAAGAGTAGTTAGTATTGCTTAAAAGAGAGTGGGAGTAACTATGGATTTTGCTTTTAGTTTCTTCTTCTTGGGCAATGTGCAGTTTCCCTTCAAGACATGAGCGATCATGGCTCTCCACAACCTCCTAACCTTTCAACTCTCAGGAATGTTTGCCTTTTTCACCACAACTCTCACTTCTGTCATCCATTCGCATATGCTTTTCAGGTAAAAGAACCAAGCATTTTTCCATCATCTTTAGCAAAGGATCGTATATACAATTTCCACTTCTGTAAACAGGAAAATAAAATGTTTGCCTTTTTCACCACCACTCTCTTTCCTGTCATCCATTCACATAAACTTGTCAGGTAGGTTGCCCACTGTCGCCGTCTGTCTCTTTTGCTTTTTGATATGTCCTGTGAGTGTCAAATTTTCCAAGCCCTCATTATATGTCCCTGATATTTGAGCTGTCACTTTCTGATTCTGAGAATAAGTGTCCTTTCGAATGAAGGTAAGATGAATGCAAGAGAAAGAAAACCATGTGAAAATAGCACCATTGGAAATCTGAGGGGGTGGATTTGAATAACTATATAAATAGGTCTCTTTAGCTTTGGACAGCACTCCTATGAGCAGTAGGCTATTGTAATCATGGACTTGTCATTAAAAAATGCACAACATTTTTAGGAAGTGTAAAGGAAGTGTAATTTAGTTTGGCACCAGGTTACTGTAGAGGTTTTGTGGTTTATGCTGGAATTTCATGAGATGAAGAACTATCATTATTTACGACTTTCTGGTTGTACAAGGAGGATCATCTTTTGCAGTTTTAAAAAAATAGGAACGAAAAAGACACTTGTGCATAGAATCAGAAGGAAACAGAAATTTCTTGGACACATAATGAGGGCTAGGAGAATTTGACACTCACAAAGCATAATGAAAGGTTAGAGGGAAACATTGAGTAACCTACCTAATAAGCTTATGTAGATGGATAGCAGAATAAAGGCTAGGAAGGATAGTAAGGAAACACACATTACTTAGAGCTATAGAGGATAGGAAGTAGTGGAGAGTCATGATCGTTCACATCTTTAAGGAACATGGTACATAAAAGAAGATACTTGTTTTTCAGGCTTTTGTGCCATCTAACATTCCCTAGGTGTCTGTTAGATTTGATAACCTTTTCAGAATATTGAACCAATGACTTTCATTTAGTCCACAAATGTGGAGTGTTGCCATTTTGTTTTCCATGCTTAGTGGATGTGTTCTATTCATTAGTACTCACTATTTGCCTTTATGTTTTCCACTGAACCAGAATATATGACTGCTTTGCTTGACCCAGGGATTGAACACATGATTGCCAAGAAAACAAATATGTTTTACCTGATTGCTTTTATTCATGTATCTCTCAGACAATCCTCTGGTGTAAGTTTAGAGCCTTAAAACTAATGTCTACACTCAGGTGGTGGAATTTCGAAAGAGACATGAAGAAAGTCAGCGGGTACAACAGCCAAAATTTTATGAACATAGCAAAGATGAGAATACTGGTCGTGCAGCAGCAAGGAATATAATAACGATAATTCCACGTCTCAAAAATACCAAAATAAATAATAAAATAGGCCAGAGAGTACAATGGTTGAAATTTTGTGACTATAACAACCAAGATGAGCAGGCTGGTCCAAAGAGAAAAGCAAACAATAATGATAATTTGTCATCTCCAGAATTTCAACAGCAATAATGAAATAAGGTTGCGGAGTACAACGGCTGAAACATTGAGTATAACAACCAAGATGAGCTGGTTAGTTTGAATACCAAAACATATAACAATGATAATTCCTCATCTCAAAAATGTAATAAGGTTGGGTAGTACAATTCCTGAAACATTATGGATATAATAACAAATTTGAGCAACAGAGAGGTATCTAATTATCTATGAAGAAATAGGCTCAAGCAAATAAGAGAATTTCCTTTCACAATGATTCTATTTCTTTAATGTTCTATCTTTCAGTCATTTGTCTTGGGAGTTCACTTGTTTGTTGCTATATAAGCAGCATGGAGTTCAATTTCCTTGGAAGGCACTGGTTCCGACATCCAATGGATTAGTACATTATACTTGACAAACGGTATAAAAGATTTCACCGGAAAGTGTTTTGAAAGTTACAGTATTTGACATTTGACGACAACCAGAGAAGTCGACTAGCAAAATTCTCTTGCGAAAAGGAACAAGGGATATTGATAGTTACTAAGCTCGACTTAGTACAGCACAAGGTCAGATGAAGGGTAACAAGTGCAAGAAGATTATGCTGCACCAAGCTTCCAACCAGGAGGGCCATTAGCTTTTAAAATGATTGCTTTTATCTGGGGCTGAAATTTAACTCCTGACCAAACTGGGAACTATACAACGACAGTTTTTTTTGTTTTGTTTTTTTTTCATATAAGCAAGTTAGGATTTTGGTAAATATTTAAGTTGTTTAAATTTTTTATGCTTTGGTCAGTAGAAAAGAAAAACATTTCAATAGTGAGAATTGGTAGAATTTTTGAATACTGTAAAAATATAACTTAATTAGTGATGTGATGGAATAACCTGCCACCCCCATGAGTGGCGGCACTATAGGTGGTAACCACCTATAAGTATCCGTGAGGACAGCGGACTAGGGTCGAGCTGGGATCTGCAAGAACTAGTGGCCTTCTGATAGCAGCACGCACACAACTGTACTGACTTGCGATGACCGTGTGCATAACTATTACTTCTTTGCTTGTACTGGTTTCTACAATAAACCTGTTACTATTTATCCACTGTGCTTGTCCTTTCCATATTCTGGAATATAACAATTAGTAACTATTTTTGTTTAAGTTAACATTTTTTTCATCTGTATTTTTAGTTGCTTAAGCCACACTGACGTCAGTAATGGAGTTGCTTAATATTTAGTCAAAATTGAGTACAGTTGCTCTAAATAAATCACATTTAATAATGATCCCTATATCTTATGCATCATGTCTGAGTATATATATATATATATATATATATATATATATATATATATATATATATATATATATATATTGCTGACTGTGCTTATATAATTAAAGAAAACATTTCCATCACTATAGATATACATATATAAAAATCTAAATATTCAGTTAAAAAAAACATACTTAATAATGGTTAATAGAATAGCCAAAAGCACTTGAATATATAGAATTTTCGGACAGTTTTTACACACTTTATGTCCAGAAAAAAAAACCATTTATAGGAACACAAGAAAAATCAAGTAAAAATCTTAATAGCAGTGCCTTGTCAGTCATTTTTAATGAAATTTATGTGTGTATATATATATATATATATATATATACACACACACACACACACACACACACACACACACACATATATATATACACACACACACACACACACATATATATACACACACACACATATATATACACACACACACACACACACACACATATATATATATACACACACACACACACACATATATATATATATATATATATATAAATATAAAAGTGGACATGGAAGTCAGCACTTAGAGGCGACAGCCTGTTTCATGCTAGTGCAATCGTCAGGCGACTAGTGCTGTTATTTTTCTCGGCTATTTATATAATGGTCAGTGGTGCATTATAGGTAGTCTATTTTGGCGGTTACTTTTACCGGAAGTCGCTTATTTGTTTATTTATTTATGTCAAATTATTTTGCTTGTTTTTTTTTTGTTTTTTTTATTTTTATTTTTTATCTTATATATTTATTTATTTATTTTTTATTTTGATCGGTGTTTTTGGTTAACGTAGTAAAAATTTGTTTATATAGCTTATTGTTGGTAGTCTATAATGGCCGTCATTTACCAGAAGTCACTTGTTTGCTTATTTATTTGGGTCAAATTGTTTTGCTTGTTTTTATTTATTTTCATTTTTATTTTTTATCTTATATATTTGTTTATTTGTCATTGATTAAATCTATTTGTTGAATTTTGGGGTGTGATGTTGTGGTTTGTTCTGACTATTATTTTGGTGGGAACAGTTTTTAATTTATCTATTTAGGTTGGTTATCTTTATTTGTTTTTTTCTAAACGGCTAGTTTATCGTAATCCGTTGTTAGTTTATTTATATATTTGGATGTATTTAGATCGATTTATTATACTTGTTGTTATTTATTTGTTATACTATATATTTTTGGCTTTCGGTTTTTAAGCAACGTAGTATATTATCTTTTATTAATGTTTTTTTTTTAATTTTTTATTTATATAACAGTTATAACTTTCGTCCGGTCTTTTGCTTTGATTTTATTTCGCATATTCTAACAGGTGTGGTTTTGTGATTTGTTTGGAGTAATTTATTTTGCTTATTTTATTGTTGTTTGTTTATATATTTATTTATTTTTCTATTTTAAGTTACGTAGTAAAAATTTGTTTTCATGTCTGCATTTTGAGATTAGCTCGGATCTTTTATTTAATAATTTATTTTGATCTGGGAAGGTAATGATAGCTATTTTTTCCTCCAAGCAAAGTTTGCAAGTTTTTGATAGGTTGTTGTAGGCTGAGGATTTTTTCCTTATTTTCCAAGATATTTTTGGTGTGGTGTGTGTTTTGTTTTTTATTTCCCAGATATACTTAGAAAGCATTGTGCTGTTCGCATATTTACTATTTGTGAAAGACATTTTGTGTACATAATTTCTTTGTTTCCATGGTCCTTCGGTTACTCCTATGTATACTTTTTCTTCATTATCTGCTGATTTTATCGTGGCTTGGTAGATTACGTTGTTTTGTAAACAATTACCGTTTAAGGGACATTCATTTTTTATTCTGCAGTTGCACGTGGGTTTAATTTGTTCGTGTGGTTTGTTAATAATTTTCCTGTTGTGCTTTTTTATTATTTGTGCCATGTTCTCGGTGCAACTGTAGCTGATTTTTACTGTGTTTTTGTTGAATATTTTGTGTAGGGTGCTTGATTCTGGGAAGTGTTTGTGTAAAAGTTTGAAGAATATTTTTCCTATGTTTGTTTGTACGTTTTTTCTGTATGGTGGGTTGAACCATATGATATTTCTTTTCCTGTTGGTCTTTTTTGTGTTCTGTGGTGAGTATGTGAGTGTTGCTGGGAATCCGCTATCTTTTAGGGCTGTTTCGTAGTCTTTCTTAGCTTTGTTAAATATAGATTCATCGGAAGAATTGTCGGAAAGCCTGCGGTTTATCATTCGGTTTTCTATATGGTTTGTGTGTGCCTTTTCTTAGGTTGAAGGTAACATCTTTATATATATATATATATATATATATATATTATATGAGGCACGGTAGTGTAATGGATAGCGGTTCAGGTTGAGGAATCGGAATGCTAAGTTTGAATTACAGTCGAATCCATTGCATTCACTTACGTGCTAATACCCTTGGGAAAGGTATGAATCCTCTTCTTCTCCCTCCAACTATGGTTAAGTAGCAGGACAGACTGGGTTTTATAGCCTTGGATGGCAACTGGCCTAGGAGAAAGACAACTCTGAATTCAAAACCTGCAAAGGGTCATTTGGGGACCTTGTAGTCTCTATATTGGGCCCTTCAAAAAGTGTGGGTGGTTCTGCACAAAGCCTTTGGTAATCCGTATGGGTAATCCCAAGGAGGATGTAATCCAGAGAGCTTAATGTAAAAACAGAGCAAATATTAGTTAAATTAAAAACAGATAAACTTAAGGGTCCATAGATTATATTTTATTTCTTCAGGAATGGAATTTTTTTCCTGATTCCTTAGATCACATATCCAAGCATAAAAAGGCTTGGACCCTTAAGGTTGTCTGTTTTTTAATTTAACTTATATAGTAATAGTATGCTTCATGCTTGAACACAAACTTCAGGCCATGTATGTTATATTTTGGCTTGACTATTTTTATATGCTGGTCAATGGTGTATTATAAGTAGCAAGGTCTATCATATTATCCTAATGGTTATTGGGTAGGTGCTAATGGTTGTAATATTTTTGAGGCTATTCAGTACAGATAATTGTGAATATGAATGTGGTTATTTATAGTTTTTTTTTATATTGTTTTTTTTTTAAACCTTATTTATTATTGATTATTAATTTGTTTATTATTTACTTAATTTGTTTAGATTTTTATTTATTTTATTTATTTATTGATTGTTTTATTTGGGGGGTTGGTTATCCTATTTTAGTTTAAAGTATTGGCTTTGTCTAAAGTGTGTTATGTTATCTGCATTGTATATAGTTCATATATTTAATTTTTTCGTGATGGTATATTACAAGGTATTTGTTTTTAGTTTTCAATTTTTAAGTAATGTAATAAAAGTTTATTTTTGTGGCTGCATTTTGAGATAAGTTTTGATTGTTTATTTATATTTACATACGTTCTATCCTTGGTATCGAGCACTTTTACCTATAAATATCGAATACCTTTTCATCATATATTATCACTTTAAATGTTACATTTTAGTTGTCCTGGGTAAGACGATAAACTACGTCCAACAGCAAGGCCTCTGATCAGGAGTTTTTGAGGAGTGTGAAACAACCTCTTAATTGCTGGTGCTCCCAGGCCCACCCTGACTCGGGATGGTAGCACCTGTTAGGGTCCTAACTAATTTAGGGTTAATAGTTAAACCCCCCAAACTGGGGTCAAAACACTATGAAAGTGTAAAAATAGGTTTTAATAACACAAATACTTTGTAAAAAAGATTCTTACCAGCAATAAATTTTTGAAGAAAAATTATTACCAGCAATACATTTTTGAGAAAAAAATCTTACCAGCAATAAAAATCTTGTCAACATTAAGGTTGAGGTTGATATGCCATAAAAACAAACCAAACTAAATACATTTTAGCGGATGTGTTCGAGCATTTGTACTGTTTTTTAAACAGTGTGAATTACATCTATTTCCCTATGCATCTGATAATCTTAATAAAGAAAATGTGTCTTATATATATATATATATATATGTATGTATGTATGTATGTATGTATATATATATATATATATATATATATATATATATATATAAAAACAAACCACTTTAAGGTTCCATGTAATAAATTATTTCACCACAGCCCTTTTAAAGGACTGCGGATCATCAGACTTTGATCCGCGGTCCTTTAAAATGGCTGTGGTGAAATAATTTATTACATGGAACCTTAAAGTGGTCTGTTTTTATTTAAATTATTAGCTCTGATTTACATACAGATTACCTAGTTTTTTGTAAACTAAATATATATATATATATATATATATAAATATAGTCTTAAAGTGTGCTATATTTATGGGTTAAAGTGCTCAATATCAGAGATGGAGCGTGTGTAAATATAAAAGTGAACATATTATTATTAATCATATAGATAATTCTGTTTCATGCTAGATGCAATCATCGGGCCCGATGATTGCATCTAGCATGAAACAGACTGTCGCCTCTAAGTGTTGACTTCTATGTTCACTTTTATATTTATATATATTTATATATATATATATATATACACACATACTACACTTCAAATGTTTGAGGCTACCTCTGGTAATTTTTTAAATTTGCCCAAAAGTACTTATTTTGCTTTAAATAAGAGAAAATTATTATCTATTGTTAAAAAGTGAGACATGATTTTTATTAGATTTCTCAAAGTATAAGTTTGATAATTGATTCCATGAAGTCCTGTTCTTTTAAATTATTTAATAATGATGATTAGTTTGTTACAAGGCTATGGCTTTTGGGCAGTGCTGGATTTACAGTGCTTGTATGGGTTGCAGCCCAGTGGTCTCAAGACAAGAGGATCACCCAGAGGCCAACTAATCTTGGGCCTTTGATTAAAGTAAAAAAAAAAAGATACAGGAACAGAAGAGATTTGTTTATTTTCAGATTTTGAACTAATTTGAAACAGTTTAGTATATTTGGGTCCCTCTACTTAAATTTGAAGGGGTACCCTTTAGAATTCTTTTATTGATATGGTGGTGGCGGCAAACCTGTAATGGAGCAGTCCCCAAATTCTATTAGAATTGAGGCCACAAATCCACCACTAGTTTTTGGTACCTAGTGATGACAGAATTAACTATATGATTAATAATAATATGAGTAACTTGATAACACCAAATTTATATCTATAAATATTAACAAAGACTTAGATTAGACAGATACACAAATTCTATAAATGAAATTGAAGTTTTTAGCTTCTGTTTTTGAAACATGAGAACTCTTATGTAGCGATGGAATCATATTTTTTTTAAAAATAATTATAATTATATTATATAAAAATGTGTGTTTGGTGGGAGAGAGAGAGAGAGAAAGAGAGAGTAAATTAACTTTCTTCCTATTTCATGAAGTCCTGTTCTTTTAAATTATTCAATAATGATGCTTAGTTTGGTACAAGGCTATGGCTTTTAGGCAGTGCTGGATTTACAGTGCTTGTATATGTTGCAATCCAATGGCCCCAAGACAAGAGGATCACCTAAAAGCTCTCTAATCTTGGACTTTTGATAAAACTAAAAAAAAAAAAAAAATGTAAGAACAGAGATCCCTGCAGTAATTCAGCTGGTAATGTTTGTGTCACCCCATAAACATAAAATTTTGACACACGCGTGGAATAATTTTCTTGCCAGAGTCCATCTTGCACATTTATAAATCTATTATTCATCCGTGCATTGGATATTGCTGCCATATCTGCTCTGGTACTCCTGCTATATATCTCAAGATTCTAGGCAAAATCTAAGGAAGGATTTGCAATGTTATCAGTCTTGACCTGGCATCTTAACTTAAGTTAGTTTCCTACCACTGTAATGTGACTTCCTTCTATTTTTTTTATAAATGTTTTCATGGCAATTGTACTAATGAGATTTCCTCTTCAGTATCTTGATTGTAGCCTTCATCAGGTGATTGGAATTCAAAACTGAACCCTTTATTTCACCCACCAGGATAGATTGTTCTAGTTTCATATGCCATGCCTCTTCCCGATTTCTCAGTTATCTACCTTTAACTCAACCCTCCAAGTTTTTTGTTCACCACTGCCGTATCAGGTATTGAACTCGCAACTCTTTGGGTTAAGTCATTGGATCCAACCAACACTTTTATCCATTGGGCCATATGTCCTTGAGAAGTAGAACAATCTACCCTAGTGGAAAAAATAAAGGGTTCAGTTTGAAATTCCAATCACCTGAAGAAGGCTGGTGCGTACAACGGCTGAAAAATCATGAACATGACAATAAAGATGAGAACAACAGTCTGAACAATGTAAATATTGTAAATAACTATGACCCTTGTAGATGATTATATGTTAAAAGTTATCATTGGAATCAAAATCTTCCTTCTTGTTAAAGTGTTCAGATTTTTTGGAATATGAATCAAACAAGAAACTTATACTGCACTGTCGAGTTGCTTTGCCTGCTTGATGAAGTGAAGGCCTTGAGGCTCAAGTGTACTTAATGAAGCATTAGAGCAAGCATTAAAATCAAAATTTCCTTTTTGGCATTCTGCAATGGTGGCGGCTGAAAAATAGAAGTTAGACAAGAATAAGTGCCAATGCTTTTAAGCATTTCCCATAAAGGTTAGACGTTTTGTGCATAGCACTTTCTAAAATGCGTTATTTCTTTCACTATTGAAACTTTATTTATTTGGGATGAGTTGATGTGTTGAGTAGAAGAGAATACACGCCATTGCGGTTATATGCTGGTTGAATGAGAACAGGGAATTTTAGCAGAAGAAAATGAAGAAGGATTTGCATAGATGGGTTTTATTTGTTAAGTGTCCACAGATTTGTAGAAAATAATGATATGTAAGTCTGATGGGATCCTTACTATTGTCCTTGTTCACTTGAAGAAGCAAAAAGGCTCAAAAGCAAAATAAATAGTGTATGATTTAACTTATAAATTAATAATTTTTCTTCATTTAATCTATTTTACCCACTTGCTGTTTAATTTAAATTTAATTAAAATCAAAGTTTATTTGGCATTGGTTTCTCTGTGTTGATTACAAAGTAAAAACTGTTTTTAAAATCATTTCACCCCAAGCAAGGTAATAAAGCCACTCAGATATAAGAGGTTACTATATGTGAAAGAATGTGGGAAGAAAAAAGAGAGAGAACAATAATAGAACAGGAATTAAGAACACAGAACACGCATTGCATTTAGATTTCTGAAGATCTAGCAATTTGCAAACTGATGAGACCTACCTGCCAATCTAGTATGGCACTTAAATTTGTAAAGTCGAGGTGCCAAAGAAGAAAGCTTGTCAGAACAATTACCAAGGAAATATTTATAGAAAAGGCATGAGGAAACTACATTATGGTGGTGGGAAAGTTGAAGTTGAGATGTCAGGTCAGGGATGATAACATTGCAGATTCTTCTTTGGATTTTATCAAGAATGTCTAAATATATAGCAGAAGCACCAAATCATATGTGGCAGCAATATTCAATGCATGGATGATTGGTAAATTTATGAAATGTGCAAGAGAAGTTTGAAAAACAACGATTAAAACTGAACTTATGGACACATCGAGCTAATTCAGCAGTAAAATGATGGGACCTAATTGCCAATCTAGTAATGTGCTTAAATTCATGCAGACGAAGTATCAAGAAGGGGAGTTTGACAATTGCCATGAAAAGTCATGTCATGGTGGTGGCATAGTGACTCAAGATGCCAGGTCAAGACCTATAATTTTACAGAGCCTTCTTTGGATTTTGTCAAGAATCCCAAGATATATAGTAGGGATACCAGACCAGATATGGCAACAAAATTCAATGCATAGACGAATGGTAGATTTATAAACATATAAGTTGGATTCTGACAAGAAAAATTGGAAGCTGTGATGGAAAGTTTTGTACACCAAGCTGAGCAACACTCCTGCTGCCAGACATGAAGCTGTCGTGGTCACATAGCTAGACATACCAATTCGCAATTGCGGTCATAAAGCCGAACAGCTATAAGTTGCATAGGTTGCAAGTCAATGACGACCCGTACTTTTTTACAGATTGGGCATAGAAAATCTGGAGAAACTAGTTGCTTGTAGTCATTTGGTGGTCTTTAATATATGTCAGTGTATATCGCTGATGCAGATGCAGCTACAAATATCAAAGTGGAAGTATTTTGTCATCATCCATTAGCAGTGCTTTTCTTGCAACTCTTTTCAACTTTGTGTGACTGCACCTGTTTTCTTCTCCCTTGAAAATGAAGGACTTGTCTATTTCAATTCTTAAATGTGTTTCTAACTTATGTTTCAACCTTTTAACTCTCTTTCTCTGTCTATACAGGCTTTGTTTCGCTATGCGCATACCCTCTCCTTTGATCCATTGAACTTAACCTGCAATTATGGATTTCAATCTCAATGGTGCACAATTGGTCTAATGGATACTGGATCAGAAGGAGAAATTGGAGAATTCCCACTGTGTTTGTTACATTCACTTATGTACATATAGCCTTGGGGAAGTTATGACCCCAGCCCCCTTCTGCTATGGGTTAAATAGTAGAACTTGTATTTGAAAAATAATTGTTATTCAAAAAAAAATCGTTAAATTAATAATCACTTACAAAAAAAGCCAATCATTCTTACAATCCAAAATATATTTTGGCTTAACCCGCAAAAGTATTTTATTGGTTGGTTGATTAAATTTTTATGGATTATCAACCCTTTGCAGGTTATTTAAAGCCAGAAAATATTTTTAGATAGTAAGAATTTTTTTATATATAATAATGGTTTAGTGACACAGGTCTTACTAATTAACCTATAGCTTGGGGGAGAATAGGTGGATTCATACGGTTCCCAAGGGTATTTTCACATGTATATATAAATTCAATGGGAATTGGAAATCAGCTCTCCAATTGACAATTTTGAGCCATTATCCTCTACACCACCTGCACATCCAAGCCTACAGCACCTGACATTCCAAAACAGTCATCCCTCTAGGTACTGACCTAGGTTGACATTGCTTAACTTTGGTGATTGTACAGGAGTTAATGTTTCAATGTGATGTTGCCATAGACCCCACAAAGTGTTGATAAACTGTAAAAAAAAAAAAATTAATCAGTCAGCCCCAAAACTATATGTACCATCAAAAAGTGATGATAATATTTAATAATTTTGCAACTGTATCTGTCTATATTTCTGAGATGAGGTATTATGAATACATAGCACAGTGGATAAAGGCGTTAGTTAGATCCAGTGACAGGACATAAAGAGTGTGAGTTCAATACCTGGTTAAGGCAGAGGAGAGGGGAATTAACAGAAGATAACTGATAACTGACAACCATTAGACATGGCACGTGGAACTAGATCAGTCTACCCCAGTGAGTGAAATAAAGGGTTTAGTTTGACATTCCAACCACCTGAAGAAGGCTGGAGCATGCAACGGCGGAAACATTGTAATAAATATGGCGTCAAAGATGAGGACACTAGTCTGAATACTGTAAATAGTGTATTTTGAAACTGATTATATTTTCCACATCAGTTGTCAATGATTTTATCTATACAATTAAATAGCATGTAGAAAAGAATTCTTTTTTTTTTTAAATCATTAAAAGTAAAAGTATATAAAGGAAGCTAATATGACGTCTATTGTTAAAAAGCAATGGGAATAGTTAAATAATCTTTCAAATGCAATGCTTATATTTTCTACATGAGTAATCTAAGACTTTTATCAATACAATTAATTCTCTTGTTGCATGAACCAAGAAAGAATTTCTTGTTTTAAATCATTAAAAGTAAAAGTATATAAAGGAAGCTAATATGACCAATATTGTTAAAAAGCAATGGGAATAGTTAAATAATCTTTCAAATGCAATGCTTATATTTTCTACATGAGTAATCTAAGACTTTTATCAATACAATTAATTCTCTTGTTACATGAACCAAGAAAGAATTTCTTGTTTTAAATCATTACAAGTAAAAGTATATAAAGGAAGCTAATATGACCAATATTGTTAAAAAGCAATGGGAATAGTAAAATAATCTTTCAAATGCAATGCTTATATTTTCTACATGAGTAATCTAAGACTTTTATCAATACAATTAATTCTCTTGTTGCATAAACCAAGAAAGAATTTCTTGTTTTAAATCATTAAAAGTAAAAGTATATAAAGGAAGCTAATATGACCAATATTGTTAAAAAGCAATGGGAATAGTTAAATAATCTTTCAAATGCAATGCTTATATTTTCTACATGAGTAATCTAAGACTTTTATCAATACAATTAATTCTCTTGTTACATGAACCAAGAAAGAATTTCTTGTTTTAAATCATTAAAAGTAAAAGTATATAAAGGAAGCTAATATGACCAATATTGTTAAAAAGCAATGGGAATAGTTAAATAATCTTTCAAATGCAATGCTTATATTTTCTACATGAGTAATCTAAGACTTTTATCAATACAATTAATTCTCTTGTTACATGAACCAAGAAAGAATTTCTTGTTTTAAATCATTAAAAGTAAAAGTATATAAAGGAAGCTAATATGACCAATATTGTTAAAAAGCAATGGGAATAGTTAAATAATCTTTCAAATGCAATGCTTATATTTTCTACATGAGTAATCTAAGACTTTTATCAATACAATTAATTCTCTTGTTACATAAACCAAGAAAGAATTTCTTGTTTTAAATCATTAAAAGTAAAAGTATATAAAGGAAGCTAATATGACCAATATTGTTAAAAAGCAATGGGAATAGTTAAATAATCTTTCAAATGCAATGCTTATATTTTCTACATGAGTAATCTAAGACTTTTATCAATACAATTAATTCTCTTGTTACATGAACCAAGAAAGAATTTCTTGTTTTAAATCATTAAAAGTAAAAGTATATAAAGGAAGCTAATATGACCAATATTGTTAAAAAGCAATGGGAATAGTTAAATAATCTTTCAAATGCAATGCTTATATTTTCTACATGAGTAATCTAAGACTTTTATCAATACAATTAATTCTCTTGTTACATGAACCAAGAAAGAATTTCTTGTTTTAAATCATTAAAAGTAAAAGTATATAAAGGAAGCTAATATGACCAATATTGTTAAAAAGCAATGGGAATAGTTAAATAATCTTTCAAATGCAATGCTTATATTTTCTACATGAGTAATCTAAGACTTTTATCAATACAATTAATTCTCTTGTTACATGAACCAAGAAAGAATTTCTTGTTTTAAATCATTAAAAGTAAAAGTATATAAAGGAAGCTAATATGACCAATATTGTTAAAAAGCAATGGGAATAGTTAAATAATCTTTCAAATGCAATGCTTATATTTTCTACATGAGTAATCTAAGACTTTTATCAATACAATTAATTCTCTTGTTACATGAACCAAGAAAGAATTTCTTGTTTTAAATCATTAAAAGTAAAAGTATATAAAGGAAGCTAATATGACCTCTATTGTTAAAAAGCAATGGGAATAGTTAAATAATCTTTCAAATGCAATGCTTATATTTTCTACATGAGTAATCTAAGACTTTTATCAATACAATTAATTCTCTTGTTGCATGAACCAAGAAAGAATTTCTTGTTTTAAATCATTAAAAGTTAAAATTTCCAAAATAAAACTAGCACTGTTGAAAATGACAGCAATATTTAAGCGATTTTGAATTTGCAATTTTTACGATTTTTTGTTAGTAACGTAGTTATTTTTATCTCTACCATTAACTTTTTTGTTACATGTAAGAAAGAAATGATTTTCATTTCATTAAAAGTCTAAATATTCAAAGAATAATCATCATTACCATCTTTCCTATGAGCACATGACCAGTTCCCTCCAAATGAAAGCTAGAGATGTATTCATTTATACATAGCTTGTCTTTGAAAGTCGGCCTGGCGGAGCCCATCCCTCTCCAGGCCAAATCACAGCAGGATATCCTCTGACTAGATACAATCATGTGCCCATCAACTCCTTCATGAGAACAGTTGGTATTACCCATTCACTTCAGCTATGGAGCCTCGTCTATTCCATTGTGCTAGGTGGCTGTTGACCCCCTACAAGAAGGCAGGTCTTGTTTTTAATCCTTCTGGGTGTTGAGCCACCCACCTCACCAGAAAAGCCTAATAGGGAAACCGGTTTAGTCACTGACAAGCTAACTGGGTTACACAATACCATCATCAATCGTAGAGTGACCTGACAAAAGAATGCTAGCACAAAACAAATCAAAAATATTAGCAACCTCATCTTTACTTACAAATATAATATTCAGTTGTTATAGTAACATGAGACATGTTTGTATATTAGTGCTGAGTAATGCTTCCTGTTACCTAAACAACAAAATATCTCATTACTAAGAAGGAGAGTGCAGACTGAATGACTGAATATAAATATGCTAAATGTTATTTTATCTTACCGATAATATATACTGTAGGCTTCTTTTTAACTAACACCTTTTTATGCATACAATGTCAGCTTTTATTATACAAGTCTGTTTTAACAAATAATTTGATATTAAACAACAGATGCTGGTAAAATTTTCAGGATATATTTATATGAACAAAATATATATATAAGTTTATTAAAATATTATAACATCACTACAAAAATAGCCATTGTGTTTCAACACTTCTGGTGTCTTATCAAGTGATCATGTTGAATGTAGAACCTACATTGATTCTACATTCAAGACCATCACTTGATAAGACACCGGAAGTGTTTAAACAAAATGGCTATTTTGTAGTGATTTTATAACATATTTATGTTATAATCTTTGAATAAATAATATTTGCTCTACTCTGAATTGAGCACTCTTTTAAGAATAGTATTTTTGGTTATTGGAATTTATTCCATCCACACCAATCCTATACTTGGAGATATATATATATATATATATATATATATATAATAACAACAAACAACACTATAAATAGCCCTCAAAAAACTGTACCTGAATCCACAATTATTTTCACCCAATAGCCCCTAGAATAATTCAAAACATAACCATTACCGTCCATTAAAACAACTGTTAGAGCAATACAATAGACTACCCACAATGCATCACTAACCTGTATATATGAATAGTCAAGCAAAAAGACAGCACATATGGCCTGATGATTGCGCATAAGTATTAAACACTGTTGCCACTGGGTGTTGACTTCAATGTCCACTTTTATATTTACAAACACTCTATTATATAATTTTGAGCACTTTAACCCATAAATATAACATACCTTAAAACTATAATTTATATATGTATATTTAAGCAGTATATTTTCATTCAAGCAGGTTTGATTAAATAATTTCGATGTATTATGTCTATTTATCTTAGTTGTAATCCTTTCAAGTTCACAAATTTATTATATAATTTAATTTTTATATAATTTAATTTTTAAGGAATTAATGTATTTTTATCCATAGTCAAGTCAGAAATTATTTCTTATTTCTATATACCTTATATTTATGGATGCACCTTTGGCAGTAATATCCTTGTTTACCATTCTCATGGAAGGGAAACCAGTACACCACACATTTATACTGACACTGCCATGAAAGATTTCACATCAAAGCAAGTTTGCTTCATAAGGTTAATTCTTTGTTACCATAACAGCAAACACTTTCTCATCAGTTTGTCATGAAACCAAGTTGCTGTTCATAGCTCAACAGGTGAACCTGTTGAACAAAGGTCAGAAAAACAAAGAAGCAGAAATGCCAAATTGTTTACTATAGTGTTTCATTCCCATTGAATAAATAAATTTTCCAGCAAAGAAAAAAAATAATAAAAGTAGTTGTAGCCAATCCAAGCGATCACTTGTATTGTTGCATTGAAATATCTTGTGAAATTTCTTGTTGGTATATGGCTTTAATTAGAACATATAACAAACTTTTGCATATTGGATTATTTCCAATTTGCATCCAAGACTGATTCCTGAAAGGAATACAGCACAATCTTTTTTGTTTTATTTATTTTTGGTTAACTGGTTATCTGCTGAGGAAGCTGATTGCCTGCCGGCTCCTCACTGTGCAACTATAGGCTTTCAACACCATTCTTTCATTTCGAACATTATTCAGCTGAAATCTTTTGAAGAGACTATTAGAGTTGGCTGCAAAATTTGATATTCGCTTGATGTTGCCTTGTCGCTGATATCGCTTTGAAAACTTACGAAGAAACACTCCCCCCCAGCCTCTTTCATCATTAACTTATTCGGTAGATAACTTTGATAGAAATATTGACATAAATATATAATGAAGTCGGAAGAATAAAATGAGATTCATATGGGAATACAGTAAGAAAAATGTATCCTTGCAAAAGGATGTATTTATGTTGGAAGAGAAACTTTTAGTAGAATGATATTACAGACTTTATTTAATAATCATTTATTTCATTTTTAAAACAATCTTTCAAGCAAACTTTCCCATTTCACCATTTATAGTAATAAAAAAAAAGATTGTGATCAATTTCTTTTTATAGGGTTTACATTGATTTCAGGTAGCAGCATATCAATCTCTTTGGGTTATTTAATGCTGAAATCGAAATATTTTGAACTCAATTACAACCCTTTAACTACAGATAAAATGTATTGCTGGTTATTTTACTATAAATAGGTATTTTTATACTTTCATAGTGTTGTGTTTTCGTTTAGGGAGTTGCTATTTGCCCATAACTGGGACCCTAACTCATGCTACATCTTCATACCCGGGACTACCATGCTCTTTGACAACAGGTTGCCAATATATATATATATATATATATATATATATATATATATATATATATATATATATATGTATGTATGTATGTGTGTGTATCTGAAATATGAAGAGTTTATTAATATACCCACAAAACACTAATATATATGTGTGTATGTATGTATGTATGTATGTGTGTGTATCTGAAGTATGAAGAGTTTATTAATATACCCACAAAACACTAATATATATGTGTGTATATGTATGTATGTATGTATGTATGTATGTATGTGTGTGTATCTGAAATATGAAGAGTTTATTAATATACCCACAAAACACTAATATATTTATATATATATATGTATATATATATATATATGATATTAAGGCTCCGCCAGTAAATATTACATTGAGCTCTCATTCTCTAGTATACTTCTGTAGCAGACTTCATTAGGAGTTGCATATTTTATTTATATTCTGTATGCTCTGTCATGGAGGACTTTGAGGGTCTGATATTGTTGAGCACTATTTTGCTTTTAGTAGTATGCTCTTTTGCTCAACTAATGTAATATCCTGGACTTGCCAAGGAGATATAAAGTGACCATTTTCCCAATTAACTGTTGACTGCCAAATGATTGGATGAGAATGCAAGATACCTTTAGTTATGGTAGGCCACCATTCCCTGAGAATTCACCAGGAATTTATTGTGACACACATATGCACACACACACACATTATATATATATATATATATATATATATATATATATATATATATATATATACACACATGAGAGAGAGAGAGAGAGATTAATAGTATTAGTGGTCAATATATATATATATATATATATAAATTCCTAAGAGGATAGAATCCAGGTAGAACTCAATGTCCAGGACAGAGTAAGAATATAATATAAAAGGCTCAAACACTAATATTCCATGGTTATAATTTACTACATTGGAATCGTAATCACGATCCAATTCATCAGACCTACAAATTCAAAAAGAAATCGAAAAATATAACTCCGGGTATAAAAAACAAAATTTTAGTGAGAGTATATATATATATATGCAAAAATGAAAATAACACTGACATCTCATTTTAACAGATAGAAATTACCCCAAAATATCTTGAAATACTAAAGAGTAAATTTATTCAATAAAATTGCCATTTCTTTCAGCCCCTGCCTTCTTATGACATTGGAATCTCCTGCAACTCTTCTGGATAGTCTCCTTGTTTAAGTTGGTGAATGCTGCCATAATCCTTGCCTTCAGTTTGTATTAGTCATTTCAGGTGGGAAATCACAATGCTAAAACAGTTTTTAGTAGCATTGTGATTTCCCACCTGAAGAAACACTAATTTTTTAATGTTGAAACAAGATGTACACTTTTGTAGTGGGTATATACATGTTCTAATGTAACAGTACATAATAAATATATATATATATAAATATATACATGAAGGCCTATGCAGAACCAACCACTCTTTTGGGAAGAGGCAAATGCAGAGAACAGGTGAACAGCATGCCACAAGCTCCCCAAATGACTCTTCTCAGGTTTTGAAATAAGAGATGCCATCCAAGGCTATAGGAACCAGTCTGTCATGCTACTTACTTAAAGATAGGAGAAGAGCTGGATTCATACATTTTACAAGGGTATTAACACGTAAGTAAATGTAACGAACATGACTTTGAACTCGTCTCTCCGATTCTTCAACTCAAGGCACTATCCATTACTCCATCATGCTTCCATATATATATATATATATATATATAATTATTAGTATAAAGAAAACAAACTCTTAAAGGACCATGGTGATATTTATTTAAGAGTTCAATTTCTTTATAATAATAATGATTATTGCTCTGTTTTTGACATAGAACTCTCCCTGGATCTATATCCTTTTGGAAATATCCATACGGATTACTAAAGATTATCATTTATATATATATATATATATATATATATATATATGGAGTGGGAGGTGACAATTTAATTTCTAGAATGACCACAGTATGTCATTTGGAGTAATGAGATAGGCAAACATTTGTAATAAATCACATCAGGATATGTTCCAACTTTTCTTTTGCAACAAAGACAATTCATTGCCAAGCAGTAGAGGAAGTATCATCTGTTCATGTTATACTGTTTGTAGAAAATGAATGAAAGGAAGCAGCAAATTTTCACCAAGTTTTGTGTCAAGATTGGTATGGTGAACATGCAATAAAGAAATTGATTATTTTTACATGGCACATGTGGTTCAAGAAATGCCAAGCCATCACACTGAAAAGAGGGAATCCCAAAGCACAACGAATAAATACAAATGTGGACAGGGTATGAACCTTAGTGTCCTCAGATCAAAGATTAAGTGTGTGACTGACAGAAAGAAGAACTGAAGCTCACTAGGGAAGCAGAACGGCATATTCTAAGAGAAAGTTTAGGAATGAGAAAAATGATGCGTTGGGAGTTTGTGAGATCCTGGCTTAAAAATCCTTTACAAAAATGTGTCATCCACCTTATTTACCAGATTTACCTCCCCCTCCCCGTCCCACTGTGAAATTGAAAAGTGACCTGAAAGGACTAAGATTTGCAGTCATCTCTGCCATCCGTCAGTATATAACTATATTATTGAATGCTATTCCAGAAAATGAATTCCAAGATTTCCAGCAATGGTATATCGTCTCATGAAGTGCATAGCTTCACAACGGGATTTCTACATTGAAAGTGAAAGCAGCCAATAGTGATTAGGAATGCAAACTTTGCTTTTACAGGGCTATTGCAGAAATATTTTTTCTCATCTAGTAGCATATTTTGCTTTATTCTTGTAGATGTACTAACACATGGGGAGAAAAATATACATGAGGGTGTAAATACAAGTCGAAAAAAAAACCAACATTGCTTGACCTAATAAAAATGAAAGTGAAAGTAAATACTTGTTAAAAATTAAGGACTGGCAATACTTCATCAAGTGAATGTAAATACTTGTTAAAAATTAAAGACTGGCAATACTTCATCAAGTGAAAGTAAATACTTGTTAAAAATTAAGGACTGGCAATACTTCATCAAGTGAAAGTAAATACTTGTTAAAAATTAAGGACTGGCAATACTTCATCAAGTGAAAGTAAATACTTGTTAAAAATTAAGGACTGGCAATACTTCATCAAGTGAAAGTAAATACTTGTTAAAAATTAAAGACTGGCAATACTTCATCAAGTGAAAGTAAATACTTGTTAAAAATTAAGGACTGGCAATACTTCATCAAGTGAAAGTAAATACTTGTTAAAAATTAAGGACTGGCAATACTTCATCAAGTGAAAGTAAATACTTGTTAAAAATTAAGGACTGGCAATACTTCATCAAGTGAAAGTAAATACTTGTTAAAAATTAAGGACTGGCAATACTTCATCAAGTGAAAGTAAATACTTGTTAAAAATTAAGGACTGGCAATACTTCAAGTGAAAGTAAATACTTGTTAAAAATTAAGGTCTGGCAATACTTCATCAAGTGAAAGTAAATACTTGTTAAAAATTAAGGACTGGCAATACTTCATCAAGTGAAAGTAAATACTTGTTAAAAATTAAGGACTGGCAATACTTCATCAAGTGAAAGTAAATACTTGTTAAAAATTAAGGACTGGCATTACTTCATCAAGTGAAAGTAAATACTTGTTAAAAATTAAGGACTGGCAATACTTCATCAAGTGAAAGTAAATACTTGTTAAAAATTAAGGACTGGCAATACTTCATCAAGTGAAAGTAAATACTTGTTAAAAATTAAGGACTGGCAATACTTCATCAAGTGAAAGTAAATACTTGTTAAAAATTACTAATAGTAGTTGCCAATGCTTCATCTAATAGCCATTATATTTGATCATTGCTCTCTGCTTACTGCTATTATTTGACAGCTTAAATTAAAGGTTGTGTTAAAAATCAACTAAACAATTAAAATGAAAGTAAATACTAGTAAAACATTAATGATGGTTGACAGTGTTTTATATAATAATAATAATAATAATAATAATAAAATGAGCTTAATAAATAAGAAAAAATCATTTTTTTTTTAAACTGATCATTGACTGTTTTTTGGTCAAAGAAAAATAACATACAGGCAGACATATTTTTTAATTTGTCAGTTTTATTTTCAGGCCATTATGATTTTTAAGGCATATCCTTTTATTGGTTTCTAGAGATCAGTCTTGATGATTTTGGGAACAGTTAACATAGGAGAAGGAAAATTGATATTGAAGTTTTTTAGTTGTTTCATTTCCTTAATATTGATAACTTCAGGTTTGAGACTAATAACAAAAGTCAATGATTAAAACTTAGTATAACGGTCAAAGACAAGTGATTAGTAATTCTTGTTTTTCTTCCTAGTCACTGGTCTTTTGAAGAATTACATAAACAACTGGCATTTTTTTTGTTGTTGTTTTACTATATTTTCTTTTAACCAATTAATTTCTGGAAAATTCTTTATTGAATTAAGCATAATGAAATTCTGGTAAGATTTTCTTCTTTCCTCCAAGAAAATTGTATTTTATGTAACTAGTTTTATTTTTTTGAATTTTTATATGAGGCAGTCGGGAAAACAATAATATCTAAATTTGAATTTATTGATAAATTCAGGATGAGTTTGTTCGGTATATCTTTGTTTTTTTTTTTACCCAAACTCATTATTGAGAGATGGTTAAAAAAGACATTTTAGAGATAATTAAATTTAACAGACAAAATAAAATTAAAATTTACTGTTTTACTTTTGGCACTGTTACATAATAATTCATTCATTATTTGTACATCCTTTAAAGTTTCAAGTTCATGTTATGGAGGCAAAGTTTGCAAACTAAAACCACGGCAACAAAGCTGAAATATTTATATAGCACTAAAATATGGATGGATGGCTGGTCACTCATATCCAAAGATGCCTGTCTACTAGGGTGGCTAGTTAATCCCTGTTGCAGACTCCATCTCAGGCATATTTGTGCATGTTCAACACCCACAAAGCCCACCTGTGGTTTATACTGTGAACTGAATGGACCTTAGCTACGGTTTCTGAGCATGTTATCTAGCGTGATCAACAGTCTTAACAAGGCTTGCACACTCAAACCTTCGGTCACAATGACTTGTGACTTTGTGCTAGCACAACCATCGACAGTTCCCAAAGAGTTCTATCTACTCAATTTCACACACAAGGCTTGGGTCAACCTATGCTAGGTTTTTTGGGTGGTTTCCAAAATTACTGCATGCTGAGATCACCTCTTCTACATTGATAACATCAAGAAGTCACCTTCCTGATACATTGACCATGGTGAGATTTGAACCTGGGTGTCATGGTCAGAAAGTGAACATTCTAACCATTTGGTCACGTGTCCATAACACTAAAATATAAAGGTAGATAAAGCTAGATTTCCTTCTACTGTTTTAATGAATGTTAATGGCTGGCCACTCATATTCGAGGATATCTGTCTACTAGGGCAGCAAGCTAATCCCTACTGCAAATGCTTGCTCAGGCACATTTTGTGTTTGTTCAACACTCACAGATCCCACTTGTGGTTTATAGTGCAACTATGTTGACTTCTTGATAGCATAGTCATCGCAGACCCTAAGGGTTCTGCCTACCTAGTTTCACTCACAAGGCTTTGGTCAAACCGTGGTATGGTTTTAGGCACTTTCCAAAGGTGCTGCACACTGAGATCACCTCCTCCAGACCGATAACATCAAAAAATCACCTTCCTGAAAAATTGACCATGGTGAGTTTCGAACCCAGGCCTCATGGTCAGAAAGTGAACATTCTAACCACTCGGTAATGTGCTCACAGCACTAAAATATATACAAGAAAAAAAAAAGCATTTGTGCAGCTTTGAGGTTGATGAATTGTTTTCCATCCTACAATCTTTTTCCCCCGCAGATAAAATATCACTGAGTTCTTGCTATTCTATCAATATTTTCATGGCAGCTATTCATGCTGACTATATTCCTTCATTCCACCAGTCTCAGCTCTCACAGCCAGGATGTGCCATGACATGTACACTGACTGGAATCACCCCTAAATCCTTTCATATTCCATTAGTGAGTAGGGCGTTGTGGAACAGACTTCTGAGAGGAGGCTATCCCGATTAGGACAATCTTAACCTCTTCAAGTTGAGTCACCCTTTATTTATCATATCTCAGTATATGCACTCCTTGCTCCCTCCCTGTGCACTTTTTCCAACACCCTCATTTGGTAACCCTCTACCTAGAGTGGCTCTCATACCTTGAATTGGGTTAAGAATAGTAGTAAAGTATCTACAAGAACATCATATGAATACAATGTATAGATTAACAAAGAAATAAGTTAATAGTGATTTACTAAATGTTGACAGATATCAAGTACCATATAGTGATTTAGTAAGTATATCTTAGATGTGGCACAAGACTAAAAATATAGAGCACCGAGTGAAGATCAAACTCCCTACTCAGTCCTAATCAACCAAACAAGATACTAAGTACCATATATATCACGGTTTAAGGCAATTTGGTGTATTAGATGGTTTGCAACATTTTCAGTTTTCAATTACTTTTTATGCCTTCAGGACTAAGGCAAGTCTGGCCTTATACATTCTGTTTTTTATCATTTCATCCCTAGCAAAGCAATAAAGCCACTAAGAGGCAATGGGTTATTGAGTGTGAAAGAATATGAGAAAAAGAAAAAACATTATTTAGGAGAGAGGACAATTACAGAACAGGGATTAAGACGACAAAAGATAACAATTGACATTGCATTTAAATTTTTGAAGATCAAAGTTGACTGTAAATCAAGAGGGCAGAAAAGGATTTCACAAGCGAGAAGTGTGAGAGAAGAAACTGTTAACATGGAACTTACAGTTACATCTAGCCATTTCACTTGTAAAATGACGAGATCTAGTCGCCAATTTAGCTTTGTGCTTAAATTCATAAAGTCAAAGTACAAAAGAGGAAAGTAATATTTATTTAAAAAATATACAAAAATTTGGCCCAAGGCTAAAAGGGGGATGGAGAAAGCTGGTCTTATTCTGTCTTATAATTAGCTAACCACAATTACTGACTCAAACATACAAGCGTATTCCTCACACCAAAACAACACATTCTTGCTTACCATTCTTACTACAGCCACCATAATACCTCAGAGTCTCTATGAAGTCCTAACTAACTCCCATATGTACAATTTGTCTGTTGAATAAAAATAACAATATTTAAAAATGAAACCCCAAACAGGAAAGTTCATCAGAATAATTACCATGAAAATATTTATAGAAAAAGGACATGGAAACTACATTATGGCAGTGGGAAAGTGATTGAAGCCAAGGCCAGGACTGGTAACACTGCAGATTCTTCTTTGGATTTTATCTAGTGCTACTGTAAATCTCCTTTTTCAGGTCTTGTATTTTTACTCTGTTTCTCTTCCCTTTTATTTCTACAGTTTAATTACAGTCTGATGTCAGAGTTCATCAGTGTTTCATCCAATTTTAAGTGTTGCTTAATAGATAATTATATTTCTTACACTGTTGTATTTATGCAATGACAAATTAGTAATTATAATGCCAAGATCTGCTTGTAATTTCTGACTTAGTTTTCAAAGTACGAGTTCTTTTTGCAAAATGACTAAACATTGAAAACACTAGATTTTAAGTTTGCCGTCTTTTCTGTGCCCTGGATTGGCTTCAGCCCAGTTAAGTACAAAATACACATATCTTGTTTCTTGATACAACACGCCCACTTTGATGCTGCTCATGGACCATGGCTGATACATGCTTCTATAAAAATCAATGTGCATTCTGTTCTCTCATTGCACACTTAGTCCTTACTAAATCTCTCTTTAATCTCCAAGTGCATACCATTTTGGTTATGCTGTATTTTTGTGCAGCAACACAATTGTTGTGAGATTTGGCATATGCAGCTACTTTCAGCTTTAAGCTAGCTTCATATTTCCTTTTGTTTATCAGTTGGAGCCATGATGGGGATTTTATGGTAGCTGAAGATTATTGTTCGCCGAGAAAGAATGCTGCTACTTATGAAGAGGTGACACTTTCAGCTTTAAGATTGGCCCACAGAGTTCCATACTACAGGCCTGTTCATGCTGCAAGAACTGGAGGGCTATTTCAAAAGCTCTTTGTTTCACTGGAATTGAGCTGGTTTACTTTCAGTTTGGGTTTGAAGTAATCCACTGTATTAGCTTTAAGAAATTCAAATTAATTTTTGCTTTTCCATTTGGAACAATTTTAGATGAATTATGTATAAAATATATTTATTTCATCTCCTTCAGACTTATTTCATGTTTATTGCAAAAACAAACTTTTTTTGTGAAATTCACTAAAAAATGTGATCTTGATCTTTTCATGTGGAAGCTCATTTAACACCTTTCACTTATTTTTTTTGATTATTTAACCCCAAGAAAGGCAATAAAGCCACTAAGATGTAAAGATGAAAGAATAGAAGTGTAAAAGAATATAAGAAAAAGAAAACATTATCAAGGAGAAAGAACAAAACATGAATTAAAAAGAGAGAAGACAACAATTGATATTGAATATAAATTTTTTGAAGTGCAAAGTTGGCTGGAAAGCAAGAAGCAGGAAGAGAATGCCACAAGTGAGAAGTGTGAGAAAAGAAACTTAGCATTTAACTAATGGTTACATCTATCCATTTTAACTGTAAAATGATGAGACCCAGGCCCAATCTAGTTATCTTCTTTTTTTGTGCCATGTTCCTTCAGGATATAGGTGATCATGGCTTTCCACTTCCCCCTATCCCTTGTATAAGTTTTGTTCCTTTCCTACTTCCCCCAGGCCATGTTCTGTCATCCACTTGCTTAAGCCCGCCAGGTATGTAAGGCGTTGCTTTTCCTTGTCTCTCCTTCTCTCTATTCAACCTGTGAGTATCAGATTCTCTAAGCCCTCCTTTTTCCTTATGTGTCCCAGAAATTTAAGTTGCCTCTTCCTGATGTTAAGTATAAGCTTCCTCTTTGTTCGCATCCTCTCCAAAATGATATCCTTAGCATTCTTCTGTAGAACCATGCCTCTGTCTCGATGAGTCTCTTCTTAGTACTGCACTTAAAGTCATCATGTCTAGGTACCATAGAAGAAAGTTCACCAGAACAATTAACATGAAAGTATTTATAGAAATGCCATGGGGATGTTATGTTATGACAGTAGGAAAGTGACATGCCAAGATGCCAGGTCAGAACCAATAACATTGCAGATTCTTCTTTGGATTTTATCAAGAATCTCTAAGTATATAGACCAGATGTGAAAGCAATATCAATGCCTGGATGAATGGTAGACTTATAAATGTGTATAAAAGTTAAAAAAACAAACTTTATTACTTAAAGTTAATTTAATAGTCATCTCTATGAAATTTTTATACACTAATTATGTACTTTAATTTCATTTTTGCATAATCTTGCATTTCTGTTTCTAACAGGTAAAAAATATATTGGATTTTTACCAGAGTTCTTATACTGTAATTTAGTTTTGCCGACTGCACAATGAAAAGGAAAAAATTAAATGTTTACAGAAGGTAGTATCCTTTAACCAAAAAATGTATAATTTTATTTTTATTTTAGTTTTATTTGATTTAAAGTAATAATTTTTTCCTGCCTTACAAGTGTTAGAAACACTCTCAAGAAAGTCAGTGTTAATTTATAACAAACTTTACTTCCAAAGACTCTCTTCCTCAATTCTGTTTTTAACATAGTGAAATGAAAGTTAAATTATCATTATTTGTCCCATAAAATTAATTTAATATTTTACTCTATGATCTTGTCATTCGTAACAAATTTATCGATAATAAAATTTAGTTTTTCATGTGTAATTTATGTTTTTCTTTCTAAAAGTTATTTTTAAAAATATGTTGAATTTTAGTCTAGTTTGCCATTAAAAAAAACAAAAAATATAAACAAATGTAATATTTTTTATATACAAAAATAATGAAAAGTTATTAAACCATAGACAGGAGTTAACGGTTTTTTGCCGACATCAACAAATTTTCACATTAAATAATTAATAAAAAGATATAAACAAATAAATTCTATAGTTTAATAAAAGCCTTAAAAGCTCAGCCCAATTATTAAATAGAAAAACCCTTTGTGGTGTCGCGAAAAAAAAAAATTCTAATCCATTTCAACACGTTTTGTAAAAAAAAAAAAAAAAATAGCCATTTGAATAAACAAATAAATAAACAGATTAATAGACGGATAATAATGAAACAGAACCTTCTCGATACTTAATGACCTGCGGCAAGGCCATAAAAATGCCTTTTTGACCTGCTGGACATCCACTCCTACTATCAGACTTGAAATAGGCACCCCAATATAACCTGACATAAACTTTTCGAAGGGGACTGGTCTGTAGATAAAAATTAATTCTTAACTCTTAGACCACCTAACCAATATAGCCGACCCTAGCTGTTTCCATAGTAACTAATATTGCAAGAGACCATACTTATAAACACGCGCTAACCACAAGATAGCTTATTCCCAAATTCTCGCTTGATGAGGAAGCGTGACCAGACACCTTAATTCAACTTAATTTCAAAAATTATATTAGGGGTCACGGATCTCGCGTTTGAAACATGAGAACTCTTATGTAGTGAAGGAATCAGATTTTAAAAACAAATATTATAATATATATATATATCATGTTTATAGTTATATATGTATATATATATCATGTTTATAGTTATATATGTATATATATATATCATGTTTATAGTTATATATATGTATATATATATCATGTTTATAGTTATATATATGTATATATATATCATGTTTATAGTTATATATATGTATATATATATATCATGTTTATAGTTATATATATGTATATATATATCATGTTTATAGTTATATATATGTATATATATATCATGTTTATAGTTATATATATGTATATATATATCATGTTTATAGTTATATATATGTATATATATATCATGTTTATAGTTATATATATGTATATATATATCATGTTTATAGTTATATATATGTATATATATATCATGTTTATAGTTATATATATGTATATATCATGTTTATAGTTATATATATGTATATATCATGTTTATAGTTATATATATGTATATATCATG
>OZ038476.1:120284254-120299254 GCA_964036315.1 Acanthosepion esculentum | reverse complement strand
TGGCTGCTGGAGACAATCCACTAGTGATGTGGTTTCTTTTACTTGGAACAGTTCTTTGTTTCTGATTCTGTCGTGCCAGTCCACAATATTCAAAGAAGAAATGGTCTTTGCCAAGACCCACAGGCTTCACTCCTTCAAAGCCATTTTTAAACATTGATCTTAGAAAGTGGTTGTATACATCTGACAATTTAGATATTTCAGAACGGGTTTAGTGTTGTGGTTTCTATTACTTTTTTTAAGTTTTATGTTTCTGATTCTGTCGTGCCAGTCCACAATATTCAAAGAAGAAATGGTCTTTGCCAAGACCTACAGGCTTCACTTCTTCAAAGCCATTTTTAAACATTGATCTTAGAAAATGGTTGTATACAGCTGACAATTTAGATATTTCTGAACGGGTTTGGCACCATGCATGACATCCATGTGAAAGTCATGATCTGACAAGGCTATTTAAGAATGTGACTTAAGATTTTACATGATGGATTGAAAAAAAAGATTAGATACAAAAGAAAAGGGTATTAGATTACCATGTGACATTTGCCGTCCTATATGGCTATAAAAGCTGAATATTTTCATCTTAAATAAGATAAATATAAAAAAAAACTTGAAGCAGCCAGGTTGTTGCTCTACATCCAAATGTTGAAAAAGATGATGGACAGAGCACGCGACAAATGAGGAAGTTTTGAAGAGAGTAGAAACTTCAAAGAAATCGTTCATAAAATCAAGGACGGCCGACATTTAATGAGGAAAGAAGAATTTAATACTCATGTGAATGGAGGAAGAAGAATCGCAGTTAGAGAGATCATAAAAGAAAATCTATTTCTAAGTAAAAAGAAAGAGAATGCTGTGGAGAGCCATGAATGTTATGTTCTGAAAGGATATACCACATAAAAGAGAAAGAGAAACAACCTCATAATTTTAAAGAAATAGTTGGAAGAACAAGAAAAGACAAAGTATTGCTGAGAGTAACAGGAGAGTGGATGCTGTGAAGAGCCATGATTGTTATGTCCTGAAGGGACACAACACATAGATATTTTTTTACTAGTTTTACTGTATATATTTTTAGGATTTTTTTTTTTTGTAATCTCATTGGAAACAATAAAAATAATTTCTGGCTGAATTTCTGGATTGAGGAGTTATCATTATTTACACACAGACAGTTGTGACAACAACAACAACAACAAAAATGCAGGACAATTGTAAATAAGATAAATAACAAAACATAAATTACTGAGTGTTTGTATTTTATAAACATTTAATCTGTCAAATTATGGCCTAGTGGTAAAGTATTATGCAGTAGGATAATGATTAAGGGACGTAAAGATTATCAACATGGAAAAATTTTAAAACTCATTTGAAGGTAATGACAAGCTTCTGCTGTAATTTCTTCTTAATTAATAGTTCTTGATTACCAGAAACTTAATTAAATGGACATCAAATAAAATTATTTAGCAATGACAGATTATTATTATTATTATTATTATTATTTTTGCATGGTTTTCATTTTTAACCCGAGATCTTGCATTATGTGTGTTCTCTATCAAGTCATATGACCTCAGACAGAGAGCACATTTCACAGTGTCAAGCAATGCAGACTTCACAAGCGATGCAATACAAAGTTTTTTTCTGATTTTTCTCAGTAGAACTTTAAATTTGTTGGTATAGGCCCCCAATACTCCGGGGAAAATCAAAAGGCATGAAGGCCATCCATAGTGGATTATCAAGCTATTTATTATTATTATTATTATTATTATTTGTGTATGTTATATTTCCTAGTTTGTATCCTGTAGAGCTGGGCCCAAACTATAGTCCTTAGGCCCTATAGGAGATTTGCCATTTAATTGCTAACACTTTTCTTAGCATATGGGATGTTCCTAAGTAGGGCGACCTTCTAGACAGCCTGTATATTGATGTTACCTGGGACACTGCTAGTAAAATTGTCCATTCCTTTTCTCATGAGGCCCAGAGCTCTGATTACTATTGGTACAATCTTAGTCTTCATTCCTTTTAATCTCGATCTCCAGGTCCTTGCATTTAGACAATTTCTCAATAATTTTCATGGAGGAGTTTCTTTCAGGTGGTACTGCTATGTCAGAAAGCATATACTTACTGAATTTCTTGTCTTTTATGATAATATCAGGTCTGTTGGTTTTTTATTTCCCTGGCAGTTTGAATTGGCATGTCCCAGAGGATAGTTACATTGTTATTTTAGGTAACTATTTCTGGTTGGTGCTCATACCATCAGTGGTTTCAATTTTGTGCTTTTTGCATATCTTCCAGTGCACATATGCCACTAGTTTGTTATGTCTTATCATTTGTACCCACTTCTTAAAGTAACGACCAGCATTCATATTTATGATTGTTATTGCAATATTTTGTTAAAGTTGCTAAGCTCAAACATTTTAACAACATATTGCCATAAAACTCACCATGAGCTTATTCAATCATTAACTTAGAAATTAAGATTCATCAGAAAATTCATATAGGAAAACTGTGAAATTTTCACTGGCTAAAACTAATTATTATTATTGAATGAGATGGCAGCATGCCAACAAAGTGATACTGGGGCACAAATATATTACTTTTATTATTTTTATTATTTTTATTATTTCTTCATTTGATTTCTGTCGTATACATATTTCCTTTCAGGTCCCAACAAGAGATCTAAGGTAAAAAATGGCTTCATGATATTTTCCACTAATTATTTTTGTAAAAAAGAAAAAAAAAGAAAATCACAGACATTTTATATACATAAAGCGCTCCATAATGTGTGAGCTGTACTGAATACAATTTTTTGTATTTCTTTAAGGCATGAGTTACCAGGAATCCCTTGACTGAGTCTGTCAGAACCTTTTCCATTTGAGTCAAGGGCTTCAACTACAATTGGAATTATTGATGTCCTCATGTGCCACATTTTTGAGATTTCCATTTCAAGATCCTTGTATTTTGATAGTTTTTTGAAGATCTTCAAAGATAAATTACAATCTCCATGGACTGGCATGTCAGTAAGGAAGCACATTCTGTTCTTGTGATCTTTGATCATGATGTCAGGTTGATTAACTTTGATTGTTCTGTCTGTGTATTGTGAAGTACCATAAAATTTTTACAGGTCCTATCTCTGTAACTGGGTCTGGGTGAGGCTCATTATTATTCTTTTCCTCTTCAAGTTTTTTATAATTACTTATTCTGTCAGATTCTTTAACAAATATATTTTTGTCCGATGACATTGTCATATCTATGAGAAGGTATTTCTTTTTGTCTCTGAGTTTTAATCACCTGGTCAGTTCGCTTTTATATGTCTTTCACTGTGAATGGTAAAGTTCCAAAGAATAGCGACATCATTATTATTATTATTATTATTTCGCTTTCTGCATATTCCAATCTCTTACCTGGTCATTACCTGAGAACCAGAGTAAAACCAACTATTAAATACAGGGGGTTTCACAATTGTTGAAACAAAACAGTGGCCTCTTGGGGAGATCTCAAGGAGCATGAAGACCTTGATGAGGAGGAACAGTGGTTCCGGCAGGATGGTGCTCCTTCTCACACCGCTAATGTTATCATGGCATGGCTCTATGAAAGATTTGTGGAGTGTCTCATCAGCTGCATAGCTGAATTGGAATGGGCACCTCATTTAACTGACCTGAACCCCCAGATTTCTTCCTCTGGGGGCTCTACCAGGGCAACCCCTCACGCCATTGCTTCATTGAAGTGAGCCATCACTGAGAAGATTCAAGCGATCATCCAGGAGGAATGTGCATGCGTTATCAACAATTTTGCATTAAACAGTGCCTTCCAATGAACGGCGGACATCTGGAGCATGTACTCTAGGGATGCTCTTGATATTTTTGGTTCATCTTTGAGACTAAATGGTTGCAGATTCTAAAATGTTATCCCTTGACCTTTTAATAAATGTAATTTTCATTACTCTATCATTTGTGGTCCTTGATTTGTGCCCAATCATTTTGTTTCGAGAATTGTGAATCACTCTGTACATGCATTCTGTTTGCACAAATTCTGTTGTTAAGTTATACTTAACATGAACAGTGTTTATATTTTCTTCACATTAAGAATACCCTTGAGTAGATGAGCGGTTCTATACAAGGGTTATTTGAAATTTTGGTAATGGTCTTATCTGTAATTTCCTTGACCATTTCTTGGGCTCCAATTCATACAGGTTTAACGGAAGTGTTACGGTGTTATGTCTAATTTCAATTCTAAGATCTTTATATTTATTTATATTTTCATATTCTTTAACAGATATATTTTTACCTGATAAAAACCGTCATATCTATGAGAAGGCATTTCTTTCTGTTTGTCAATTTTAATCACCATGTCTAATGTGCTGGCTTTTATATATCTGTTAGTATGAATGGTAAAGTCCCAAAGAACAATAAATTCATTTGGTTTCTATGACTCAGAGTAATGTTCAGACTGTTTGTTTCTTTTTTTCAGCATGTGGCATATTGTAATACTGACCTATCTACCAGTGAATTGGTCGTCTTTTCATGTCAATCTTTGTATTCCTTCAGTGTCAAGATTGTTGTCATAATTATTATTTGATTTGATTTGATATCCTCTCCGAATTCCAGATCTCTTGGCCAGGTGATTATGATCATATTTTGGTTCCTACCTGCAGCTAACAGACACAGCACTTTACTAGCTGTTCAAATGATGTTCGATATCCCCAAGATGTCTAGTAAGGCAGAAAGATTCTTGCCAATAGTCCCGAGTGCACCAACCACAAAAGGAGACCATGAGCTGCTGCTGGGTACATCTTTCTGATTTGCCCTGCCAGGTTTTTGGTACCTCTGCATTTTTGCCTGCTCCCCGCTTCACAATGTTCTTATCCCAAAGTAATGTAATGTCTATCAGGATTCATTCATGGCTGCTTCTGTGTACAAGTGTAATATCAGGGTGATTACTCCCTGAGCACTTGTCAGTCAAAATGGTTGTAGCCTATATGAGCTTCACTTGCTCATTCTCAGCCACTGACAGTCTTGTATGCTTGTACCCCTTCCTTTATGCACTCAAAGTGATACCTCCTGCATAGTTCCTAATATATTCTGAGGGCTTCTTTCTCCTGGTATTGTATCTACTATTTTTGTGCTAGCTGAGTGCACCCACTGCCAATGTGTTGCACATTTTCAGTAGCTTTCCCCACATAGACAGCTGATTTACCCTTGTGCAGGCTATCAAAAGATTACGATGGAATTTATTCTTAAAGCCTGCTTATTATTATTATTATTATTGAACAAAACATACTCTACAACGTATTCCGAGAAAGACGACTCAACATAAACCTTTTCCAAAAACAGAAGCTACGATCTGGAATTGGAATGAAAGCATTGATGGCACCTACCCTGAATCCACCATAAAGGATGTAGTCTATTTACATTATTCGGACTATTGTCCTCATCTTTGTCGCCATATTTATTACAACGTTTCGGCCGTTATATGCTCCAGCTTTCTTCAGGTGGTTGGAATGACAAACTGAACCCTTTATTTCGCTCACTGGGTAGACTGTTCTAGTTCCACGTTCCATGTCTAACACCTTTACCCACTGTGCCATGTGTCCTTGAGGACACATGGCACAGTTGATAGTGTTAGTTAGATCCAGTGACAGGACCCAAAGAGTGTGAGTTCAATACCTGGTTAAGGCGGTGGAGAACTTGGAGAGGTGAATTAACATGAGATAACTGATAACTGACATCCAATAGACACAGTCTGCAATATTTCTTTCTGTTTTTACAGAAAGTATGGCACAAGGACAGAAGGAGATGAGTAGGAGGCTGGTTTTCATTTGTCCAAATTTAACTTAGTTAGACACAATCACTGACCCAAACATTCTATAATTTTCCTTACCCCAAAACAATACATTCTTACTACAGTCACGATAGTACTACAATTTCTCTATGAAGTCCTTACTAGTCCCCATCTATACAGTTTGTCTTACATTGGCTGCTCGGTCAATGAATACTAAATGTTTCCTTACAAGGAAATGCATAACATTACCATTATTATTATTATTATTTCATGCATTTACATGTTCGTGTCACATTACTCGTCATCATCATTGATGACTACACCTGACATATCCATTTTGATTTTTAATGGAATTTGAAAAAAATTGTATGCTGTAATTTGTTCAGTCTGGTCTGTCCTGCTATTTTACCCATAGCTGGGGGAGAAGAGGATTCATACCTTTCCCAAGGGTATTAGCATGTACGAGAATGTAATGGATCTGACTGGAATTCAAACTCGGCTCTCTGATTTCTCAATCCGAGCAATATTTATTATTCCACCGTGCCTACTTTGTTACTGGAGGAAAAAACATCTTAGTAAATGAAGTCATAATTTTTCTTGTGATTAGAAAAAACAGAAAAAAATAGTTGTTTTTATTTAAAATAAGTAAAAGCTTTTAATAAATTTTAGCTTATTCAATATACCTTAATAAAATAAATGTTGTATTTAAATTATAGATAAAACTAATAATGCGTATCATTTGTCTAGTAGAATCGGTGATCATGAAGTCTGGAAGAGGACCAAATGGTGACTATTTCTAGGAACACTGGGAGATATATGTAATCTAGGTGAAGGAGACACGGTGGAGTAATGGTTAGCGGCTCGGATTGAGGAATTGGAGAGCTGAGTTCGAATCCATTACATTCACTTACATGCTAATACCCTTGGCAAAGGTATTAATCTTCTTCTCCCTCCAGTTATGGGTAAATAGTAGGACAGACTGGGTTCTTTAGCCTTGGATGGCGGCTGATCTAGGAGAATGACAACTCTGAATTCAAAACCTGCGGAGGGTCGTTTGGGGAACTTGTGGCATGTAGTGCACCAGGTCTCTGTATTCAGCCCTTCAAAACGTGTGAATGGTTCTGCACGAAGCCTTCATCACTATAATCAAATTGTATAGGCTGGTGTTTGGCTGTTGGTTCCTAGGAACTGAGCTGCTTTACCCTCATACTTCGAACGCAACAGGAGAGTCCACCATAACGGAGGTGTAATGTGTGTGGGTAGAGATGAGCATGCTTCACCAGAATCAAATTTTACACTATTAAGGACTACACTCCAACCTGTTTAATCTGGCACCCTTGGGACTAGGCTACTGCTGGACGGGAGAAATTGCCAAATGACAGAAATCAGCCCTAAAAAACACCTATGTAAACATAGTCTTGCCAGCTTATTCCAAATACATATTTCTGTGTTAATAAAGGAAGAAAAAAGCTTAAACCAGGAAATAAAAAAGCCATTAATGCTTCTAAATAAAACAGTTTTTATTGTTTCATGCAATATAAAGGCTAAAAAAGCCAAAAACCAAAAAATAGTATATACTTACTATCTTGGATCAGTAAATGTGCAGCTATATATATATAAAAAAAAAATGAGCAAGACTGTATCCCTAAAACACTCTCGGCTGTTGAGGAAAGTTATAAACAACTTGTGGTGCTGCCCTTGTAGCCACTCAATGAACTAATGGCAGCTGATTCAAAAAAGCTCTGAACCACAGAGTACTTGATTAATGAGATCCGACCAAGGCCATACCTATAATTATAGGTATGGATCAGACTGTATAACAGACACTGAAGAAGGGCTTGAAAAAATAAAATAGTGAGAAAAACTGACAACAAAGACAAAACAAAACCACATACACTGCTTTGTGATATTCAAAAATAGCTTTTCATTAAAAGTGATTGTTAGTAATCTTTATTTATTATCCAACAGTATATTACTCTGTTCAGGTACACAGGTTTATAAAAGAAATGTCTCATGCCTTATAAAACCTGTTAGCATTCTGTGACCCTTGTAGGTTTTTACATGCCCATAACATAATTTGTTTTGTTATAATTTGATTTCAGACAGCAGATTTTTACTTTTCTTCATGGGGTTCCTGTCTCTACTAGACAGGAATGCCTTTTCCTCTCAAAGACACCTATTATTCTTTGTCTAAAACCTGAATCTTGTCTAAGCAATGCCACATCTGACAAGTTGCATTATTCTTGAAGCCTCTTGCCTCCTTTGTTGTCAGTGCTGTGTGACATGGTAAGAATTCTCTACTTTCTCAAATGATGAACAAAAGAGACACAGAGTAGCATCTCAGCACATGAAGCAAGAAATGTTTTTGAAGTGTGGCAGTGCAATTTCAATTGTGCTCAACAACCGTAATGTTATGTTAATTAGCATTGCCTTTTCAGATAGTGGATGGAAAGTGCTCGTCCAACAATTATCTACTTTTTTTTTTCTTTTGACAGCATTTGAATCTTTTCAGCATTGCACTTCCTTACTATTGATAAAGAAGTTGGATGGAGATTTCAACTTCTTTATTATTTATCTTTTTTTTCCTTATATTAGATTTTTTTTATAATAAGAATTGAGAATAGTGGATTCTCATAAAACTTTTTGAAGATAAAATAAATGATACTTAAATAAAATAATTAAAAATAATAATTTAAATAATTAAAAATAATAATTAAAAATTAATTTAAGTGAATTTAATTTAATTAATTAGTTAATTTGTTAATTAATTTCTTAATTTAATTTAATTAATTCAAATTAATTAATAATAATTACAAATAATAAATAAAAAATATAAATATAAAAATATTTTTAAACTAAATTCTCATAAAACTTTTTAAAATAGTAGATTCTCATAAAACTTTTTGCTTGAAATATATTATTCAAAAATCAAATAGTTTGTGTGTATATATATATATATATATATATAGAGAGAGAGAGAGAGAGAGAAAGAATTAATATATAATTGCATAAATGAAGGCCTACCCACATTTCTCACCCACACAAGACTGACATACTTGCAGAGGTGTTGAGGTCTCACAGTTATACACACACCCATACTAATATATACACTTAAACACATCATACACACTCCCAAAGAACTAAATGATAACATACACTGAACACAGACACATCCCTTTCCCAGAAACCAATCAAAATGACCAGGGGAATTCCGAGTAGCATGAATGTATCCAGCCTCTATCTTAAAAACAACTTAAAAGAGGCTGTTTGACCAACACAAGGACTGACCAAAATTAACGATAAAAAAAAAAAACAAATGAAAATTACAGGTAAAGTTCATTTTCTTCAGAAAGTCATTCACTCCTGTAGTTCACTGCTACTAGCAAGCAGAAATTTTTTTCTCCTGATGATGGGCATGCTGGCCGAAACTAGTCAAGGAACCAAACTGAAATAATAAAACAAAAATATATTAATATACAACCCAGTGTGTCTAAAAATTTTAATTTTTTAATTTATCAATATTTTTTATTGTCCAAAAGACATATATATATATATATATATATATATATATATATATATATAAGGATTGCTATGATAAACAAGATAGGTGACTGCTTGAGAATACCAAGTGTTGTAATCTTGGTTGTGTAGGTGGTATAATGGATAATGGCTCAGAATTTTTAATTAGAGATACTGAGTTCCAATTCCAGTTGAGTTCATTATATTCACATATGTGCAAATATCCTTGAGGAAGGTATGAATCCATCTCTTCTCCCCACAGCTATGGATTAATTAGTAAGAACTGTATTACTAGATCATCTTCAAAAAAGAAAAAAAAATTGTCACAATCTAAAAAAAATATTTTCTGGCTTTAAATAACCTGCAAGGGGTTGATAAGTCATAGAAAAATGTATCACTCACTCAGTCAATATTAATTTTTTAACAATTTTATCGCCATGTATTTTGGCTTAGGAATGACGTAATTCTTTTAGAAGTGGAGATTTTTGAAAAAAGTCAGGGTTGCATATTTACACTTTGATAAGCTTCAATAGTGACACTTGAGAATTTTCCATCTAAGTATGTTACTTTCCCTTTTAATAAGTAGGGGTATTATTTATTTAGATCAATATTTTCCAACTTTTTTTCAACCAGCACCCCCTTTGAGCACAAAGTTTTTGTCAACACCCCCACACCTGTCAAATTAAATTTCAAATATTGTACTGAATTCATATTTCATAGAAAGATAACACTTAGGTATTAGTCAGTTTTGTGCCATGCGTGATACACGCTTAGGCAATCATGTATCTTTTGATACGTGACTGATGAGGCAGATTTTTGTTTTTCATGCAGTAGATTGCCATTTCTTTCTGCAGTAGACCAGTTGCCATCCAAGGCTATAGAACCCGGTTTGTCCTGCTATTTACCAATAGCTGGGAGGAGAAGAAGAAGATTCATACTTTTCCCAAGGGTGTTAGCATGTAAGTGAATGTAATGGATTCAACTGGAATTTGAACTCAACTCTCTAATTCCTCAATCCGAGCTGCTGTCCATAACTCCACTGTGCCTCCTTAAGTACTTAGGTTTTAAGTACAAAAATCATTTTAATATTGTTTTCATTTCTATTAGAAATGCCAATGATTAAAATGCTAAAATAAATGCTTTTACGTTTTATTTGATAGCTGATCTCAATGTTTTCAATGCGATGGTTGACTTTGGTACTTACTGGCTAAAGCTCTTACACTAGTTTCCATGATGCTTAGAAGTAATCGTAGATCTCTTTTGTAATTTGTAAACTTTTTTTTGTTTAGTAAGAAGGTGTGTAACTTTGTTGAAACCATATTAGTCATATAACAAGTTGGAAAAGCAATGAAAAAAGTTTGATAGCTTCCCACAGCTTTAGATACCGCTCAGAATTTTCCTTTTGTAACAATATTGAATAATTTTTGAAAATTTGCAATAAAAGTGGGTAAATTCCCCCCCCCTCCCCAGTATGTTCATTGCCCCTACCAAATGTAATGAAAACTCCTAGTGCCCCTTTTCAGCATAACAAAACACACAAGGGAGTGCTAGCACCCACATTGGGAAACACTGATTTAGATCAATGTTGTGGTTAAATTTATTTCTATGCCTGACTAATGCATTTGGTAAATTGTATGAATAAGATCAGTTTTGTGTTCATAGATACATTTTTACATATATATTTATTTTATTAAACTTATAGAATTTAAAATGTTGGTCTTGAAAAAAATTAAAAAATTCTTTCTTTGCAGTTTTCAGAACCTGCTTGCTTTATTCCTTACTGCTTGGGAATACCAGGTGTTGTAAGCTTGGATGTGCAGGTGGTGTAATGAATAATGCCTTGGATTTGTAAATCAGAGAGCCAGTTTCCAATTCTAGTCAGTTCACTTATGCACAAATAATTTTGGTAAAGACATGAATCTATGTTCTCATTTCACTTTCCAGGTCTAGGGAAATCTTGTCCAGTTCTTATTTTTAGTACTACTAATATATGATTTTAGATGAACCTGGGTGCGAATTTGTCATGGAAGCCTCAGAATTTAGTGCACTTTCTATACACTTTTGCCTTAATAAATTACTTTCACATTGAATTAAGACGGCATTCTTTAAGTCAAAATTATGGCTAGACTTATTACGGTGAAATTATATTCATGAAAATAGAAAACATAACCTGATGTTATTCAGAATTAAGTACAAATTTTTGCTTATATATCTTTGCATTCTCAAATACGTCATCTAAAAAGCAGTTGCAATATTTCCCAGCTTTGGTGATTGTTTCAGATATGAAATCATTAAAACATTGTAGCACATCACTGTAAATAGCCATCTCCCAATCGTTTAACTTTTATCATTTTACAATGTTCGAAGATTGGTTGACTATGGCTTCTGAGGCCATATTAATCCAGATTTCTGGTATAGTGGGCAGCTGACTGATTGGTCAGCCTATTTGCTGACAACTCAAGGCACCCATGAGCAATGCACTCTCAAATCTGCTGGTTGTGATAAGCTGTCGACAATATCAAGCAAAATTAGTCAGCATTCTGAAGACTTGGAATTTGGCTCCAGGTGTTCTAGCACGCATCCAATCATAAATGCGTAAATAGACTGGAGCTAGAGTGTTCGTCTAATTCAGTTTTGTTCCATATAAATTGTGAACGACTTGAGGGAGTTATAAAAGTATTCTTGCCGAAGGTCTGATTTGTGAGGCCATACGAATTTAAAATTCGCCAAGAATATTGACAATTGATTGTGAATTTCATATTTTCTCGTCTGGAATTTCGTCTCTCCTTCTCCTGATAATGAATTTATAACTAAGGAAAATGGTTTTGGTTTTTATTTTGCACATTAGTAATTTTTTTGTTTACTATTGTTCAGCCAATACAAGACCCAAGTGTCACTCAAGGTAGAGGGTTACTGAATGAGGTTGTTGAATAAAGGTAAGAAGAGGAGGTAAGAAGTGTTGATTATGGGGATATGTAGAATAGATTGATGCTGGCCTTGAAGAGGTTGAGATTGTAGTGTTTCGGAAGCATGATTTTTAATTTTAACTTAAAAATCAAATCATGTGATAATGGCTAAAAGAATAGCCAAAAGTGCTCGAACATTCTAATAATTTCTACTTAATTTATGTCCAGAAAAGAAGAAAATTATAAGAACTCAAGAAAAATTAAGTAAAAACTTAACCACAGTATCTTGTCTGTTGTTTTTAACAAAATTTGTATAAGAGAGGGATTGGTGGCCAAATACGTAATTATATATTTTTCGGGGGGAAAATGTATGACAAAGTGGAAAAAAGTTTCCATGTGATGCATCCTGTCCTTTACAACTTCATGCATTGATGTGAGTGCACATGTGCACAAAGGCAGAGGTACACAGAGAATTTTAAATTAAATTTCTTTTTTTTAAATAAATATTTTGGGTATATAGTCTAGTTGATTTAATTTAATTTTTTTCTTTTTGTTCATGCCCCCACTCTCTCTCTCGTATATATATATATATATATATATATATATATATATATATATGTTGCAGCATACCTATGGACGATAATGGGTATGTCCCCATTCACATAAATACAGTAGTAAATACTGTATGTCGGTCTGCATTTGGATATTCGTCTCCAGCTCTGCTGGTCAAACTCTCTGCCTCTGGACAGAGAGGATCCTCAAACGAGGCTATGTTGAAGGGCGGAGTCTCATCTCAGAAACAGCTACCTGATCCTGTTTTATACAGGGTCTACAGGGAATTTTTATCCGAGTCTACGGGCACGGATACCCCACATTAAATTTGACCTTGTGCCACATCTGAATGTGTGAAGTGGTTGGGAGATATCCTGCAGTTGAAGTTTCATTGTGGAATTCACTTGACTCACATCTAGCAGTTGATTTCTTCTTCTACATGCCGCTGAAGAATCTTATATGTGTTGTTTGTGTCCTAAGTATTATCGTTCATTACCAACCTTTGTTTGATTATTCTATTCAGTAACCTTCCCTAGGTTACAACAATATATATATATATATATTTTGCACAACAAAATTCAAAATTGCCTCATATGGGGGGAGATAGATCTATTTCAACCAATAAAAAGCAAGTTAGTCTTATTCAACCCTGGTGTATATAGTGTATATACCGAGGGTGAATAAGACTAACATACTTCTTGTTGGTTGAAATAGATCTATACAAACCATATGAGATAATTTTGGATTTTGTTGTGTAATTTATATGCGCTGTTATGATAAATACATTGACCTCTATTTTTTTTTTGTGGATCATTTTTAATATTTCATATTACTAGGATCCACTTGGATTATATACCAACGGATTTATTACCTGTACTATATATATATATGTATATATATATATATATATATATATATATGAATAATTTCACCCCATATAAGGTGATAAAACCACAAGGATTTACTGAGTGTGAAAGAATATGAGAAAAAAAGAGAGAGAGGACAATAAAAGAACAGGTTTCAAGGAGACAGATAACGATTGACATTGCATTTAAATTTTAAAATATCATAGTTGACTGGAAATCAAGAATCTGGAAGAGAGTTCCACAAGTGGCTTCACTTATAAACAAATACCCTTGGGAAAAGTATGAATTTCATCTCCCCACAGCTATGGATTAATTAGTAAAACTTGTATCACTAAATCATTATTATCTCAAAAACAAAATTCTTAGAATCTAAAAATATTTTCTGGCTTTAAATAACCTGTAAAGGGTTGATCAATCAATCAATCATTGTTCTTTTAATAATAATCTTTAAAGATCTTGGCTTAGGATTGACGGCATAAAAGAAAGGTTTTGTTCTTCGAAACTGCCTACCTAGAGAGTCAGCTTTTAAAATTCTAGCTGTTACGCGGCCTTAAAATCCAAATCTCTTAATAAGAAGTATATACATATCATAAGTGTTCTCATTTAACCACCAAAGATGACTTTTTCTGCCTACCATCAGTTTAGCTGACATTAGAATCCAGGAGAGCAACACATGTTGCATCTTCTTTGCTTCACATTTTCCACTGACATGAATTGGAGCAACTACATTGTGCCAATAGCTGCATCTACTGCAAGGAAAGTTTGGTCAGTGTGTCATGATAATAGGCTTTTCTTATCAGAGTCCATCTTGCACATTTATAAATCTACCATTCGTCCATGCATTGAATACTGTTGATATATCTCGTCTGGTGTCCCTGCTGTTCATCTCAAGGTTCTTAACAAAATCCAAAGGAGGATCTGCAATATAATTGATCCTGACCTGGCATCTTGATTTCAATCAATTTTTCACTGACATGGTGTGGCTTTCCCCTGTCTTTTCTACAAATATTTTCATGGCAACTGCACTGATGAGGTTTTTTTACCCCTGATATCCTGATTGCATAAATTTAAGTGTGCTACTAGATTGGCATTTAGGTCCCACCCTTTTACTGTTGAAATAGCTAAATGCAACTGCTACTCCTGCAACAACAGTTTCTTTTCTTGCACTTCCCAACTTCCATTTACTTGCTTCCCTGATAACTACAATCTTTAAAAATTTAAATGCAGTGTCAATTGCCATCTTCTATCTTCTTGAATCCTGTTCGTCTTTTGTCCTTTCCTTAATCCTCCCTATACTCAGTCTTTTCTCTTACTTTCACTCCCTGTAACCCTTGCTTGTGGTGAAATGATAAAAAAATGTTAACAGGTAATCATTTTAAAACTTAGAATTTATT
>OZ038476.1:120266754-120279254 GCA_964036315.1 Acanthosepion esculentum | reverse complement strand
GTTCTCTTCATCCTTTCCTCTATCACCAGATTGCCTTCCGTCTGAATATCTAGGTTGAGGAGTTATCATTATTTACATTCAAGCTAATGTCCTCATCTTTGTTGTTGTTATCACCTGATCTCTTCTATTTGGATGAGAAGTTATTATTTATATTATTTACATTTACAGGCATTGTGCCCTCCAATCTTCTTCAGATGTCTGTCATTCCTGTTAACCTTCACAAATAATAACATCATGGATCCAAATGTTGCATTGCGCCTTTGGCATTGTAGTAATTGTGAGTTCAATCCCTGGTACAGATTTAGCCTCAGTGGAAACAGATTGAGCAATAGTTTACCAGTACTAAAAAATACAAGACATGATATCCGAAGACATGGGCAGTAAAAAGAAGTACCATCTACTTCATAAATGAAGAGTTCAGTTCAACATTTCCTGATGGTTACCTTGATTGACAAACATACGGGGAAGGCCAGAGAAATGTTGTGATAAAAAACAACAATGATAAGGATATTTGTCTGAATGTAAATAGAGTAAACAATGATGATTTGTTTAATAAATTTAGCATATATATTTAATTTAATTTTTGAAATGAATTGTTGGATATGACTGAAATTTCAAAATACCTGGTTGAGAAATATAAAACTGGCAAATTAATTATCAGTTTTAGTAAATCTGTCTTCATATTTTCACTTTGATGTATCTGTTCATAAGAATTGTCAAAACTTTGTTTTGGCTTTTACCAGATTTGCACCAATTCTTGATAGAATTTTATTTTTTTTTTTTTTTTTGGCTTTTTACACACCTGACCGTTATCCTGTAGTTTGCTTATTACATATATATTAATTTATACAAGTTTGGTTAACAATCAATGAAAGAAATCTGACAAATCCTTACTGATAACACAAAAATACCATGTAACATAAACTGTAAAAAATGATTACAAATCTTAGAAGCATTAATCATAAAAGACAACCCAGCCTCAATAAAATGTTAGTAGATTTAGAAAAAATGTATTCAATATATTTAATAAATTAAGAAAAAAGCTACACAAAAACATAAACTGACCTGTTGAGATGTGATATGGGAAGACTCAGTAATTGAAAAGCAATGAAACTGACATAGGACAAAATATAAAAACTCTTTGAAAATGGTTTCCGATATAGTACAATTTATACATAAACTATTACTGTAAAACAGAGTCTTAAGGTTACATCAAGTTGAAACACTGGTTAAGCAGTGTTGAGCCTGATCAGTACCTAGATTGTGACTGCTTGGGAATATCAGGTAAGCTTAGATGTGGGAGAGGTATAATGGATAATAACATGGCATTGTTAATCGGAAAGCAGAGTTCCAATTCCTATTGGGTTCATTCTATTCACTAAAGCACATATACTCTTGGCAAAGGTATGAATCCACCTCTTCTCCCCCCAGCTATGGGTTAATTAGTAAAACTCGTATCATCAAAACCATTATTATCTTTCCCCCAAAAAGATAATATTCAAAATATTATGATTCTGGCATCAAATAACCCATAATCAAATCAATCTTCTCAGATGTTGACATTCTAAGTTTATTCAAATACAGAATGAGGCAGGCCAATTTTGGAACCGTGATATTGCACTTAATTTGAAATGATAAATAATACAAAATATTTTTTTTCCAAATCATTACCATTTTTTGTGGAAACTAGTTTAAAGAATAAGTTTAGGTTCAGAATTGTAGCGTTGGAATTTCATTCTGGTGTTCCATGAAAGCCTTATAAAATTTATAATTTACTGAAGCTTTACAAATTGTATATATAGAAAAGATGCATGGCACAAGCACATTATTACCAGATCACTGTGCCATCAAATAAGACCTTCATTTCATTCAAAGGGAAATTATTCTGAACAATTTAATTGTATTATAATTTATTATACAGTGCAGTAGTTCTAGTGTGATTTTCAATAAACAATGCAAATTTAAAACATGCAATATAATTAGCCTTGATCTGGCATCTCATCTGCAGTTGCTCTCTCACAGACGTGCCGTCGCCTCTCTCTGTCTTTTTTACAAATACTTTCACAGTAACTGCCCCGATAAGCTGCCCTTGCTGGTTCCAAGACTTCATGAATTTAAGGCTTGCATCTTGCTCTCACCCTTTCACTGTCGAAACTGTTAAATGTAGCCGTCTCTTCTACTCCAATAGCTTCATGTCTCACACCTCTCGCTTGTGGAACTCCCTTCCCTTTTCTCGTTTCCCTGATTGCTATAATCTCCAACTATTCAAATGTAATGTCAATCGACGTTTCCAAATGCCTTGATCTATCCACTATCCTTCTCTTCATCCTTTCCTCTATCACTCCTATTTGCTCTCGCTCCAACTCTCTGTAACCCCTTGCGTGCTAGTGGCTTCCTGCCTTGCTTGGAGTGAAACGCTTAAAAAAAAATATTTGTTTTGTAATTTGTGTCCACCAGTTATATACACTTTTATCTATTTTTTGTTTTTATTAATTATGATCTAACAGATCTTATTCATTGAGTAGCCAATTTATAATTTTTTTACAGTTTTTACTTATTGAATATAGTTAAAATCAAACTGCATATTTTGCTTGTAGTGATGCATAATTATAATTTTTGTTTGAATATATTTTCCATTCAATGTATCTGACACAAAAGATATCAACTTTATTTGGATTTATTCTTGAAATAGTAAAACTTTGAAGTCAGTTTGTAAGCAAAACCTAGGGAAATTAGGTATTTCTGTACATTTTTTTCAGCCGCCCTTTAAAACTAAATGCTCAAAAATTGGTAAGAAGCTATAAATCTCCTTTTTGGGGACAGTACTTATTGCATCAAAACCCAGCTTTTGCACTGAGTGCAATGTTGATTTCCTTTTTTTTTTTTTTTTTTTTTTTTAGGGGCGGTTCATTTTTTTTTTTAAGTAATTGAAAAATCAACCCAGCCTTATACAGAATCATTATTTGTTTTTTTGATAGAGCAAATGTCAAATTTATCAACAAATAAGTTATTAGTTTCCTCAAGTTAAATTAAAAATTTCTGATCCGAATTATTCTTCTTATCTGCATTTTACAAGATCACCTTACTTATACCTTAGCATAGATTACATTTTTGGAGGATTTTTTTTTCATCTAAATTTTAGCTTCATTTCTTTCTGTATCTTTATTTTAATACTTGAGGTCCAGTCTGAAAAGTATATGACCATTTACTAACGAAACGTAGCCTGACAACGCAATGTATTCTATTTAAAAGCATTAAGTATTTGTATAACCCTCAATGTTTATATGAAGAGAAGAAATACATTGAAAACACTTTCACACTCTTCCAATACTCTAATTTATTTTATATTCAATGGGAAACAAAAAGCTTGTAAAATATTTCATTATAGAAGTTATTGTGACAAACCCAACAAATTAAAATATATTGTTCTACCCACCAAATCTATCACAGCTGCAGTTGAAAAGTATTTATCTAAGCTTAACATAAAATTTGTTACAATTACTTCAAAAATGATAAAAACTTAATACAAAACAAAATAATAAGCTAAAACTTAAAAGGTGGAATTTATTCTATCAACTGTAATCATCGCAACAAGGAATACTATTAGAGAAACCTCAAGAAATTTAAATAAAAGATTATATGAACATAAAAAAATTATATGAACACCAAAGAGTAATTCATCTATCATCTGTAATGATTACCACAAGTGACACATAGGAGAAACCTCAATGACTTTAAACAAGAGATTATATGAAAACAAAAGGGATCTTTTACAAAACAGCACACTCACTGCTTAAGTTGTTCACCGTAATGAGTCTGACTATAATTTGGATAAAAAAAAAATGCTGCTTTAATTAAAAAAAAGGAAGCAATTTACTAAGATGAAAATGTATAGAAAGTGCTTTAATCGCTAGATCAACCACAGTAAATTTGTGTTTGTGTTCTTCTAACAAAACACCTCTGTTGGCAGATCTTCTATTATCACACTGTGGGATATTTAATTTCAAATGTGATAAAAACATAAATGAAAAGAAACTAGCTACATCATGTATGAAAAATTTCAGCATCCCCTCTCCTTCATGTGCATGTGTAATGTATAGAAAGTGCTTTAATCGCTAGATCAACCACAGTAAATTTGTGTTTGTGTTCTTCTAACAAAACACCTCTGTTGGCAGATCTTCTATTATCACACTGTGGGATATTTTATTGTATAGAAAGTGCTTTAATCGCTAGATCAACCACAGTAAATTTGTGTTTGTCTTCTTCTAACAAAACACCTCTGTTGGCAGATCTTCTATTATCACAATGTGGGATATTTAATTTCAAATGTGATAAAAACATAAATGAAAAGAAACTAGTTACATCATGTATGAAAAATTTCAGCATCCCCTCTCCTTCATGTGCATGTGTAATCACATCAGTGTAAACTTTGCTTTAGTCCGTTGAAGTCCAAAAAGACAAACATCATCACATGATAAGTTTTCTCTACTTTGTCATAGATTTTCTTAAAACACAGCCTACTTAAGGAAATGGCACATAATTATCTCTGAAACCTCATACGTTTATCTTCAAATCCTGTCTCACCGGTTCCCATACAATCACCAAAGTTAAACAATATCAAGGCTAGTTAGTATTTAGATGAGTAACTGCTTGAGAATACCAGATGCTATAAGCTTGGATGTGCAGGTGGTGTAATGGATAATGGCTTGGAATTGTTAATCAGTGACACAAGTTCCAATTCCCATTGGGTTCATTATATTCACTTATGCATCCACCTCTTCTCCCCTAGCTATGGATTAATTAGTAAGACTTGTATCACTAAACCATTATGTCAAAAGAAAACCTTTTACAATCTAAAAATATTTTTTGGTTTGTATTAACCTGTAAAGGGTTGATAAGTCATAGAAAATGAAGGAATCAATCAATCAATCCTTCTAAGGAAACATTTGGCATTCATTTACCAAGCAGCCAGTTCAGTTTCCAGTTGAAATTTATAAAATCTTTCTCTTAAAATAATTTTTCAGGAAGATAGGTTTCTCAAGTTCAGTAGCTTTTATCACTCTTTCCAGTATTAATGAGGGTTTCTTTCCTAACCTTTTATTTGAAGTAGTGGGGAATATCAACATCTTTATTCAATCAGTCAGTCAATCAACTGACTTGAAGTGGAGCGACTGCATTGAATCAATAGCTGCATCTACTGCAAGGATATTTGGGTCACTGTGTTGTGCCAAAAAATTTTCTCGTCAGAGCCCATCTTGCATATTTACAAATCTACCATTTGCTTCTGCATTGAATACTACTGCCATATCTGGTCTGGTGCATTCATCTTGAGGTTCTTGACAAAATGCAAAGAAGGATCTGTAATGTAATCAATCCTGACTTGGCATTTTGACTTCAGTCACTTTCTCACTAACTTCCATCTGACTTTTCTACAAATATTTTCATGGCAACATCTCTGGTGAGCTTTTTTTCCCCTGGTGCTCCAACTGCATGAATCTAAGTGTACCACTAGACTGGCATTTAGGTCCCACCCTTTTACTGTTGAAATAGCTAAATGCAACCACCACTTCTACTCCAACAGTTTCTTTTCTCGCACTTCCCACCTGTCAAACTCCTATTTACTTGCTTCCCTGATAACTACAATCTTCAAAAATTTAAATGCAACGTCAATTGCCATCTTTTTGAATCCTGTTCATCTTTTATCCTTTCCTGAATCCTCCCTATTCTCAGTTTTTTCTTTCACTTTCACTCCCTGTAACACCCCTGCATACTAGTGCCATTCCTTCCTTGCTTGGCGAGAAATGATTTTTAAAAAAAATTAAAGAAAAATTTTCCCTCTAATTTTTAAATTGTTTTTTTTTTTAAGAATTTCACCCCAAGCAAGGCAGGAATGGCACTAGTATGCAGGGGGGTTACAGGGAGTGAAAGTAAGAGAAAAGAAGGGTGTTTGAGGAAAGGATAAAGGAATGGACGGGGGATCAAGGCAACAGAAGATGTCGATTGGCATTACATTTAAATTTCTGAAGATTATATTTAGTGAGTTCCATTATCGGGGGGAAGTGTTGGAGAAGAAACTATTGGAGAAGAGGGGGTTACATCTAACTGTTTTGACAGTAAAAGGGTGGGACAGAATTGCCAACCTAGTAGCATGCTTAGATTCATGCAGTTGGGGTACCAGTGAAAATAGCTCATCAGAGAGGTTGCCATGAAAATATTTATAGAAAAGACAGAAGGAAGCCACTTCACGTTTGTGAGAATGTGAGTGGAGTCAAGATGCCAGGTCAGGACCTATCACATTGCATATCTGTCTTTGGATTTTATTGAGAACACTGAGATGAACAGTGGGTGCAGCAGACCATATATAGCAACAGTATCCAATGCAAGGATGAATGCTAGATTTGTAGATTTTGAAAGATGAACTCAGATGAGAAAAACCCTCTGGCGCAACACAGAGAATCAACTTTCCTTGTGGTAGGTAAATCCTCTTTCAAAATCAGAGTCAGCCGCTTTGTTGCATTGTTCTTAATCTCACCCACAACATTTCAATGTTGTTATTAGTTTTGTGAAAAAAAGTCATAAGGAATCACATCTGTATATGGGTAATGTGATTATTTGCCAAAAACAAAAATAAATGTCTGAGACGTGAAGAATATATTCACTTGGTTATTGCCGATGTCCTGCAATATGCAAGTTCCCCCAGTGTTATGTGTAATAAGGTCCCCTCTGATTGGTTGTACGGTTGCATGAAGATGGCAAACTGTTTCTGAAGATATTCAAAATGGCTGAATATGATCCAAACAGATGATTAAGCATGCCTGGCTAAAAAGGTATTTCCCAGGGAAAGAAAAAGTAAAAGCAGGTTCAATCCCTGCTAAGATGTATATTATCCATAATGAAAAATAGGAAAGGTGAGGAAAAAAACAAAATAAAACTAACCAACAATGAGGAAATTTTAAGAAAAACATTTGTACTTGAAATCAGAAAGAGTTGAAATTTCTACAATGAGTAATGAAGAAAAAGACTTTGGAGAATTTCATGCCCACATGACAAAGTGGAAACAGCAAACAACCCACCTAATGAACTTGTGTAAATAGTAGAAGTGATAAGGAAAGGAAGTTGTGGGCAGCCATGATCACTCATGTCCTGCACCACTCATAAAAATCAAAGAACCATTGAGTAATATTGTATACTGCGAGAGTCTTGCACTTGTAATGTCCAATTGAATATGTTCGCCTATTGTCCTGTTCACACGTCGCTCCTGTCTTTTGAACAGGAGAAGAGGTTTATCCCTTGTTCCTTGTTTCGGAACGAGTTTCACGTTCCTTCAGAAGTCTACTTCAGCCCTATGTTTCTAACATCATTGTCTGTACTATGAAATTTTATTTAATAATTATTTTTTGTTTCTTTTTCTTCTCAATAGGAGTAGATAGGTTTGCCTATTGTCCGTTTCACAATCTTCCCTGGTCTTTTGAACAGGAGTAGAGTTTTATCTCTTGTTTCTTGTTTAGTACTGGGTTTCTGGTTCCTTCTAAAGACTCTTCATTCTCTTTCACTCCCAGTAACCCCTTGCATCTTAGTGGCATCTGGGTTAGAGTAAACTGATTTAAAAAAAAAAGTCTCAAAAGAGGAGAATAAAACCCTGTTAGGCTTTTGTCTTTTATTTGTTTTATTTTTTTCTTACCCATTTTTTGTTTTTCGATTATCCATTCTACACGAACTATAAACTATTCTGTAATTCTTTCTTGTTTTTTTGATTTTAATGTTCCTTTTTATTGCAATTATTAAAATGCGAAATATTTTCAACTCTTCTTTTTCTCCACCACTTCTTTTTGTCTTGTAATTTCATTAATATTCTGACATTGTTTAGAATCGACAACTTTCATTTGATTCTGGATTCACAAGTTAAACCTGAAGATGGTATTTGGAAGTCTGATTATAAGGCGTTACCAAAGTGTCTCCACCTCCTATGATTTTAAGTACTACATGGCACCCAGGACTTTGCACTTAATGACCTTAAGAATTGAATATGTTCTGGAAAGAATGTCAGTAAGTGTTGCTGATGCATGTTGCATACTGGTTAAGAAATCTCGCTTCCATAATGGCTTAGTCTTAAAATGTCTTTTACAGAGTGTCTTTGAATTTTCCATTATTTATTTATTTACTTCTGTTTGTTTCTTTTTTTATTTCTTATTTTCAATACTATCTCTACTGGGCATAAAATAAACAATGAATAATTTAACAAGCAACTGCCGAATAATTAATCAGTATTTAACCAAGAAAATTAGATTAGAATCAAAATAAAAAAAAAAGGGTTGAATTGATCTGTAATATCTTACCTTCTATAGGGAAGTGAATGCTGGACACTTTTCTTACAGATGAAGAGAAGACTTGAAGCAACAGAGATGTGGTTCTACAGAAGGATAATGAGAATATCATGGACAAAGTATGTGAGCAAGGATGAAAAAATTTAAAGAAAATGGAAATAAAAAGGATGATTATACTTAGGAGAGAGGAAGGTGAAATTTCTAGGACATAAAATGAAGGAGTGCTTGGAGAATTCGACACTCAAAGAACATACTGAAAGTAAGAGGCACACAAGTAAACAGCAAGTTATCTACCTAATAAAATTGTGCAAATGGATGGCAGAATAAGGATTAAAGGATGGTGAAAAGACAAACCATACTTATAGCTACGAGGGATAGGAAGTTGTGGCAAGCTATGATGACCCATTTTCTGAAAGGATACAGCATATAGAAGTAGAGTTAATTTTGTTAATATTTCAGTGTTTATTCACAATATTCTTACATAATTTTGTCGCAGTTAGAGCTTAGAATATGCAATCTGCATCTCCTGAAGAGAGATAAAAACCCTGATAAAAGACCTCACCTTCTGGGGGTGATAATTGCAGACTCGAATGTAGGTCTAACCAATATCTACCTTTTTTGACCCTAGTCTAAACTGAACATATTCTTACCTTTTCAACCCTTATGCTTATTTTTTTTACCCTAGTGCAAGCTAGTCATATGCTTACCTTTTTGACCCTAGTGTAAACTGAATATATGCTTATCTTTTCAACCCTAGTGTAAAATGGACATATACCTACATTTTTACCCTAGTGTAACCTAGTTATATGTTTACCTTTCTGACCGTCATATAAATTGGTCATATGCTTACATTTTCGATCCTAGTATAAACTAGACATATCCTTACCTTTTTGACCCTAGTGTAAACTAGACATATGCTTCCTTTTTTTTAACCTAGCGTAAGCTGGACATATGCTTAGTTTTTTTTACCCTTATCTAAACTGGACATATGTCTACCTTTTATACTCAAGTATGGAATATTGCTGCTATATATGATCTGGTGCTCCCGCTGTTCATATTGAGGTCCTAGACAAAATCCAGAGACGGATATGCAATGTGGTTTGTTCTGATCTGGCACCCCGTCTGCAGTCGCTATCTCACAGACATGATGTGGCTTCTCTCTGTCTTTTCTACAAGTACTTTCATGGCAACTGCTCTGTCAAGCTACTTTCACTGGTTCCCAAATTGCATGAATTTAAGCATGCTAGTATGTTGGCATCTTGCCCCCACCCTTTCACAGTTAAAACAACTAAGTGTAGCCATCTCTTCTACTCCAACAGCTTTTTGCACTTCCCATCAATGGAACTCCCTTCCTATCACTTGCTTCCCTGATAGCTATAATATTCAAATATTCAAATGTAATGTCAATCGATATCTTCTGATGCTTTGACCTTGATCCCTGTCCTTCTTTTTATCCTTTTCCCAAATACTCATCTTTTCTCTTACTCCTGCTCTCTGTAATCCCTTGCATGCTAGTGGGACTCCTGCATTGCTTGGAGTGATTTGCTTTAAAAAAAAGTATAATATGGACTTATGTCTACCTTTTTGATACTAGTATTGATCAGACCTATGTCTGCTTTTTGACCCTCATGTAATCTTGGCCTTTATTTACCTATGTATTAATTCAACATGATTTTTTTGTACTATAAAACATATTTGGCAGTAAATAACTCAGTAAGTACTGATATATCATTAACTCATTTCCAAGTTTTTATATGAACTCAAGAAAATATGATCTCTGAGAAAAATGGTCATAACCTTTGGAAAAATGGTGTTAGTTTAAATTGATACCATGAAGTTATGTTAGATTAACAAACCTAATTTAAATATCATAATTTTCATTGAAATATTAATAAAATTCATACTTTCAAGTCTAATGAAACCAGTTAACAGCTACTTGCTGACTGAAGGGAAGTGAACCAAATAAAAACTTTTAAGATCAAGTACCACTTGGCTGGAAGTTAAGAATTTCCAGTCACAGGTATAATATATAAGCATAATTACAGAATTCTCATATGTATTAAAATCAGGATTTTTGAATATTATATGACATGATGGGTCCCCCTTAAGAAACACACAGTCTAATGGGCCCTAAATGTTTTCATCTGGGCCTTGTTTCATGACAGTCAGCAGCAAAATTGGGTTATGAGGACTTCAAAGTGGCTACCCACTGTCTACAAGTAGGGAGAAGAGAAGTAAGTAAATGAAAACTTTCAGGATCATGTGCCACTCAGCTGGAAGTTAAGGAGTTATAAATATGGAATTATATATTCAAAAGGAAGCTGGTGATTGGTTAGTTACAAATCAGCTGTTAGTAGGTGAGGAGCTGTCCCTCAAGATGTAAAAAGTTTGAAAGCTACGTGTCATGAGATTGGCAGAGGGGCAGTAGGAGTGAGTCAGCAGTCAAGAGTTATGGGAGAGAAACAGAGTAAGAGAGGCCTAGAGTCAGAAGCAGTGTTCTCACTGGCCAAAGTCCCTTCTATTTTCAATATGTCCTGTGAGTTTCAAATTCTCTAAGTTGTCATTGCTAATTATCTATCACAGAACTTTCATTTGTCTCTTTGTGAATCTAAGAACACATGTCCTTAAAAGTAAAACTTCCTCTTTACTTACATGTTCAGTCTATAGTATTCTCAGAATTCTATAGAGCCACATATATCGTTGTCTCATATCCACTCTTCATCATGTGAGGAAATTGTCCAGGATTCACTGCCATGTAGAATTAATATTACAAAACAGTTCAGCACTGTTTTTTGTTTCTATTGAAATTTTCCTCTCTCAAATCTTTTTCATCACGTTCACACCAATCAAGGCAGTAAAGCCACTAAGACGCAAGGCATTAATGGGTGTGGAAGTATTAGAAAACAGAAACGTTACGAAGGAACAAGAACAAAAAAGGTGAATCAGGAGGACAGTAGATAGCAATTGATATGGCTTTTAAATTGTTGAAGATTGACTGGAAAGCATGGAGCTGGAAGGGAGTTCTACAAGTGGGAAGTGTCAGAAAAGAAAATGTTAGCATAAAACTTACAGTTGCATCTAACCAATTCAACTGTAAATTGATGAGTCCGCGTCAAATGTCTAGTACTGCACCTAAATTCATAAAGTCTAGGTACCATAGCAAAGAGCAATATTTATTCTGTTAAATACACAGAAATGTGGCACAAGGCCGAAGGGGGGAATTGGGGAAAGGACGGTCTTCTTCTGTCTTAACTATAACTTAGCTAGCCGCAAACACTGACCCAATCGTACGAACAATATTCCTTACACCAAAACAACACATTCATACGTACCTTTCTTACTACAACCACCATAATACCTCACTGTCTCTATGAAAATACTAAATAGTCCCCATATTTACAATTCAGTGTCTGTGGGGGGGGGGAATAAAATAACAATTCTAAAAACTAACCCCAATGAGTATTTACAATACGAATACAAAATATTTACAAGAAACTAAAGAAAAATAATATTAGTAATAAACCCCCCCACAATCACTAAATGTGGCAGAAATACCAGTTCACTGGCCGAAATCAATGCGGGACTAAAAATAGTATAAAACAATCATTCATACCAAGTACACACACTGACACGCACTCATTCAAACACAACAAATATGAAAAAACACTCACGCAAACTGAAAGGCTCCCCGCATCCACCTGCAAACTGACATCACTAACCACCTAACGAGGGAGGGGATGGGGAATTCAACTTAAAGAAAAATAGAGACAGAAATAAAAGGGGCCAAATGAGCATACATACCCTAGCTAAGTTAACTGGAAAAAGAAACTAAATCATCAAAAATAAAAACTAAACTAGCCTAGTTTTGGGATGGGTTGCACTAGTTCAACCCAGGAAGAGCAATATTCTCATCAGAACAATTGCCGTGAAAGTATTTATAGAAAAGGTACAGTGAGAAAACATTATGGCAGTGGAAGATTGACTGATGCCAAGTTGCCAGGTGAAGACCATTAATATTGCTGATATTAAAACATATCTTAAGTATTTAAATTTCTATACTTGCTTGATGGCGCTGTCTCTGATTCATAGCTTGCTTCTTGGGCTGCACCTCTTGCTAATGGCCTTTCTTACAATTGTGGATTAGTCATTTATTCCTGCTTTAATTTTTAATACTTT
>OZ038476.1:120251754-120261754 GCA_964036315.1 Acanthosepion esculentum | reverse complement strand
CAAGGTTGCTGAGCAGTTCTAACAGGTTCTTGTGGCATACTTTGTCGAATGCCTTTGTGTCGTCTATGAAACATAGATACACAGCCTTCTGCATCTGTATTGCTCTTTCCGATAACATTCTAAGCATGAATATTGTGTCCCTTGTTCTGGTGTCTTTGACAAACCCGCACCGTTCTTGGCCCAATTCTGCCGCATGCTCTATTTATCAGAATGTGGATGATAAGTTTTGTGTCGTGCCTCATAAGGCTGATTGTGTGGTGGAGCTGGCCTTCATTTGTTCCTGGTTTCTTAGGCAGTGCTATGAAAATAGATCTGCTGACATCCTCCAGTACGTCCCCACTGTCGTAGATTTCATTTATTATTTCTGCGATCTTGTCTGTGCCAAATTCATATACGGCTATCAGCATTTCCGTTATGATTCTGTCTGGCCCTGCCACCTTGTTTCTGTTCAATTTGGCCAGTGCAGCTTCTACTTCAGTTTTTAGAATTTCAGGTCTGTCGGTAGTTGTGTGTATTGCTGGTTGTTCTCTTTCATCATGGAAGAGTTCTCCAATATACTCACTCCGGCGTTGAAGAATTTTTTTCCTTCTCTAATATGAGTAGATGGGTAGATATATAAACAGATTCCTATTGCCACAGCAGGCTAAAATCATCTTTAACAAAGGGATCATATTTTTTTAATAAAAAAGGATAAAAAAGAAACACAGTGATTAAAATTTAAGGTACCTTTCAGCCGGCACATCTTCAGAATAAATAATATCATTGGCAAGTAAAACTAAGTGGTTGAAAAGTAAAATTATTTTCAACAACTGCTGTTCAAGTATGCCAAGACTAGGGTGTGTATATATATATATATATATATATATATATATATATATATACATACATATATATATATATATATATATATATATATATATATATATATATATATATATATAACACATGCAAATATACATGTAAGAAATTTCACTTTCAGGTGAACACAAAAATTTTCTCTTCAACAGTAATGAACACTACAATAAACAAATAATAAATAAATAAAAGTCTTGCAATAAACAATACCATGATGATGACACTGCCATGTCAGAAGAACTCGGAATAAAAGAAATATGTATCAAAAAGTCAATATTCTCTCATCCTTCAATAATGACACCAAAAAGCTGATCCATGAATTGGAAAGGAGGCAATTGAAAATAAGGGGATAGAACATGTCTAAATTATACAATGAAACATGTCTCAATGAAAACATGCTGCCAAAAGATACACACACACACACACACACACATACATATATATATATATATATATATATAATATTATTTTATCATAAGAGATTATAATAAAAATATATTGCTCTACTTTGTATTGGGCACTTTTTTAAAAGTAAATGATATCAACAGTGGAATTGTACTCCATCTTTTCTTTCTTTCATTTATATATATATATATATATATATATATACCCAAGTATATGATTGGTATATACGGAATAAATTTCAATAACGAACAATTATTATTCTTAAAAGACTGTTCAATACAGAGTAGAGCAGATATAAATCATTATTTTTGTAGTGATTTTATAACATATTTATATGTATATAATTATATTTATAATTTTTAAATAAATAATTATATATATATATATATATATATATATATATATATATGGCTTTTTTTCTGGACATTTCATCAATGTAACTATCAGCTATTTTGTACAATGTATTTTGGATATTCCTGTCTCTGTCCTGTTCTTATTGCTATCACATTTGGTGCTAAAGATATCTTTTATTGTTTTAGAGGAGGTATTGATGAATTTTAGGTCAAGGTTGGACAGGCTATTTTTTTATGGTGCCTGTTATTGAGTTGGAATATAGGATTATATTGCTATGGTTGTCGAGATTATTATTGTTCGTAGATTTTTAAGTTATTCTTTTAAGTTAATGGTAATAGATGTAATAAAAGGCTATATAAACATTGTAGAATATGATCTATCTCATATATATATATATATATATATATATATATATATATATATATAATATCTGGATAAAATGAATGAAACAAAATTGGGTGTTTTTTTTATGAAAGTATTTATTTCTGTGTTTTTGTATATATTTATTTATTTAATATTTCAGACCACCTAGGTCTTTCCTCAGAAATCAAATTAGAAACTGTGTTTGTGTGTTTGTTTACAGCGTTTGTTTACAGCGTTTGTCGTGAAGCGTGCGCATGTCACGTGATGTGCAATGCAACTTTGTTTGAATTTTTGGCGGAAGACTGATGATAGTGTCTTAAATGTTGTTTAAAAGGTTTTTTGACCATAACTCAAGAAATATTTCTTAAAATATTTTTAACTGTTAAAATATTTATGTAGATTTAAAATATTCATGTGTTTGTTTACCCCTAGTTTATGTGTCTAATTTTAGAATTTAGTATTTTTCTTTTTTTCTTCTTCGTATGTGTGTTGTACTTAAATTACTGTGTTTGTGTGTTTGTTTTTAGACTTGGACGACACGTGGTGTGGAACGCGATTGTGTTTGATTCTTTAACGGACATCTGGTGTTTTGGTTATTGTTTAAAAAGGATTTTTTACCATATCTAAAGAAATTTTTTTAAGAAATATTTTAACTATTGAAATATTTATACTGATTTAGAATACCCAAGTCTTTGTTTAACCCTAGTTTATATGTGTTTAATTTTAAAATCCAGTATTTCTCTTTTTTTCTTCGTATGTATGTCGTGCTAAAATTTGAAGAAGAAAAAAAGAAAAATACTAAATTCTAAAATTAGACACATAAACTAGGGGTAAACAAACACATGAATATTTTAAATCTACATAAATATTTTAACAGTTAAAAATATTTTAAGAAATATTTCTTGAGTTATGGTCAAAAAACCTTTTAAACAACATTTAAGACACTATCATCAGTCTTCCGCCAAAAATTCAAACAAAGTTGCATTGCACATCACGTGACATGCGCACGCTTCACGACAAACGCTGTAAACAAACGCTGTAAACAAACACACAAACACAGTTTCTAATTTGATTTCTGAGGAAAGACCTAGGTGGTCTGAAATATTAAATAAATAAATATATACAAAAACACAGAAATAAATACTTTCAAAAAAAACACCCAATTTTGTTTCATTCATTTTATCCAGATATTATATACATATCAAGAAAGTATACGTGGCCTCTCATTATGCTATATATATATATATATATATATATATATATATATATTGTCGGCGGTGGCATCCGTCGGTCTTGAGAGACGATAGAATAGCGTGGTGCGCTACAGGCCTGGGCGGGAAATATGGAGAACTAGGGCTGCTCAGACGTCTAGCTCCCCCTCTTGGCTTTGAGTCCAAAGGAGAGGATAAACCAATAGAGTTTGGTACCAACTTGGCTGCAGGAGTTGCTGGAAGGTAGCGCAAAGTGCCATCCATCCGCCTTCAGGGCTCCACTTCGGGTTTGAATTCATAGTTGCCCTTCTCCTAGACCAGTTGCCATCCAAGGCTATAGAACCCAGTCTGTCCTGCTATTTACCCATAGCTGGAGGGAGAAGAAGAGGATTCGCACCTTTTCCAAGGGTACTAGCATGTAAGTGAATGGATTCAACTGGAATTTGAACTCGGCTCTCCGATTCTTCAATCCAAGCCGATATCCATTACTCCACCTTACCTCCTTATATATATATATATATATATATATATATATATATATATATATATATATAATGCACATGCAGACCTAAATATATATCAGAAAAGTTTTAGCTTTTCAATTCACTATCCAGTGACATTCTGTTCTGTTGAGGCCTAGTACTTTCTTACTACCTCCCCTACAGAGGACGAGTACAGTCACTTCAATGAGGCAGATTCATGCATATGCCTAACCAATCTTTGGCCCCATACTCGGATATAAACCTGACAATTCCTTGAATATATTGGTGTATATTTCTGGGATAAGGTATTATGTACACTATTTACATTATTCGGACTATTGTCCTCATCTTTCTCGCCATATTTATCACAATGTTTTGGCCGATGTATGCTCCGGCCTTCTTCAGATGGTTGGAATGTTGAACTGAACCTTTTATACAGATGTCCTCAAAGACACATGGCACAGTGGATAAAGGTGTTGGTTAGATCCAATGACAGGACCTAAAAAGTATGAGTTCAATACCTGGTTCAGGAGATAACTGATAACTGACATCATTAAACATGGCATGTGGAACTAGAATGGTCTACCCCAGTGAGTGAAATAAAGAGTTCAGTTCGACATTCCAACCATCTGATGAAGGCTGGAGCGTACAACGGCCGAAACGTTGTGATAAATATGGTGACAAATATGAGGATAATAGTCTGAATAATGTAAATGGTGTCCTTGAATATAGTCTCAAATATAAATTTAAAAAATTCTTGGCTACAGACTTAGGTATAAACCTGACAGATCTTTGGATATTGTCTCAAGTCCTTGCCTATACACTCAGATAAATGTCTTGAAGGACCTTTTACAGAGCACATAGAAAAACACATAATAAAAACATTTCTTTCTAAATTTTAAATTCCCAGATGTCCCTTGTTCGTACACATGTGTAGTTACATCAATGTGGACAAACTCAATTTGTTTAATGAAGTCTTAAGGAATGAAATGCATCGCATGAAAACCTTTTCCCCTTTGTTATACATCTTTCCTCCAAACCTATGAGAATTTATATATCATTATCCCCACCCGACACACACACACACACATACATACATACATACATACATACATATATATATATATATATATATATATATATGTATATATGAGTAATTGATTTGGGGATTTAGGGTAATTTTATAGTAATTCGTCGAGCTTAGAATCCTCAACAGAATGCAGAGCGGCTAAGGGTCAAAATAGTAGTCGTGGCACTTGGGGCACCAGTTCCGAGGTTATTCGGGGGCTCTGGATAACTCTATATACTTGGATGGGTATCGGTGAACGGAACTGAGTGAGTAGCTGCGCTATATCAAGTTTAGTTTGTCTTCTTCGTCACCGAGTCCAGTGGTACACTTGGTATGACGTTCGCGTTGTATCGAAGAGATCCGGGTTCGACTCTCAGTAGTGGATGCGCACTGCTGATGAGTCCTAGATAGGGCGAAACGGGCGTCCAGTGCTTTCTGCATTCTGTTGAGGATTCTAAGCTCAACGAATTACTATAATATATACATATATATATATATATATATATATATATATATATATATATATATATGTAACGTAAATCATTCAAACGAAAAACAAATACTGAAGCTAGTTATATGGCGAGAATCACTCTCACAAACAATATTTAATAATAAATTACAACCAACTTCGAATCTGTTAATGAATGGTGTGATCCTTGTTCATAAATTCCGGGCTTATCTGGTCTTATTTTTTTGTACGAGCCGGCTTTCAGTCGTTCCGAACGACCATCCTCAGGTAGACATATTAGTGTGTTTTTGTTAAACTCCGAATAGTAATGCGACATCGAAAGATATTGTGGTCCGAAAGAGTGCTTTTTTAGTAATGAGATATTGTTAAATGTAAGAATAATTTTCGAGCGCTGCAGACACAACGCTGAGGTTGACTTTTTTTTTTTTTTTTTTTAAATTTGAAAATGTGCGTTCTTGTACTGGAGAAAAGTGGCATGAACTAAATTGTTCAATAATAATAGTATATGTCACAATTATTATCAAGAATTTCGCACTTAGGATCAGGTTATTTTAATATCGGTTTTGTAGTGCGTATTCAATTTATGAATTTATATATATATATATACATACAGGTGGAGAAAAAAACTTTCTCACTACAAGGATGCATTCTTGTTTCAAATTGTTGCACGGTATTAAAAGCTGTAGCGAACACTTCCATTTTCTTTTAAACTTTTAGGGTCAGGCCCTTGTCTTAATGCCTCAGCATTCCTTCACCACCCAAACTGCTATCAACAAATAATATTATCTTACTCTGTCACCCTCTTTCTTTTCCTTCTCTTTTTTCCCTTTTCTTTGCTCTTTTCCGTTTATTCTTGAGGTTTTTCTCCCGATGTGGTTTTTTTTTTTTTTTTTTTCAATCTTTTTTGTATTTGTAGGACTGATGATTTGGATTGTGATTACAATTCCAATGTAATAAATTATAATATTAGCATGAATATTGAGCCTTTTATATTATATTCTTACCCTGTCCTGGACATTGAGTTCTACTTGGATTCTATCCTATTGGGAATTTATATATATATATATGAGGTAATGATACATATTTTTATATATCAAGAACAGTAATGGGTGAATTTTATTTATTTTCAAAATGAATCTATCTAAACTCAACATAAAATTTGTCGCTTTTACATCCAAAACAATAAAAGAATTAATCATTACTAAACAAAACAGTAAGCTAAAACCTGAAGGAGGTATTTATTCCATTGCCGGTAATAAGTGTCACAAAAAATACATAGGAGTAACTTCAAGGAATCTAAATAAAAGATTATATGAATATAAATGGGACATTTCTCAAAACAATGTTAAATGTGTTGGTTACCCACTGTAATGAGACTCACCCCAATTTTGGCATAAACAATGCTACTCTAATCAAAAAAGTGTGTGTGTATATATATATATATATATATATATATATATATATATATATATATTTTATGATATTCACCCTGTATGAGGACTAAGATCCACTTGAATTAGAGGGTTACAGAAGCAAAAAGCTTTAAAAAACCACAATTCTAAACTGGAAACGGAAAAAACATCTACTCATGTTCAAAAAACAAGGGAGGAGTGTGAACCAGGTGATAACCAACCTATCTTCTTCTATTCCGAAAAGAAAAACTAATTCAAGAGAAAATAAATGTTTAGATGTTAAAAATTACAGTTGAAGTAGACTTTAGAAGGAACCAGAAACTCAATTCTAATCAGAGAAACAAGAAACCTTTATTCTAGTTCAAAAAAGTGGGTGGAGTGTGAACTGGGTGATAGGTGAACCTACCTACTTATATATATATATATATATATATATATATATATATATATATATATATATATATATATATACACATGTACAGGGTTGGTACAGATGAAAAAAAATTCTGATAAACATAAACACTATTCTTAAAAAGTGTTCAATATTGAATAGAGCAAATAATATTACATACAGTTTTGAGAGTTAAAAAAAAAACTAGTTTTTTTTAGGTTAAAAACCTAGATATTTTTTGAACTCTTAAAATACTTTATTTTGCAATCAACGCTATCACTTGAGAAAACACCAGCAGTGTTGAAAAAAAATTGCAATTATATGTTATAATTTTGAATGTGATTTGTGAATTGTTGGAAAGTGATGGCTATATACGCAAATAAATAACGAGGAGACGTGCAATGACTAGAACAAGAAAAGAGAGAAATCGACAGCAAAGGTTTGGGGCCTAAATTTATATTTGCAAATATTATGCTAGTGTCATGATATAGTCAACGGAATTTCTTGAGGCATGACGTCAAAAACACTCCTTAGAACTCAAGAACTTTTCGGGGAACCTTCGCAGGGTAAATGATGTCAGTTTTGTGAAGGTCTACAAAACTTAGTCTGAATAATCACCATAATTATATATATATATATATATATATATATATATATATATATGTACGGTGGAGTACTGGATAGCGGCTCGGATTAAGGAATCGGAGATCCGAGTTCGAATTCCAGTCCTCTTCTTCTCCCTCCAGCTATGGGTAAATAAAATAGCAGGACAGACTGGGTTCTATAGCCTTGGATGGCAACTAATCTAGGAGAATTACAACTCTGAATTCAAAACCTGTGGTGACCCAGAGACGTTAGATAAGGAATTGGTCAGTATAAGTAGTACCCTACAACGTAACAACTACCCTGGGTACATGGCAGCAGCCCCCCAAAACTGGGATAGGCGGGTACAAGAGGAGGAGGAGGAGGAGGACAACAACACTCAGAAAACAGTCTGCCTGCCCTATGTGAAGGGATTATCAGAGAAAATACAAAGGATCTGCGGTCCATATAACATCAAGACAACCTTCAAAAGCGTGACAACACTTCGCAGATATCTTTCTCGAGTGAGACCCCCCATAGAGGAGAACAGGACTAAAAACTGTGTGTACGCTATCCCGTGCAGCTGCGGAAAGGAATATAAAGGAGAAACAGGCCGCCCCCTCAAGGTAAGGCTTCAAGAACACCAGAAAGCTGTAATGCGAGGGGAATTAGAAAAATCAGGCGTGGCTGACCACATATGGAGAGAGAAGGGAGATCACCGTCCCCTGTGGGATCAGGTTGAGATCATAGACAGGGAACACTATTGGAAAATTTCGTAAACTTAAGGAATCAGCACATATTCTAGGCCACAAAAATCTCCTGAGTCGGCCAAGCATAGAAATAAATACAATATGGGAACCAGTAATAAGGAGTGCCAGAGAACAGCAATGATAACAAAAAAAGTTGGAATATGACCATATGAATATGGTAAAAATATGAAATGATAACAGCAAAATTGCAATATGAGTACTGGAAAAATTAGGTTTATAATACTCAAAAATTCATACCCAGATGTCCTCAAGGACACATGGCACAGTGGATAAAGGCGTTGGTTAGATCCAGTGACAGACCCTAAGAGTGTGAGTTCAATACCCGGTTCAGGCAGTGGAGAACTTTCAGAGAGATAACTGATAACTGACATCCATCAAACATGGCTCGTGGAACTAGAACAGTCTACCCCAGTGATCGAAATAAAGGGTTCGGTTCGAAATTCCAACGGCCGAAATATGGCGACAAAGATGAGGACAATAGTCCGACTAATGTAAATACTGTACATAAATATAGACTCTATGTATATATGTGTATATATATGTATATGTATATATATATATATATATATGTATATATGTATATATATATGTATGTATATGTGTATACGTATATATATATATATATACACACACACATGAACTGAGAACCACTGCCAATTCCTCAACTGATAAAGCAGGAGCAAGAAGCTTTTCATCAAACTCAACTGTACGGAAAGTAAATTAAGCCAGATCTTCAACCGCAATACCTTAAAAATTACCTATAGCTGTTCGAGAAATCTAGATAAAATTTTTATATCACATGACAATAGAATACTGAAACTTCATAGAGATAATAAATGAGACCTAAATATAAGTTCTAATACCCTCCAGAAGAAAAAACTATTTAACTGTAAAATCCCTGATCAATGTCCATTATTAAACATGTGCTTAACCAAATCCATAATCTATATGGCCTATATCTCATCAAATGAGAACCTCAGCCATATTAAACTATACGTGGGGTCTACTAGCAGACCTTTTAAGGATAGGTATTACAATCACTTGAACTCCTTTACAAATACGGCCAAACAAAATATGACATCACTTTTGAAATATTTTTGGAGACTCAAGGAAGAAGGAAAAAACACCTACGGTTAAATGGAAAATCTTAAGGAAACAAGAACCTGCAATTCGCTGAGTGAACCTTGCTTCTTATGTTTACAGGAGAAAATATGTATCATTGAACTCTTGAATAACACCCAATTATTAAACCAAAGATATGAAACAACTCTTTTCTGTAGATATACGAAGGATCTAACACTACAATCTTGCTAAATTCTTAATTCCATAACAATAAACATTGTAAAATTATAAATCACCTCCTTCGATGAATTCCCTCCCCTCTTATGTACCTCTCTACTAATATAATTATGATCCTTGATTTTTTTCTTTTCATATATATCACTGGTAATAATTTCAATTAAATCGTTTTACACCCATACTTATTCTACACGCTCTATGATCCAGGAATATTTCAAAAAGTTGATTACAAAAGGTTATATTAACATTCCTTAATTTCTAAGAGGAGATCACCACTTCTAACTTTTAATCCAAAAAACACATCCATTGATTACAAAATTAATAGTGATAACCCCAAC
>OZ038476.1:120241754-120246754 GCA_964036315.1 Acanthosepion esculentum | reverse complement strand
AACATGATTTTAAAAGCCATGCAAAATTCACTATAATTGAAAAATAGAAATAGACAGAAAAGATTACATTAGAAAAATTCTAGAGGAACATGAAGACAAATGGATTTTGCACCTCAAAACACTTTGTTCAGACAGGCTTAACCACAAATTTAACAACATAGATAGAATTAATATATAACCCCATAAATCAAGCCCTACCCACATTTCTCAGCCACACAAGACAGACATCCATGCAGAGGTATTGAGGTGTCACACTTATACACACATTTGTATTAATATATACACATACACACATCACACACACTCCCAAAGAACTAAAAGATAACATACACTAAGCACACACAACCCAGCAATCAATAAAACTGTCAAAATGACCAAATAGGGAATTCTTAAAAGTCAGGAATCTCACAACCTCTATCTTAAAAACAACTAGAAAGAGGTCGTTTGACCAACACAGGGACTGACCAAAATTAACCATAAAAAAACAAATGAAAACTACAGATAAATTTCACTCTCTTCAGAAACAGTCGTTCGCTCCTGTAGTTCACTGCTATGGACAAGCAGGGATTTTTTTTTTCTCCTGATGATTGCCATGCTGGCCGAAACTAGTCAAGGAACATAATAGAAATAATAAAACAAAAATGTTAATATACAACCCAGTGTGTCTTAAAATTTTAATTCTTTAATATTTTTTATTGGTTAAAAAACACACACACACACATATATATATAATATTTATGTTTATACATTCTTTTTATAGATACAATATATTTAAGTAAATGCTCTGTTTTTATAATAAACAGTATTAAATAACATTTACCAGCCTAAATGTCTGAGAAAATTTAATAAAAAATTTTTTGTCCTCCAACACTGTTTATTATAAAAATAGAGCATTTACTTAAATATTTGTATCTATAAAAAGAATGTATAAACATAAAAATGTCTTAAAATAATTGTCGAACTTTGTCCATTTCATATATATATATATATATATATATATATATATATATATGTGCATGTATATATATGTATGTGTGTATAAATATGTGTGTGTGTGTATCTGTGTGTGTTTATATATGTGTGTGTATACATATATATATATATATATATATATATATATATATATATATATATGGATATGAATATATGGTGGTTATATATGGTCCGGTTACATTTGTGCTTGTACAGATAGATGATGGTGGCATCCTTAAAGTCTTGTGGAAATGACACTCTTGTTCTAGATCAAAGAAAACACCTACCTAATGTACACATACATACACATATATATAGACACATTTATTAAGGAAACAATGGAGTTTTTATTAATTCTACAGATTTTATCACTTTATAAGTTATTTTTAGTTATTAGTCAAGTTCTTTGACGTGAAGTCTAATTTAATTGTCTCAAAAAGAAAATACACAAATCAAAATCTGCATATACAAAGTACAATGTAGGAGCTCAAAATCAAACACTGGATCAACAGATAATGTGACTGAAGAAAACTACTTGTTTTTTTTTTATTGATTTATTTGTTTTTTTTTATGCCTTATTAACCGTTGGGAGGTTATTTAAATCCAGAAAAAATTATTAGATTATAAGAATTTTTTTAGATAATAATGTTTTACTGATAACATCCTACTAATTAACCCATAGCTGGGGGAGAAGAGGTGGATTCATATATTTACCACATGTATTTGTGCATAAGTGAATACAACAAACCCAACAGGAATTGGAGATTGGCACTCCTATTTCCAATTTGTTATTCATTATACTACTTGAATATGGCATTCCCAAGTGTTCACTCATCTAAGTACTGACCAGTCTCAATGTTGCTTAACTTTGCTGATCATATAAGTACCAGTTTTTCAAAGTGATAAAGCTTTTGTTATTTAGAATAAATGTAATGCTTATTTTCACTAAAAAAAAGAGCCACTCAAGGTAGAGTCTTATTAAATGAGGTTGTTGTAAGGGCGTAATAGGAAGGAGCAATGTGTGTATATTATGAAGATATATAGGATAGATAATAGCTGACTCTCGACTTGAAGAAGTTAAAATGGTAGTGAGCAGGGGAGCATCCTTCTAGTATTTGTGCATTAATGCAGCAGTTCTGGGGAAGGAGCTGTCTGTGTGGAACTTCTTTCTTACCATTTTTACATTATATCATTACTTGCGAGGAAAAATGGATATTTATTGACAATAATAAGCCAACAGGGCACCGATTAGGTGCAGCTGAATTTTCCAAAGTGTCACTTAAAATCACCTCTGTGTCCAAAAGAGATCCTGGTTACTATGTGGTTGTTGGCCAAAGGCATCATCCATTATTCATTTTTTGCAAGTAAAGTAAATCGATTACATTCAACTCATACTGCAATGAAATTGACTGTAAGCATGAAAAATTAAAACAAAAAAAAGCAGCATCTAGTCAGTACAGATGGCACATTTCTGCTTCATGACTTTTGAATGGTGGACTTCACGGTTGACCGTTTAAAAGGTGCACTGCCCTGATTAAAAGAGTTTGGAGTAACTATCTGTGGTTTGAAAGCTTAAAAAAAGGAAGCCAAGATTGGGTGTATTAATGCAAAGCAAACAGGGCTTGGTCATTCGAATCTCCTCTGCTTCTCCTCTGATCTTTCTCATCCTCATCCTTGCCTATTCTCCAAAGAACTCCTTCCAATGTGACTCTTACACCATTTCTCGTATGTCCTTTTTTTCCCTCTCTAACAAGTATGTTGCTTTGTCAAGTCTGTCGAAACGAAACAGCCGCCGACTCCTATTTCAGTCGAGTTTTATAGTTTTTTTTCTTCCCACCCACAATATGTCCTCTTTCCTGGTTTGCAATAATGTCCCTTTATAAAAGAAGTTACCTGTTGTCGCGTCATCTTCTCCACCACCATGAGGTAAGCAATGTTCCATTGTTTCTTCTTCCTTTCATTCAAACTACACCATCTTAATCACCAGACCATCCCTTCCACAGATTATCACTTATTTAAATGCTTTTTCTCTTACAATGAAGAAGTACAGTGAGCCCCCACTTATTCACGCTTCAGCATTCGCTGCTTCACACATTCGCGGATTTTTCTTTAGAACATATGTACCTGTTATTCGAAGAGACCCCCAGATATTCACATGTTTTTCTGAAGAACATATGTACATACCAGGGGTATTTGCGTGTAAGTGAATATAGCGAAGCGAACGGGAATTGAACTCAGCTCTCCATTTAACAATTATTATCCATTAGACCATACACACATCCAAGCTTACAGCACCTGGTATTCACAAAGCATCTGGGTACTGACCAAGCACAACATTGCTTAACTTTGGTGATCATAGAGGAACCAGTGTTTCAGTGTGATGTGGCTGTAAACCTAAAACTGTTACATCAGCTCAGAATACATAATTCTAATGTGGCAAAGTTGCTCTTACTGTGAGTCCCTGCCTATTCACATTTCAGCTTTCATGGCTTCACATACTTGAGGATTTTTCTTTAGAACATATATATTTGGTATTCATGGAAACCCCGAATAATCGTGTGTTTTCCTGAAGAACATATGTACAAATTATTCACTGAGAACTCCCTCGATTCGCGTATCTTTTCAATTGTGGCAGACATGATGAGGCAGAACCTGGGACGAGCACAACTGGTTGCAACTTGCCTTTTCCCCGCCAAAAAAGAGCCTGTATTTGCTTAGCATGTAAGGCTACTGCAGTTGAAATGAAGGAGAAAAAAAAGCACTTACCGCTCTGCCGTAATCCGTCCCCGGCCAGATAATGTAAAAGAATAAGGGGGGGTCTTGCATTGCCTTTTTATGCAATGAAATGCAATGCATTATGGGACAGAGACGCAATGAATTATGGGATCGCATGAAGACGCAACGGATTATGGGTATATGGACAAATATAAAAGCAACTAGTTTTTCCCAGTTCAAGCAGGCTTGGACTGACGTTCATGGTTGGCGGCTGGAAAAGTCTGTTTGTGTGATTTTGAGACAGAACTCAAGAAGGAACGACTAGAGGTTGGATTACCAGTTGGGAGAGCTCGAATTTACTCGCTGGTGGCCGTTTTCTTTTTATTTCACCACATCAATGGAACATATTTAAAATATTCTTGTATTATTTTCCTTTTATTTAAGTGACTTAAAACGTATAATAGTCCATTTTTATGGTAAAGAAATTGGCAGAATTGTACATCTTCATTGTAAAAAAACAAACGCAGAAACATGCATAGTGCTTGGGCTTTGTTCTTTATTAGGGGCTGCGGCTTTGTTCTTTATTAGGGGCTGCGGCTTTGTTCTTTATTAGGGGCTGCGGTTTGGGTCTTAAAATTGGCTTATGCTAAGTCTGGGGGTATCATCAAAATCCTGTTTTTAGAAAATGTTTTAAACTTTATATTTTTTGTCTTGTTACACATATTTTATACAGTATTTTCAATGGTTGTATCGATGTATGCGTAATTAAAAACAGTTATTGCATGTATGAAAGAAAATTTACACTAAGTGTATGGTCACCAATACTATTTTTCAAAAATGTTTTAAAAAGGATCTGAAATGTTTCTAAAGTGTTTAGGATGAAAATTTAAGGCATATGGGGTTTTAACAATCAAAATAAGGACTTATAAGCACTTTTGGGGTCGGGGGGGTACAAGTATTTGTGGAGTCTAACTATTCGCAGCAGGTTCTGGTCCCTAACCCCTGTGAATACAAGGGACTCACTGTAGTTGATGCATTTTAACAGTTTATTAAAGCAGAAGACAAAGATGTTTTTTAAATAGGCTAAACAGCTTAGAGATATATTGGAAGAAAACTGTGAAACAAAATGCGTTTTTATTTCGATAAAATAAAAATAAAAGTACGTTTAGATAAATGAACATGTGGAAGTTTGCATTTTGATGAATACTTCCCTATTCATCAAAATGCAAACTTCCACATAATAATGTTCATTTTATCAGGATTGCACACAGGTGTTAGGAATTATGTTCCAAAGAATTTATCAAAATGTTTTT
>OZ038476.1:120234254-120236754 GCA_964036315.1 Acanthosepion esculentum | reverse complement strand
CTTCCTGAGGTTAATTATAATTGTCCTTTTTGTTTTCATTTTCTCTAAATCTTTGTCATTGCTCATATGTTCAGTCCATGGTATTCTCAGCATCCTTCTGTAGAACCACATTTCTATTATTTAAGTCTCTTTTTCATCTATGAAGAGATTGTCCAGCATTCACTGCTATATAGGAGGACTGATATTACATAACAGTTCAGTACTTTTTTGTTTGTTCCGAATGAAATTTTCCTGTCAATACTTTGCTTAGATTTTGAAAGGCATCTTTCACTGTCCCAATGTGCCTTCGGATTTCTGTGTCATATTTTCTGTCCTCTGTCAAAACACATCCCAGATATTTTTAAAAAGGAAATATATTATCAGCTGAAACTTGTATTTACTATATAAATATATCCTGAAAATTTTACCAGCTTTGCTTAGTTAATTTCACTTTTACTATGGAAACCTTGTCTTTTTGTCATCTCTCCTTAAGCTTGTTCTGCCATCCATTTACACACACTTATGTATTGTTTTCCTCTATCCCTCTTGCTTTCATCATGTCCTGTGAGTATCAGATTTTCGAAGCTCTCTTTCTTCTTATGCAACCTAGAAATTTTAACTGTCTATTCTTGAGGTTAAGTATAAGTATCCTTTTTGTTTTTATCTTCTCTAAAAATTGTCGTCGCTCATGTGTTCAGTCCATGGTATTGTCAGCATCTTTCAAAGCCATACGAACCTTTAGACTCATACTGAAATAATTCTTTAAACTTTCTCTTCCAAAGAAAGTCAATTCTGTTTAGAATGCTCAGAAAAGTACAACCATTTTGAGTTGATAATATATATCCTCTGACAGTTAACCATCTCATATTTCCCAAGTTGGAAGTTTTTTTTCTGTATCTCTCCATTGCACTGAACAAGAAACCAAACATTTGAAACAATGTTTTTTTTTTGTGATATAAGTTGATTTTATGTGACGTTTTGTCAATTTTTTTGTCTTCATAACATGTTAATTTGCCGTCTGCTAACAGAATTAGATTTGCATGAAGATTCCTTTCAAGAACAAATAAACATTACTTCATTTGTTTTTAACAAGAGCTTTTATCACTCCGTCATATCTGAAGTTCTCAAATGCAGTGTTATTATTCGATGAATTATTCAGACGAGCATTCTCATCTTTGGTGTCAATATTGTATTACAAACAACAATTGGTCTCTCAATCTTGTTACCGTTATTCTATGAATTATTCAGACGGGTAGCCCCATCTTTCTTGCTTTGTTCATTATTTTTCAGTGTGTGCATTTTCTAGTTTAAGTTAGTGCTGAAAGGTTCTTGTCCCAAGTTTCTCTCCAAAATTTCATCAAACATCAGAATTTTTTTGGAAGGGCTTCTTAGTTGGGCTAAGAACTTTTCCATATCCCCTTGTAGAGTGTAAGGTGCATCTTTGTTACATATAGATGAATTCTTTTTTTTTTAGTAAACTTCACTCTATCTTCTTTTATGTGCTATGTCCATTCAAGACATAGCAGTCATAGTCCTCCACATCTTCCTGTCTGTTGTAGCTCTTAATAAGTCCTGTTATTTCTCCCAAATCTTGTCCTGCCAGCCATTTATGTTACACACTGCTTTTCTCTGTTCCTCTTTCCCTCAATTTGTCCTGTGAGTATCAAATTTTCTAAGCTTTCCTTCCTCATTACATGCCCCAGAAATTTCAACTGCCTCTTCCTGATATTAAGTATAAGTTTCCGTTTTGTTTCCATTCTCTCCAAAATATTGTTGTTCCTCATATTTTTGAACCATGGTATCCTCAGCATCATTCTGTAGAACCAAATTTCTGTTGCTTCGAGTCTCTTCTTCATCTTTGAGGAGATTGTCCAGTATTTGCTACTATATAAGGGGACATATATCACATAACAGTTCTGTACTCTTTTCTTTGTTTCTAACCAAGTTTTTCCGTCTCTTAATAATCTTCTTATACTCTATACAAGGCTCAAACGCCACTCAAGATAGGGGAATACTGAATGACGAGTCTTATATGAATGTAGGAAGTGTTGATTATGAGGATAAGGAGGATAGATAATGATTATCCATTGACTTGAAGAGGTTAAGGTTGTAGGGACGTTCATATTAGACTTGTCATTCAGTATGCCTCTATCTTGAGTGGCGTTTGAGCCTTGTATAGAGCATAAGAAGATTATTAAAAGACGGAAAAACTTTGTTAGAAACAAAGAAAAGAGTACAGAACTGTTATGTGATATATGTCCCCTTATATAGTAGCAAATACTGGACAATCTCCTCAAAGATGAAGAAGAGACTCGAAGCAACAGAAATTTGGTTCTACAGAATGATCCATGCTGGAGTCTGTTCTACATAGTGGTAGCTCTTGTGAAAAAGCTGTCTGAATAGATCTTCTTCTTTACAAATGGAATACAAGAAGAAATCAAGGTGATTTGATCTTGTGGAAGTAGCATTGTTATTATTAGGTGTAAGTGTCTGAATTGGTAGAATTCAATATCATAAGCCT
>OZ038476.1:120226754-120229254 GCA_964036315.1 Acanthosepion esculentum | reverse complement strand
TCCTTTCTAAAGCCTTTTCTTTCTCTTTCACTCACCTTGTGTTTTAGTGGAATTATCATCTTGCTTATGTTGAAATGATTTAAAAAAAAAATAAAAATAGAATATATGTATATATTTATCCCTTAAAAATTATTTTTATTGGATACCATATTTGAGTATATGCTGTATTTCTTTTTTTTTTAACAGTATATTTATTATTTATTATAAGAGAAATCTTATTAAAGAAAAATTTGCACCCACCAGCATGATTTGAACATGCAACTTTATTGGCAGAAAAGACTATCATTAAATCCAACATGGTTATACTGACTCAGCTACAAAGGATATTTGTCGATCAAGTAAGGCTGAGTACTTTTAAGCCAAATTCTTCTCATCATACATTTTCGAAATTTTATATCGGCTTCGTTTCATAACCAAATGTAAACAAAGCAATTTCTAAATATGTAAATTTTCACAGGTCTTTCTTGTATTCTATAATCTACTATTATACTAATGAAGGAAGTACTTGTAAAATATTGCTATAATGTACATCATAATAAAGTACTTGTAAAATATTGCAATAATGTACCTCATAATAAAGTACTTGTAAAATATTCCTTAATCTACTACCATAATAATAAAGAATATACTTGTAAAAGATTCTGTAATTTACTGTTCTAATAATAAAGAAAGTACTTGTAAAATATTGATATAATGTATAATCATAATAATAAAGTAGGGGAAAGTAAGGCACAAAGTAACACCTTTTTTCAAATTACGATATTGACCATATAATTAAAGACAGGCATGGTTAAATTAAGCTGTACATAAACATTAGAATAAAGCGAACACCATTCTGGATGTCATTTTAGTTCAAGAACTTAACATGAAAAAAATGAAAATTGTAAAATATTACTTTTTACCACACTTGTAGGACAAAAAGTAACAGACAGTGGAACGCAATGTAACATGGCAGGGTAAATTGTAACAACTAAAATTAACCAGTCTGATATCTGATTAATGGTTCAAATCCAACCTCATTGAAATTCAGGAAACATAAAATGATAATTTGAAAACAGGGACTCAATTTCATGAGAAAATTCACTTCCGTCACTGTCACACTTATGGCATACGTAAAGATAGTTTTTGCTGCCAATGTCAGTGTACTCATCAGGAGCCCAGTCTTTGCAGCCATTGCACTGGACCCAGCTTTCACTTGGCCTGCTGGCAGAGTAAAGATTCTAGATAATTCCAGTCTTCATCCTACGATGGCATCTGGCATTCGTTATAATGTTGCTTTTTGGCAGGTCTACTCAACCTTTCAGTTATGTGCCACGCGCGATACATGCTTAGCCAATCATGTATCTTTTGATACAGAACTGACAAAGCAGATTTTTTTCTCACAATAGGTTGCCATTTGTTTCTGTGGTAGACCAGTTGCCATCCAAGGCTATAGAACCTGGCCTGTCTTGCGACTTACCCATAGCTGGGGGGAGGAGAAGAGGATTCATACCTTTCCCAAGGGTATTAGCATGTAAGTGAATGTAATGGATTCAAATGGAATTCAAACTCTGCTCTCCGCTTCCTCAATCCAAGCCGTTATCAATTAATCCATTGTGCCTTGGGAAAGGTATGAATCCTCCTCTTCTCCCCCCCCAGCTATGGGTAAATAGCAGGACAGACCGGGTTCTATAGCCTTGTCTAGCAACTGGTCTACCACAGAAAGGAATGGCGATCTAATGCAGGAAAAAAAATCTGCTTTGTTAGTCATGTCTCAAAAGATACATGATCACCTAAGTGTGTATCACGCATGGCACATAACTGACTGGCCCAACCTTTGTGATATCATAAGAATAAAAAAATATCTCTTGCAGTTGTTATACCACCTCTTATTCAAAACTCATGGAACCAGACATTTTTCAGTTTACAGAAAGGTAGTGCCATTACCATATAAACATGGTCTGATGGATAAATTGTCGTTTAAATTGCCCAAACATAAAAATAACACTGACATCTCATCTTAAGAGATATATTTATCAAAATTACACAAAAATATCTTGAAATACTAACAAGTAAATTTATTCAATAAAATCGGCATTTGTTTCAACCACAGCCTCCAGACAAATTCAGAACCTCCTGCATCTCTTCTGGACAGTCTCCTTGTTTAAGTAAAGGAATGCTGTCATAAGCCTTGCCTTGAGTTCATCTTGGGTGTTACAAGGAGTTTTGCTGGTCTCTCACTCAACTGCACCCCACACATAATAATCAAGGGGTTGATGTCTGGGGAGTTAGGTGGCCAGATGTAAGTGTTGATGTGGTCAAAGAAATTGTATGACAGCCATCACTGGGTTCACCTGCTTGTGTGGCATGGTGCAGAGTCCTGTTGCCAGACATAGGGTCTTCCAGCAACCACCCCAGTGACCCAGAGCAACACTATCTTCTCAAGGCACTTGATGTAGGTCTCTGTGTTGAGTTTGAGGCCCTGTGGGAAGATGAATGGAGGCATAATGTTGCCATCACT
>OZ038476.1:120204254-120224254 GCA_964036315.1 Acanthosepion esculentum | reverse complement strand
ATTTCCATCTTTTTCCCATCTTAAATCATATCTCTTTTTCAATTGATGTTCACATTCTTCCTTCCTTGTCTCCTTAGTCCTGGGTATGATGATAAACTACATCTGGCAGCAAGACCCTCCGATCAGGAAATTGGAGGTTTTGAAGAGCATGGAACCACTCTTAAATGTTGCTGTTCCTGTGTCCACCCAGGCTCAGGATAGTAGCACCTGTTAGGGTTCCAGCTATTGGCAAATAAGGAAACCCAAAACAAAACACTATGAATGTAAAAATACCAGCAATAAATTTTAAATAAAAATTACCAACAATACATTTTCTAGCAAAATGACCAACAATACATTTTCTAGCAAAATGACCGACAATACTATTTTCTAGCAAAATGACCAACAATACATTTTATAGCAAAATGACCAACAATTCATCCTATCCATCATTGAAGCTATAAAATTGATATGCCACTAAACACCCAACATGAAAGAACTATTTCATGTCATTAATCCATATAATATCCTACAATTTCCCCATGAAATCAAACTGTCTTCCAAAATATAACTTCAACAAAACTACAATATAAAACAAATCATTGTCTCTCATAATTATGTCCACACAAACATGTATATAGAAAAAAGCTGAGTATCATTGGCCATGTATTCAATTGTGAAAACAGAATAACATTTTTTTATGCATTCAGTGTCTCTTCAGTATGTAGGTGATCATGATTCAATGTGGCTTCCTTTTCGTTATTAGCTATGAATTCTTGTAACTTCTTTGAAAAGGAAAAAAAAATCCAAAAAACACATACTGACCGGAATAGTCATACGCATGGGAATTTTTCAGCTTACAAAATGAGTGGGGCATTTTTTTTTTATTCTTGGAATAAAATAATTTTTCCCGTGGAGAAAATTATTTAAAAATAATCGTGTCACAGAGAAAATTATTTAAAAGTGCCATATTAAAAAAAGAACCTATGCCAGAGTTGGCAGCTTCTTCTCTCTTATGGAATTCTCTTCATGCCACGTGCTTTCAATTCATCTTTGCATTTTAATTTTTGAAGATCAATGTCTATTGTTACCTTCTGTATATGTGACCTTGAGCAAGTAAACATTTCGCCATTTTAGTAACGAGAATGAAATTCACAGTATCCCAGCTGAGATGTTGCAGCAGTCAATGAGGAATCTCAACAGCAGATTTCAAGAATGCATTTGTACAGGAGGACGCCATCTACAGGACGTAATTTTGAAAAAATGAAAATTCCATCATTGTTTCTTAAATGGCATGTTTTAAGGTTTCAATTACTATGAATTAAATATTTTTCTTCCATCACTCTTGGTTTTATTGGATTGTTAAAAAGTTCCCGTTTTTTTTGTGTCACCCTATATATATATATATATATATATATATATATATTATTCCAGGATCATTTTTCAACTTATTCAAGATGATCTTCACCCACTCTAACCTTCTAACTTTCTGTCCTGGAGTGAGAAGGTGCGTCATACTTTTTATGTACGATTTCATTTTCAAGTCTTTTTTTTCACTGCTCTTTGTATGGTCATAGCTGAAACTACTTTCTCATGTGCCAGACATCTTAAGGATTGAGTTGGATCTTTTCTAATTGATCTCTTTAGTCTTTAGTTGAAACAATGATCCCTCTTCCTATTGCGACCTCCTGATCCAGTTTTCCTCTCTACTGTTCCCTCTTTTTTAAACTTATTCACCGTTCACTTGATGGTTCTTGAATGGACTTTGAAAATGGAAGCCAGAGTATGAATGTTGGTACCATTACTGAAGTCATGAATGATCTTTTTCCTCTCATCATTGCTCTGTTGGGAAGACAGTGGGTCTGGCACGAAATGATTTTAACCTGTTCTCTTTCTAGCTGAATACTTCAAAGGGTTTTTCAGTGATTCTTACAACAAATGGTATCAAGATGGCAAAGCGTCTTATCTGAAAACCTGGAAAAAACTTAATTAATTTAATGTTTTTTAGATATTAAACATTTTGTAGGATGGGCAATTATGCTGTAACATGATTTGGACGATTTTGCTGTTAAATTTGGTTTGTATATATATATATATATATATATATATATATATATATATGTATATATATATATGTATATATTAGCAAACACTTGTGCATATGTACATATAAATTCTATAATTTATGTATAATTACCTGAGGTAAAGTATGGAATGTTTCATTTTGTGTAAATAATGCCCATATACCTGCCAAAGTGTTGACGTGAATTTCATTTATATAATTTCGTTCAGGTATCTCTAAATTGATAATTTCATAACAAGCCCGTTTTCTCAACATACCTGGAATGCCATAGTGAATTTAAAGACAATATATATTAAAATTTGAAAAATAAAAATCTTAAAGAACAATAGTTCAAAACTCCTGAGACAGAATTATATATGCCTTGATTTTTCCATTGAGATTATGAGATGTAAAAGTTTGAAACCAGAATATCCTTCAACAAAATGCCAGTATGACGTCAGGTTGAGTTTATCATCTTATCATTTGATAAATAACATCTTAAAGAGGAACTGAAAATGATCATATGCTAAGTCTGAAGATAAAAACGAATCTATGGATAAAAAATAAATAGTCTTGAATCAACCGTCCGATCTCTTGAGTAAAAAGCAGAGAATTTATTTAAAGAAAATTAGCTGTTGTCTGTTGTATTCAGTAACATCTCTCTCAATGTCAATATAATATATATATTTGTGGGATAGACAATTATACTGTAACATGATTTAGACAATTTTGCTGTTAAACATGGTGTATATATATATATATTTTCATCCTAAGTTATCCAACATCACCTGATGAGGAACAATTTTTAAGTTCTGAAACAGAATTTTTTTGTAGCGATGTAAAATATTTTATAATAAAAATATTATTATAATATATGTATGTGTCTTATAATATATATATATTATACACACATACATATATTATATATATATATATATGTATATGTAAGCAAATGTGTGGATGTAGATCCGACGGTATGATGAAAATGTGGAAAAGACAAAGCAAAATCCGAATATGTGAGTTTACTGTTTTTATTTTGTTTTTGTTTTTGTTATTCTGTCGACGTCAGTCCTGTATATATCGTCTCTTCATCTAACTTAAATCTAATATAAATATGTCTCCATTAACCATGTCCTGAAGAAGGTCTATTTGACCGAAACGTCTGACGTCGACAGAATAACAAAAACAAAATAAAAACAGTAAACTCACATATTCGGATTTTGCTTTGTCTTTTCCACATTTTCATCATATATATATATATATATATATATATATATATATATATATATATATATAATGTGTGTGTGAGCTTCAGTCACTTTTCATCCACTTTAGCTGTACCTTTTCTATAAATACCTTCATGGTAATTATTCTGGTGAACATTCTTCTATGGTACCTAGACTTTATGAATTTCAGTACAGTACTACATTGGCAGCAAGGCCTCCTCATTTTAAATTTTAATAATGGCTAGATGTAACCTTCCCTTGCTCTCCTCACTTGTGGAACTCTCTTCCATCTCACTATTTTCCAGTCAGGGTTGATCTTCAAAAATTTAAATGCAATATCAATCATTATCATCTGTCTTCTTAATTCCTGTTGTTTTATTGTTCTCTCAACTTAATTATGTTTCTTTTTTCTCCTAGTCTTTCACAATCCGTAACCCCCTTGTGTCTTAGTGGCTTTATTGCTTTTCTTAGGGTGAATTGATTAAAAAAAAACAAAAAAACAATAATTTAATCAAGCTGCTACATGTACACCATAAGTTATAGAGTGCTTGCCTTCTCTAAGGTTTTTCGAATTTTCCTGGATTGGCTGTTAACCAAGGCTAGAGATCCAAGTCTACCCTACTATTTAACCCATAGATGTGGGAGATAAAATATTGATTCCTGGAATTTAAACTTGGGTCGCTGATTCAACTTTGTGTGCTGATAACTGCTATACTTGTCTTTTTTCCTACTCTTTCTATTTTTTTTTCTTTTTTACTTCCCTGCTATTTTCTTTCACTCTCTCCTCTTCCTTTTTTTTCCATTCATTCCTTTTGTTACTTTCTTTTTTTTCATTCTTTTTCTCTTAGTCCTTACTTTGCTCTTTCTCTCTCCTGCGCTTTTAAAAAAAAATCTTTTTTTCACTTATCTCTTTCTTTTTTAAACCTTAACCACTTCTTGCCTTCATACCTTCTCTCTCTCTTTTTTTTTTTTTGCTTTCTCTTTTCTTCTTCTTTCTCACCCAATCATTTTTCTATCACCTTGTTAAAGAGCCTAATACTCTATTTTGCTATTCTACTCCATTCACTGGACTTAGCAAGCTTCATTGATCATGGCAAGATGGCTACCAGCACATTGTGTCCAAGTCTTTGTTTATGGACAAACTGTATTAAAGTCTACTCCATTGATTTGCAAGGCACTTGGGATGGGGTGGGATTTTAGAATCAGGAGCTAGTGAGGGTGAGGATCAACTTGTTACTTGGTTAGGAACTGCTTGGCTAGAACTGAACTATCTTGGTGAATGCAGCATCCAATGAATGACACTCCCCCAATTTTAAAGAAAAAAAAAAAACTCCAATGACAGGCAGACTGGCAAGAACAGGATGAAAACAAAGTCTGGATAATTCAGTGGGTGTATGGATTTTTGTTGAGCAGTAATCTCCGTAGTTGGAAGTCTGTGATGTGAGCAAACAAATAGACCCTTAAGGTAGCTGTAAGATGGATTGTTTGTCAGTGGTGTGTTCTACTGACAGACATGGACAGAGAATCTTTTTTATTTTTATTTTCTTCATTGCATTGCATATTTTATTCCGTGGATTATAATTTCTGTGCTTCCAATTCTGCCATTTCCTTTTTAACTTGCTACTCTTGAGTTTTCCCTATTTATACTTGCAGATTTTCTTCCTTCTTTTGTTGTAAATATCATTCATAGCCTTTAACCAAGCCACTTACTTGACCTTATCTATTTACTATGGTGTGGCTCAATGTATTTCACTGTTTCTCTCTCTATCTAACTATGTATGTCTAACTATGCTTCCTTCTTTTTGTCGCTTTCATATATTATCTATAACGCTTAACCTATCTATCTATCTATCTATCTATCTATCTATCTATCTGTCTATCTAAGTCTGTTCATTATTTATTTAAGTCTGTTCACAATCTATCTAAGTCATCTATCTAATGAACAGACTTAGATAATGGACAGACCTAGATAATAAACACATTATCAAAGTTTGTTCATTATTTATCTAAGTCTATTGATTATCTAATTGTGTTCATTGTCTATCTATCTATGTCTGTTCAATATCTATCTGTCTATCTATATCCCTGTTCATTATCTATCTGTCTAACTATATCCCTGTTCATTATCTGTCTGTCTAACTATATCCCTGTTCATTATCTGTCTGTCTATCTATATCTCTGTTCATTATCTTTCTGTCTATCTATATCTCTGTTCATTATCTTTCTGTCTATCTATATCTCTGTTCATTATCTGTCTATCTATATCTCTGTTCATTATCTGTCTGCTCGTTGTCTACCTAAGTCTGTTCATTATCTATCTATATCTGTTCATTATCTATCTATCTGTCTATCTGTCTGTTCATTATCTCTCTGTCTATCTAAATCTGTTCATTATCTATCTATCTATCTATCTATCTCTGTTCATTATCTATTTGTCCCAATCTTAACCTACCTATCTTTGTTTGACTCTATATCTCGTCTCCTCAGTATATAACACTCTGGTTCTCTCTCTCACTATTTAAGGTCTTAATGTTTTTTTCCTTCCTTCCGGGTATTTTTAGCTGGAATTTATCTCAATCTATTGATTTTTGCCTATTTTCTCTTCATGTTTACAAGGTTGAATCAATAAGTCTGTAGCTAGACATACAGTTCTTAGGGGAATTTTGATCTAAAATATACACTGTATAATAATTTTGATAAAAAATGTGCACTGTATAATATTTGATCTATGTAATTAATATTCACAACTGAATTAGAAAGAAGGCTTATGGGATTATCACTTTGAAACATGAGTTCTCATATGATCACTGAAGTTAAGCAATGTCGAGACTGGTTATCATCTAGATGGGTGACCGCTTAAGAATACTAGGTAAAGCTGTAAGCTTTGATGTGTGGGTGGTTTAATGGATAACAGCTTGAAATGAGAAATCAGAGAACTGAGTTTGAATTATGATTGAGTTTGTTATATTTCCTCATGGAAAGGTATGAATCCACCTCTTTTCCTCTTAGCTGTGGGTTAAATAGTAGGGCATGTATCTGAAAATCATTATTGTCTTGAAGAAATTATGAATATGATATACACTTGCAAAAAAAAAATAATATTCTTACAATCCAAAAATAAGTTTGGGTTTTAAAAATCTTACAAAATGTAAACAACAAATTGATCAATCCTTTTTATTCAGACCAGATGTAGAATTGTCATTATTGAATACCTTTTCATTCAGGCCAGATGTGGAATTGTCATTACTGAATACCTTTTTATTCAGTCCAGATGTGGAATTGTCATTATTGAATACCTTTTTATTCAGACCAGATGTGGAATTGTCATTATTTAATACCTTTTTATTAAGACCAGATGTGGAATTGTCATTATTGAATACCTTTTTATTAAGACCAGATGTGGAATTGTCATTATTGAATACCTTTTTATTCAGACCAGATGTGGAATTGTCATAATTTTTTCTACTCTTAAGTGAGTACAATAAATAACAAGGTTATCAGTATTTACTTTGTTTTAGCTCAGCTTTCACAATTAAAGCTTCCAGTTAAAACTAATGGTAATATTAGCCACTTCCTTATAAGGAAACATTCGACAGCTTGTACTATTGTCAGTTGAAATTTATAAAATCTTTCTCTTAAAACAATTTTTCAGGAAAATAGATTTCTCATGTCCAGTAGCTTGTTTCTAGCATTGATGGATTTTTCCTTTCTAAGCTATTGTTTGAAGTAGTCTAAATGTTGATGTCATTATTTTCTCTTTGAGTTCCATATGATATCCATTTTAGTTGTTGCTGCTGTTGGAAGTCCTCAAGTGATGTGGTTTCTGTTATCTGGGACAGTCCTTCGTTTCTTATTCTGTAGCACCAGTTCACAATATTCAAAGAAGGATGGTTTTCACCAAGTTCCACAGGCTTCACTCGTTTAATGCCATTTTGATCTGAGAAAACAGTTATATACAGCTGCCTATTTAGATATTTCTGAACATGCACCATGCATGACATCCATATGAAAGTATCAATAGTCCGCAGGGAAACATTATAAATAAGACCAATAAAAGTTCTTTGTTAAGGATTTTTCTGTTCTTTTTTTTGTTTCTGTTACCTGAAACAATTTTTTCTGTAAGTTTAATTAAAATCCGATAATTTTTTTTTATAAATGAAAAACGTATTTATTGAACAACGCAGAGATAAAAAAAATAGCTAAATATTCTTCTCTTGCTGATAGATTTTTTTTTTACTCCTGTGGCAGTGGAGACTTCAGGGGTTATTGGCCCTCGTTTGATGGTGTTCCTTCGGAGGATTGGCGTGATTGCGTCTCGATTAAGGAACGAGCCTCGTGAAACGGAGTGGCTCTTGCAGTGTGTCTCACTGGTGACGGTTCGAGGTAATACTTTCTCCATCATAGCGGCTGGCAGAGGATAGAAAAAATTGTTTATAGTTACGTTGTTCTGGAATTGTCATCATTGCTGAACAATTTTTTATTTGTGAATCTGCAGTGACAATCCATGACGGTCAAAGAAGGATGCCATTCATCACTCTCCACAGTCTCTACTCACTCAAAGCATTTTTTAACCATTAATGTTAGAAAGCAGTTTCACACTGCTGAGAGTTTGGATATTTGCGAAGGGGTCTGGCGCCAGACATGAAATATGAATATCTAGATCCAACAAGGTTATTTAAGAGCTTGAATTGAATTCACTCTCAATGGTTTTTAAGATTCACCTACTACCAAATGTTTTATAAGAAGCACCCATATTAAATTACACTTGCTATTGAGCATTAAAATCTATATAAATGCAACACGTATCTTGGCAATTTAACAAAAGAACATAAACAGATTTATATAAAATAAATTGATTACAAAAATTGGCTTATTTACAAATTTATGCACACTTGATAAAACATAGCATAATTTTCCAGATTTTCATGAAAAGCAGCATTCTTCTTTGTTTTTTGTTTTTTCTTCAGTATTGTAAGTGCTGGGTATGACGACGAACTACATCCGGCAGCAAGGTCTCAGGTCCGGAGATTAGAGGTTTTCAGGAGCATGAAACCACTTCTTAACTGCTGTTGTTCCCAGGTCCACCTTGACATGAGGTGGCAACACCAGTTAAAGTCCAAGCTATGGGCAAATAGTGAACCCCCAAACAAAACAATGAAAGTATGAAAATACATTTTTATAATAAAAATAACAACAATATATTTTTAAATAAAAAAAAAATGACCAACAATATATTTTTAAAGCAAAATAACAACCAATATCTGTAGATGAAAGTATACAATTGTATTCAAAATATATTTAGTTGAAGCCATAAAATTTTGTTCAGATTATTTAGATTTCAGCATTAAATAACCCATGGAGGTGTTGATATGTTGCTAAAGAAAACCAAGCAAACAACCGACATGAAAGAACTCTTTCATAACATTAATCCATATAATATCCAACAATTTCTTAAACTGAACTGTATTTCAAAATATAACTTCAGCAAAACTACAATATAAAACACACATATCACCACCTCTAGTAATTATGTCCACACAAACATGTATATGCACAAAAGCTGAGTATCATTTACCATGTATTCAATTGTGAAAACAGAATAACATAACATTTTTATTACCTTGAAGTGCCCAAGAAAATTAAATTTTGGCATTAAATGACCCATAAGGTGTTGATGTGGTGTTAACCAAATCAATCAATCTTCAGTATTGTTTTCTTCTAGATTGCATCTCATCTGTTCTTACATTCAGAGAAACGAAAAACAAAATGGTGACTAAATCTAGGTTGAATCAATTACACACTAATCTTGATGAAAAAGTAAGGCTTGGGCTTTATTTGCTAACATTAAAGAGCAGAGATATTTTTTTTTTTTACTAATGACTGTGGATAGTAAGATAACTTGTAGCAATAGGGTCAGTGTGATTTGCAGGAATGTGAATAATGGGACGTGCCCGTGATATAGTTGCTATTGGCATGGAAAGTGAAATCAGCAACGAGTTCAAATGATAGTCTGTTGCATTTACTCTCACACAAATGCCCTTGGGAATTCATCTCTTTTCCCCCAACCCCATTTAGGAGTTAAATAACAGTGTAGACTGTGATTTATAGCATTGAGTGGCAACCAGTCTAAAAAAAGGAAAAACTTTGCTTTCTGCCCAGTTTGAAATTCAATGTAAAACCCCTCCACAATCTTTCCCAAGAATGCATAGCAATTCACAGATAATAAAGGAAAAGAATCTGTGGAGAGCCATGATCAGATATGTCCTGAAGGGATATTCAAGAAGAAATAAGAGTTGACAATACTTAATCTAAGAAATTAAAATAAGTTACTTTAAGTGGAATGGACGAGCTGTGTTCAAATTCAGCTAAGTTTGATGTATTAATTTTCTCACATTAAAAAGCATAAATCCAACAATTTTCCCTCCTAGTCATGGTTAAATAGCAGGGTAGACTGAACTCTTTAGCATTGGGTGGCAACCAATTTAAGAGGAGGAAAACTGAATTAAAATCATGGAGAAAGCCATAGAAAACCACATCTTTCACAATTCACAGATGATAAAGAAGAGGGGACTGTGTGGAACCTTGTTTGCCAATATCCTGAAGTGATATATATATATATATATGACAAAAATATAGTTTTAAGGTATGCTATATTTATGAGTTATCAGGTAGAGAGCATATGTAAATATAAGTGGACATTGAGATCAACACCTGATGACAACAGTCTGTTTCATGCATAAACTGGGTTCTATAGCCTTAGATGGCAACTGGTCTACTGCAGAAAGAAATGGCAAATTACTGCAGGAAGAAATCTGCCTTGGCAGTCATGTATCGAAAGAGACATGATTGCCTAAGCATGGCACATAATTAACATACCTTCATATCGCATGTCTTATTCAGTAATCCTCTACCATCCTTGCATCTTGTATTGGATGAGCTTTAGTATTAAAAAAACAACTTTATGCTCCATCTGTTATCCTTTCTTCTTGTGATGTGACCTGTAAAACATCTTAATTGCTTCTATATCTTTTATCTTGGTCTGTTCCCTAATCTATCATGGTTACGTTTTATTGCATCATGGTAACTCTGGCATTGATTGCTCTTTCCATCGACATTTGTGGGCATCTGAATTTGTTTTGAAGTACTTTTGTTGGCTGATACACATTACAACAGTACGTTAATGATGGCATTGCACATTCATTATGTAATTTAAATTGTAAACCTGTTGGCATGGTGTGTTTTTATTATTTTTTTTTAAATACTTTCTGGCCAATCATAATACAAAAATTTATTTTTTTTCATGACTTTTCTTTAACGTTATTGACATAGCATTTCATATTAATTCCCAAATATACTAAGATAGGTAGAGTGAAAGATAAGACATTGCAAAATATAAGAGGCTATGGAATAAAGTCACGTATATAACCATTTTGTATGATTTTTTTATGGCATAGGAGGCATTTTCAAGGATGTCCATTTTCTGAGATATGGCCATATATGACATATGGCAATAAACTTGCATAATAACTCAGAATTGGTCATGATAAAGTGGGTGTCTGCTGAATATGGACATGGCATCTGGGTAGGTAAGGTGAATCAGGGCATCACCTTACTAAATCAGTCAAGGTATACCTAGACTTTTAGCATTTCATTCTCTCTTTTTTTTTTTTTTGGCATATTACAATTGAATATTACTTTTGTTTTATTTCTATTCATTTTTAAAACTAGCATGAGACAACCTATCAGATGGTTGACTATCAGCTTGGGCACTGAAAACTTCTCAGCCAGACAAAAACATTTTAAAAAACTTGTATCCTAGTTCATTTAACATGATTTTGCGTAGTAGATCAGGCTAAGAAAGTTTTCAGCTTTAGTTCTTACGCAAGTAATATATACATATATGCTTGTGAGTGCATGAATATATATATATATATATATTTCTATATATATATATATATATATATATATATATATATATATATATATATATATATATATGTGCGCGTGTGTGCGCGTATATATATAATATATATATATATATATATATACTTACCACTTCAAGCCAAGCACGCTGCCATATTCCTGATCACATAGAAATTGTGGCTGTATTTCCTTCCTTTTTTTATGGAAGAGCGTACACTGCTGGTGAACTTGAAGTCACCTGGGATTGGACAATAAATTGCCAAGAAGAGTCATATAGTGTGCACGGTGGAAGATGGAAAAATTGTAGCTGACGGAAGGTACACAAGTCGATACCAGATCAGTATCGGCTGGGTCACCGTGGAGATAGGGTATGGTGTTGAAAGACCCGAAACCCCTAATGAACCTTGGCTTGAAACATCACTGATGATGTGTACTAAAGCATCCAATATATGTATTTTATGAAATATATATTGGTGTGTGGATATATATATATATATATATATATATATATAATGTGTGTGTATTTTAATGGTTAATCATGCATCCATAGTACATTTCTTAGTTTCATCAGTTCAGATGTTTACGGCCAGGACCCACCATGCCACAAATCATCCTCATTCCCTTTGTATTCCGTTGGTGAGAAGGAAGTTCCAGTCAGACAGATTCTTCTCTAGAACTGCTACTTTGTGGAACAGGTTCCCAAGAGAATGCTTCCCCAAATGCTACAATCTTAACCTCTTCAAGTCTAAGGTCAATATCCCTGCATATCCCCATAGTGTGCATGTACTTCCTCTTCTTATGTCCATACAACAACCACATTGAGTAACTCTCTACCTTGAGTGGCTCTTGAGCTTTGCATTGAGTTAACATTTAATAAAAAAAATGTCCATAAAATGTTCACCCACATATTTTCAGACTATATTTAATTAAAACTTGAATGCTTTCTAACACAACAGAGCACATTTTCTGTCAATGTCTTTTGACCAGAAATTTGTGCGAATGTGTATGGGTGTGAGGTGAGGAGGGGGGGGAATTAATAAAATCATCATCTGATGGCTCAAGCTTTGATAGATTTGAGGACATTTAAATTGATTAATTATTTATATTTCTTTAAAATCTTCTTTTGCATACATTTTCCTCCTTTGATATATATTTTACAAAATGGTTTTAATTTAATAAGTTTTGAACACAAAAAGTTTTGTCAATTGAACCAACTGCATATATATATATATATATATATATATATATATATATATATATATATATATATATATATATATAATGCATGTTTCATTAAATAATATAGACAAGTTTTGTCTATTTATTTTAAGTAAGTTCCTTTCATATTATCTGATAAGCTTAAACACATTATCGTTGAAAGATGAAAGGAAAACACCATATTGATACATGTTTAAATCCAATCTAAGCTTTCGGCTTACATAAGCCATTATCAAAGATGACAATTTCAATATATCAAACAACACACAGACGAAACAGCAATGATAGTCCATGCTTGCTGCATGAAAAATTTCAAAGCAACGACAAACTCATGTATACGAGACATGGAAGCGAAAATCGCGTCACAGCTCATGACGTCACACATGACCACAAGAGAGTGAACACGAGAAGTATTAATTATGGGAAGCCGTTGGTATAAACCAATGGCTTCTGTTATAAATTATAGGCATTTAAGAATATTTGTGGGGATTTCATAGTTTATTTTGTTCAGATTAGGTTTCAACTGTTTTATGTATATAGCTTCAAGAATTTTTAATTTTTGTTTATTGTTTTCATATTTAAGTATAGTTGTGTTTTCAACAAGGATTTTCTGGAATTGAGTATGTAGGCAGGCATGCTGTTTTAAATGTCTAAAAATGTTAGTTATCATTCAAATGTAGAGTCAAGCATTGTGAAAGCGAGTTTGTGGTGTGACCAACATAAATATTATTTAATCCATTGGAGATACAATCTCCCAAAGGACACTTGAATTTGTAAACTATGTTGGTTTTTTGCTAATCGCTAACAGGGAGGGGGAAAAAATCATTGTGAATAGTTAAGTTGGATATACTAGATTTAGTGTAGTATATGATTAACCTAATTTGTTGTAGATATATTAGTATTTACTAATTTTAATAAATAGACAAATCTTTTCTATATTATTTAATGAAACATGCATTAATGAAAAATTGCTGCTTATATATATATATATATATATATATATATAATGTGTGTGAGTGTATGTGGAACATTAAAATATATTTATCAGACTTAGTTATGTGCCATGCATGATACACATTTCAGTGATCATGTATGTTTTGATACATGACTGACAAGGCAGATTTTTTTCCCGCAGTAGGTTTACCATTTCTTTCTGCGGTAGACCAGTTGCCACCCAAGGCTATAGAACCCGGTCTGAACTGCTATTTACCCATAGCTGGTGGGAGAAGAAGAGGATTCATACCTTTCCCAAGGGTATTAGCATGTAAGTGAATGTAATGGATTTGACTGAAATTCGAACTCAGCTCTCCGATTCCTCAATCCGAGCTGCTAATAATTTGTAAATGAATGGCAAAATGTAAAACACTTTTTAGGGACATGTTTTGTTTCGAGAAGGAATAAAGTAATAAAAAAAATAAGAACAAAAAAAATTATTGTGGGTCTGAGAAATTTCTTAAGTGAAACATAGAAAGCTGACACATTTATAAATATACCATTTGTCCGTGCATTGGGGTCTGGCGCTCCTGGTTCTATTATCTCAAGATTCTCAACAAAATTCAAAGAAGAGTCTGTAATATAATCAGTCCAGACATGGCATCTCAGTTTCAGTCACTTTCCCACCATCATGACATGGCTTCTCTCTGTCTTTTCTATAAATATTTTCATGGCAATTGTCCTGATGAGCTTTCTTCTTTGGTACCTTAATCACATGAAAAGCAATAATTACAATGAAAAAATTGCAATATGAGCTCTGGTAAAAACATGTATTGATAACAGCAAAAATTGCAATATGAACACTGGTAAAAAAAATGATGCTGATGACATTAATTTTATAAGTCCCAGAAATTCATACATAGATGTACTTAAGGACACATGGCACAGTGGATAAAGATGTTGGTTAGATCCAGTGACAGGACCCAAAGAGTTGTGAGTTCAATACCTGGTTAAGGTAGTGGAGAACTTGGAGAGGGGAATTAACAGGAGATAGCTGATAAATGACATCCATTAAACACAGCACGTGGAACTAGAAAAATCTACTCCAGTGAGCGAAATAAAGGGTTCAGTTTGACATTCCAACCACCTGAAGAAGGCCAGAGAGTACAATGGCTGAAACGTGAAAAATATGGTAACAAATATGAGAAAAATAGTCTGAATAATGTAAATAGTGCACCTGAATTTAAGCATGTTACTAGATTGTTTTACTGCTGAACTAGAGAGATGTAACTGTCAGTTCTATTCTAATAATTTATTTCCTAGCATTTCTCTTCCAGTTTTCTTGCTTTCCTACCACCTTCAATCTTAAAAAATGCTAACTGCCATCTTCTGCCTTCCTGAAACCTATTTGTTTTATTGTGCTTTCTCCTCCTCTCTTAAGTCATCTCATTCTCTTTCTCTCACGGCAACCCCTTGTATCTTAGTGTCATTATCATCTTGTTTGGGGTGAAATGATTAAAAAAAAAACGAAAACCTTTTTTGAAACCTTGAAATTAATTTTAAAAAGGCAAGAAAGAGAGGCTAATTTGAATTTTAAGGTTATGAAACACACTCAAATGTTTTTCTTCAAAACAATTTATGATATTACGGTCACATTATGTTCACCGAATGCGTGTACCATCTCTTCCAGGATACAGTGTTGCACTTGCTTATGTTCCCCCTGTCTCGTTTTTGTCTGTATGAGAAGAAAGAAAATGGTTTATTTATATATGATAGTTTAGACAATGAAAATAAGAGAGCTTCCCTATGTGAAGTTAGGTAAAAAAAAAAAAAATTTTTAAATAGAATAAAATAAAGAAGAAAGATGATCTTTCAATTGATTTTTATTTTGAACACTTGTAATTCGTGAAAAATCTCTTTCGCCACTTACCCAGATTTCAGTTTGTACCCACACTACCACGGCTACACATACCAATTTGTTTTTGAGCTGAATTTTTTTTCTCTTGCCTTTTAAGTTTGAATCATTTTATTCTTCTTTATCTTCGAGGTTAATTATTGGGTGGGTGGTGATGAGACACTGTGAAATCTTATATTTTGTTTGGTTCTAGTTTCACATCATAATATTGCTTAAATTACTGTTGGCTGTAAATCATCTGGAGAAAACAGTAGCTTTGAAGATTGGATAGAAATTTAAAACATGAAAGAGACTGTTCGTGACATGATAGGAATTTTGTGGCTATACATATATATCAGTATCAATTCCGTCCTTGCTTTAAATATTGCTGCCACATATAATCCAGTGCTTCTGCTATATATTTAGAGAATCTTGATAAAATCCAAAGAATCAGCAGTATTATTGGTCCTGACCTGGCATCTCAGCTTCAGTCACTTTTCAACTGCCATAATGTAGGTTCTCTATGCCTTTTCTAAAAATACTTTTCTGTTAATTGTCCTGATGAGCTTTCCACTATGGTACGTAAATTTTATGAATTTCAGTTCAGTACTAGGTTGCCAACAAGGTCTCATCAATTTAAAGTTGAATTGCCTAGATGCAACCATAAGTTCTATGCTAACAGTTTCTTCTCTCACATTTCTCACTTGAGGAACTCTTTTCCGGTTTCTATACTTTCCAGCCAACTTTGATCTTCAAAAATGTAAATGAAATGTCCATCATTATCGCCTGTCTTCTTGATTCCTCTTCTTTTATTGTTCTTGCTCCTTAATAAGGTTTCTTTATTTTTTTCTTATTCTTTCACATTCAGTATCCTCTTGTGACTTTACTCCTCTCCTTGGGGTGAAAGGATTAAAATACACACACACACACACACACACACACACACACACACACACACATATATATATATATGAGCGAACCTACCTACGTTTCACCTATGCGGATCTCCAGGGTACGCCGACCGGTGTACCCTGATGATCCACATAGGTGAAACCTAGGTAGGTTTGCCTGGCTCTTTAGGTTCATAATAAAATTCGCTCTACTTAGTGTATTGAGCACTTTACTTTGTTACATTTGCTTTACTCGTATTGGAGGTTTTTTCTTTGAACTCTGAACTTGGATTCTGCATGATTGTTTTCACCTTAATTACATGTTCTTAGTTCTTTCTTTTTTTATGCCTTATTTTACCTTGGGTATTGGTTTGTTCATTTACAAGCCAAAACACCTAAGGTTTTTCTAGATGAGTATAATTACTTATATTTATATTATTGCTATTATATATATATATATATATATATATATATATATATATATATATATATCCAAAGAAGAATCAGCAATATTATTGGCCCTGATCTGGCAGCTCAGCTTCAGTTACTTTCCTACTGCTGTAAGGTTGTCTCTCTGTACCTTTTCTATAAATATTTTCATGGTAATTATTTGGATGAGTTCCACGCTATGGTATCTAGATTTTTTTAATTTAAGCGCAGTACTAGACTGGTGTCTAGATCTCAGCAATTTAGAGTTTCTTTTCTTGCACTTCTTGCTTGTGGAACTCCCTTCCGACTCCATGCTTTTCAGACAACTTTAATACTGAAAAATTTTAATGCAATCTACTGATAGAAAAAAGCAAAATAATTTAACCCAAATAAATAAATAAATAAACGACTTCCGGTAAAATAACCGCCAAAATAGACTACCCACAATGCACCACTGGCCCATATATATAAATAGCTGAGAAAAATAACAGCACTCGTGGCCTGACGATTGCATCTAGCATGAAACAGACTGTCGCCTCTAAGTGTTGACTTCTATGTTCACTTTTATATATATATATATATATATATATATATATATATATATAAGATTTTATTATACAAGTTAATGTTTGCCCAGTAAAAATTTACAGAATATTCATATGAATATGTAATCTCTGAAATTTCTGAAATACAATATGAGGAAAGAAGACTTGGAGAATTTGACACATGCATGACAAATTGGATGCAAGAGAGGTAGAGGGAAACATTGAATAACCTACGTAATGAGCTTGTGTAAATAGCTGGCAGAACAGGGAATAGGAGAGATAGTAAAGGAACACAGATTAATTCCATCGACAAATGTAGGAAATTATATATGGGGATATTTTGTCTAGTTTTTATTCAGAACTGCTCAGTTATTGCTTGCCACATTTACACTGATGTCGAGTACACGCTGCCTGAATTCACCAATTTCATAAATCATTGCTTTAACCCACTAGCCTATTGTTCCACTGGACAACTCTCAGTGGAGAACTTGAAGCCTTAAACTTAACCTGCCTGCTGATGAGTGCTGCTGCTACTTTTTACATTTAACTCTTACAACTGAGGCTTCATTTTTTTATTCTATGAACCAACACTTTATCCACAAGACATGAGACAATATCCAGATTTTTCCCCCAGTAGGTTGTCATTTCTTTCTGCAGTAAACCAGTTGCCATCCAAGGCTATAGAAACCGGCCTGTCTTCCTATTTACCCATAGCTGGGGGGGGGAGAAGAAGGGGATTCATACCTTTCCCAAGGGTATTAGCATGTAAGTGAATGTAATGGATTCGACTGGAATTCGAACTTGGCCCTCTGATTCCTCAATCTGAGCCACCAATTTGCCTCCCAATTTACAGTACTATTTGTTATAAATTTAAAACGAAAATAAGAAGATTAAGAATAGAACCAAACTGTGAATAACTCTGTAGATTGTTTCAAATAGCCACTCAAAAACGATAAAAAGAAAAGAAAAACAACCCTTCTGGCAGGATAACCTTGTTCTCATCAGATACATAACTAGAACAAGCATGTCTGAAGGTATACAAGCTTAAAGGTGTGAGTATAAAATACACCTTGCCTTAATTGATTGTTACTGATTTGTTTTAAAGCACCAAGTAAACTGGATAATTAATTTTTATTTTAATTGTTTGACTTGCAGAAATAGAAGCAGCCCGATTCAAATCATCTTCTTCAGACATTACCAATATATTTGGAGTTAAAAACTCTTTAAATATTTTTCCGCCATTTATAAATGGTGGTGAGTTGGTAGCATAATAATTGTCAGTGTTAAAAATGTAATAGGCAGGCTGAGTTCAGGAAGAGAAGGTTGCGAAATCAGTAAATCTTCACCCAGCTAACATATTGTCACAAAACAAACTCTCCTGTTGACAAACATAGGACTGTTTTAAAGCATTCTACAAGATGTCAGTGTTTACAATTGGCCATGAATTAAACAAATTTGCAATGTTACTTCTCTAGCACTGACTGGTTGAGTAAGAAAATACAGTTAGCAACATTTGAAAACTGCAACTGACTAGATTGTCATGTGTTGGACTTATCACAGGGGCCCAGTAGAATTTTGGATTCACAGTGGTTTCTGGGGCACGGTGGTAAGTCAGTGGTTGTCTTTGCTTCAGAGAATAAGGATCTTTTCTCTTAATTCAACCCAAATAATCTAAAGTCACTTATCGCAAATATTAATTCACCCCAAGAAGTTATAAATTTTAAATCAAAGTTTGTTTGTTTGTTTATTAAATTTTTAGCACTCTTTTGAAATTATAAATTTTAAATCAAAATTTGTTTACCTTGCCTCACCACAACTTCAACCCTCAGAATGAAAAATTACCAAAATTCTGGGAGTTATTCACATTTTGTAAGCCTGGATGATATTTGAGGTACTTACAAGGAATTTTTTACAATTTAAAAAAAAAATAAAATCTGTTTTTGGCTTGTTTATATGCTAAGAAATAGTGCACTCAAGTCACCCACATTTGGGGTGATCACAAAGGTCAGCCCAACTGAAGTGCAGTGGAATTTGGGGTGAATTTGGTGTGGATTCATACCTTTCCTAAGGGTATTTGCATGGAAGTGAAAGTAACAATTCAAACTTGGCTCTCCAATTTTTCAAACTGAGGTGTTATCCATTACATCATACCGCACATCCACTATATATATATATATATATATATATATATATATATATATATATATATATATATAATTGAATTAAGAAAACATCATAAAGATGTGCCAAGGCAGATCTTCAGTGATGTGCTCTGGTGTCATTGTAAGTTTTGAGTTTTAAACCTCATACTCACTCCACCAATAATCTCTGACCTATTTATGAGGAGAACAGACCCTGGTCTCGATTCTGACATGACAGAAAGACAGGCTCAATATGACAGTTACTTGAACATTTTTGCTGTGATGCACCAACCAGTGAAATCACTCAACATATGATCAAATTAGGTCTATGCTCTCTCTCTCTCTCTCATATATATATATATATATATATATATATATATATATATATATATACACAGACACACACACACACACACTTATTGGAGATTATTAATGTGAATAATAAAAATATTTGCTCTCTCTCTCTCTCTCTATACACACACACATATACATACATACATACATACATACATATATATATATATATATATATATATATATATAAGCATTGATCACATTTTTGTCTCCTCAAAAACCATTTTAAACCGCTTAGTGGGCATCAGTAATAAATAATCACTAATGCCCACTAAGGGTTAAAAATTGTCTTTGAGGAGACAAAAATGTGATCAATGCTTATATATATATATATATATATATATATATCAAATATTTTTATTATTCATATTAATAATCTCCAATAAGTGTGTGTGTGTATATATAT
>OZ038476.1:120189254-120199254 GCA_964036315.1 Acanthosepion esculentum | reverse complement strand
GAGAAAAGTGAATTTTATGTGCACGACACACTGTAGACACTTTCATGTTGATAACCAGTGAGGGATTTCTTTTTTTTCCTCAGAAGTCAGACATTTTTCTTTCAATAATATTAAAAATGGCATCAAGCTAATGAATCATCTAGGTCTTAAGAAACAGGGCACCTTGACAGTGTGTAATGGTTAGCGAGCTTGTTTCGCTAGATCAGTTATGATTGAGTAGTGAGTTGGATTCTCACTGGGTGCTCCACACCTTCGGCCTTGTGTCACATCTAAGCTATACTTAGAAAATCATTTTGGGCACTCCAACCTGATGCAATGGCTAGCAAGCTTGTCCTGCTAGATATGTTATGACTTAGTGAGTTTGATCATCGGCGGGTGCTCCACACATTCAGCCTTGTGCTATATCTAAGATACACTTAGAAAATCATTTTGGGTGTTTCAATATGGTGTAATGGTTAACCAGCATGTCTTTCTGGATCAATTATGACTAAGTAGTGAGTTCAATTCTCACTAGGTACGCCACACTTTTGCCCTTGTGCTGTACCTAACCTATGCTTAGAAAATCATTAGGGCATCTTAACATAGTGTAATTGATATCAGCTTGTTTCACTAGAATGATTATGACTATGTAGTGATTTCCATCCTCACTAGGTGCCACATAATTTCACCCTTGTGCCTCATCTAAGCTGCGCTTAGAAAATCTCTATCCAGATCTTAAGAAAACCCTTCATCAGATCATGCAGACTGGAGATGGAGGATCACAAAGAACTTTATCAAATAGTAATTAGCTACGTCATTTGAAGGCTTCCAACCATACCAAAAACTAAAATGGATAGCACATGTAATTGAAAGGGAAAATTATCATATAATCAAGATGTTGATTTTCCATACTAAATTAAACAAAAGCTGAGGAAGGAAATTCCCAGCAGTACTAGAAAAAGCAATGACAGTGAATTTGAGAAACCTTTTTTTTCCCCCCAAAAAAAAACTATGAAAAAAAAATGTTTATAACATTGACATTACTATATATATACTATTGGGACACAGTAGGATTGTTCACTTTTACTAGAGGGTGGATTTCTTTTATTTTGAAAAAGGACACCCGTAAGAAAGTGTGGTAGTTAAAACAAGTGGCGTCAATCGAATGTACCAGATACCAGAAGTTTCTTGGCATCATCAGGAGAAAATGCACTCTATTTCAGGGCCTCTCTCGCAATGGATTTCACAGCACACTAATCCCTGCTTCTGATGAGAAAACCCGCCACTTAAATTTCGTGTTGGTTGCTACACAGCCATAATGTTGGGTAATTAATGTCTATTTTCCCTGCTATGACTAGGATCCAAGTTCAACCGAGACCTCAAGTAGAACTCATACATACGATCCATTACTTAAGATGCTGGAAAAATGTTTGGCTCCTAATACCATCCCAGAAAGTATCTGACTCCTCCTGTCATGCTCTCTTTTTACAAGAATCAGATCACACCAAAAATGATTGCCAATTTGACTAAACCTGTATAAATGAAAAACTACTTTCTAAATACAATCTCTCTCTCTCTCTCTCTCTCTCTATATATATATATATATATATATATATATATATATATATATATATATCAGATGTAAAAGCAAAATTGTTCAAATTGTGTAACAGCAAAATTGTCCAACTGTTAGATTAAGCTTTGAGCTGTTGTATCTTAGAAATGATTAAAGATATCTTACTGGAATTCTCCAAGGTTTTTATAACACTATTGGGATCTACTTTGAACAACAAGAATGTATTTAATTCTAAGTTGAAATGACGGCCCCTCTGTTTTGAACTCCTGATCCAGTTTTCCTCTCTACTGTTCCCTCTTTTTTGAAACTTATTCGCCATTCTTTTAATGGTTCTTGGATGGACTTTGAAGATGTAAGCCAGAGTATGAATTTTGGTATCATTACTGATGGCCTGAATGAACTTTTTCCTCTCACCATTGCTCAGTTGGGAAGACATAGTGGGGCTGATACAAAATGATTTTAACCAGTTCTCTTTTTAGCTGAAGAACTCAAAGGGTTTTTCAGTGATTCTTATGACAAATGGTGTGAAAATGGTAAAACATCTTATTTGAAAACCTGGAAAAACAGACTCAATGCTCAGTTAGTGGTTTTTTTAGATATTAAACATTTTGCGGGATGGATAATTATCTCATGTTGTCACACAATTTGGACAATTTTGCCGTTATACCTGGTATATAATTGGATGGTAATTACAATTCCAATGTGATAAATTATAACCCTGGAATATTAGTGTTTGAGCCTTTTATATTATATTTTTGCTCTGTCCTGGACATTGAGCTCTACCTGGATTCTATCCTCTTGGAAATATAAAGTTAAACCTAAAGAGCCAGAAAAACCTACCACGGTTTCACCTAAGCAGATCATCAGAGACAACTGGCTGTCCGTGATGATACCCTTAGGTGAAACCATGTTAGGTTTGTCTGGCTCTTTAGGTTTAACTTAGGTTTGCTCTACTTAGCGTATCGAGCACTTTTAGTTTTTTTCTTACTCGTATTGGTTTTTTTTCTTTGGACTCTGAACTTGGATGCTAGAGAATTATTTTCGGTTAATGTACATGTTCTCTGTTTTTTCTTTTTTTGCACCATTTTTTCCCCTTTGGTATTGGTTTGTTTACTCACAAATCAAGGCACCTAAGGTTTTCCAGACGAGTATAATTTCTTATATTTATAAGATTACAACTAGTATATATACATATACATATATATATATATATATATATATATACATATACATATATATATATATATATATATGTATATAATATATATATGTATATAATATATATATATACTATATATATATATATATACTATATATATATATATATATACAATATATATATATATATATGTATACAATATATATATAATATATATATATAATATATATATATATATATATATATGTATATAATATATATATATAATATATATATACTATATATATATATGTATACAATATATATATAATATATATATATAATATATATATACTATATATATATATATATACAATATATATATAATATATATATAATATATATATACTATATATATATATATATATATAATATATATATACTATATATATATATATATACAATATATATATATATATATAATATATATATACTATATATATATATATATATACAATATATATATATAATACAATATATATATATATATACAATATATATATATAATATATATATACTATATATATATATATATACAATATATATATATAATATATATATACTATATATATATATATATACAATATATATATACAATATATATATATAATATATATATACTATATATATATATATATACAATATATATATATAATATATATATACTATATATATATATATATACAATATATATATATAATATATATATACTATATATATATATATATACAATATATATATATAATATATATATACTATATATATATATATATACAATATATATATATAATATATATATACTATATATATATATATATACAATATATATATATAATATATATATACTATATATATATATATATACAATATATATATATAATATATATATACTATATATATATATATATACAATATATATATATAATATATATATACTATATATATATATATATACAATATATATATATAATATATATATACTATATATATATATATATACAATATATATATATAATATATATATACTATATATATATATATATACAATATATATATATAATATATATATACTATATATATATATATATATAATATATATATATATATATATATAATATTGCACATTGTCTGCTGGTGATGATAAAATGATGCTCAGTCTCTAATAACAGAGCTATAACTTTTTTTAATAATAAATATTCATTTCTTCTTACTGTTTACGCAACTCTGTCTCATGCACAATGCAGTTCTCAATCAACACCTAACAATTGTATTATTCTAGTGGTGAGGGAAAAAATGTATATTTATTATTAATATACTACAACCCATTACATCTCTCTGACCATAGCTCCATGAGGTCGCATTTAAATTCACATAGAGACTTGTTGATAATACAAATATAATAGAATGATCCATATGTACAAAAAGGCTATAAATATTGGAAACATTATTAATAAAAACGAAATAGCCAACACTCAGTATCATCAACTATGAACATGGCTATAATATGCTGACCATGTTTGTAAAATAAAACAGTCCTATAACTCTGAATACATATATATAAAAAAAAAATCCATACATTCAGTTAAAATTAAAAATAAAATCATCTTGGATAATGGCAAAAAGTATAGCCGAAAATTCTGACATACAGAAAATTCGGACAATTTTCTATATAATTTATGTACAGAAAAGTAGAAATATATATATATATATATATATATATATATATATATATATATATCCAGGTAAGATGAGAATGACTATAGAGTACAATTTACAACATTCGTAACATTTAATTTAAAAGCAGGTTCAATCCAAAGTAGAGTAATATTCCCTATTTTAAGCTATTACAGTGAAAGACATGTCAAAATCACGGCACAATTTTGATGCATTAATATGCATCTCATCAGGTGATTGTAAATTACTGGCGAGTGAACAATTTATTCAGATTTAAAAGCCAAATACAGCCTCTTTTTATGAAAAAAGAAAAAAAGGGAGAGTGGTGGTAAGCTTTTTCAGATCAACCAATCGAATATGATCTGTGTAAATTTAAATTAAGGGAAGAAGCAAAAATTAAGAAATTATTTTTCATAAATGGGTCATGATCCGTAGATTTGAAATCAATGACGTTAAACATGAGCGGATGTGAATTGATACATACTGTACATTAGACAATATCATTTCCATAGTTGATAAATAAAAGCTTCTTTAAGAAACCAGTAAATAATTTAAATATATAGACTTACTTGGTAAATTAATATGCAACTGTTGATTAAAGATTCTTTATATAAAATGTTAATAACAATAACCAATCAATGCAAACTGTCAAAATACCAACCAAATACCAATACAACAGTACAAGATGTTACTAACACTACCAGGAGATTAATACAAAATTATATTAAATCCAAATTAATCTTACCAACTCTGCTCCTGTTGTAAAATAAAGTATATATATATATATATATATATATATATATATATATATATATATATACAAAATGGAATGTCAGTAACTGAAAACAAATTTTAATATAAAAAGCTGAATAAACAAAGACACTACATAAAAAGTAATTATATTATTAAAAAAACTCTATACTTAAAAAAACAAAACAGAAAAAAGTGTATTCAATGAAACCATCCTCAGCCTTGAGGGTGATGACGGTACTGTCTCAGAAGTGTCTTCATGAGCCAATCAGTTGGTTCTTCATCATGTTGAGCCATCATATTCATGATGGAGGCCTCTGGCAAGTCATTAACATTTTGGGGTTGCTGGTTGTTTTCCCCTACTAACAATCTTGATGCTTCTTCCCAAGTCCAGGAGATTCAAGCCAAGAGAACTAGAAGGCATGTTAGTGGGTGACATGATTGTAAAAATTCTGTCAGTCATTTCTATGTCACATGGTTCATTTGGCAAAGAGCATGCCTAATTTAGTATTTCATTTCAGAGATAAGCAATTGTTAATATTCTTGGATTTCATCTGGGTTGATATAGATGTTATTATAGACACAACATTTTAACCAAGTACTCTTTTGTCATCTTGCAGTTATGAGTTCAATCTTTGAATCTGGTAATGCTGCAACCAGTTCAGCAGGATTGAACAATCACTGATACCACAAAGGCAAAATATCACAATAATCAGAATAATATTCATAATCCGACCATACATATGTGTAATATATACATACATACATATATATATATATGAGTGCGATGGATAAATTGTCATTTAAATTGCACAAAAATGAAAATGACACTGATAGCTCATTGGCCAGAATTACACAAAAAATATCTTGAATTTCTAAAGACTAAAACCATCAGCAGATATCTTATATGGACCAATCAATGACAAGTTAGAGGGTGGCTCTGTTTGATAATTTCATTAGTCCAGGAGCCCTAAATCGTCCTGGGTATGTCAATTAGTTGTCCTACGGCAATGGCCGTAGGACAACTAATCAACCGTCAAGACAATAGTGTCTGAGCATGATAAAAATCTGATGTAATCATGGATGAGGCAATATTTTTCAAGGCCAAACAAACTTCATCATACACCCTGAAAATAGATTCATATTCCTGCACACCACTGCAAATGACCTAATCTGAGTAAGAAATAGAAATTGATTACACCCTGTCACTCCAGTGGGTTTAAAACTGACCATATGGTACAAAAAGGGAAAGTAAAGCGGTTGGTTCAATTAATTTGCACAAGGGTGTGTGTGTGTATATATATCTATATATATATATATATATATATATATATATATGGTGGACTCTCCCATCATATTCGATGTACGATGGTCAAGCAGTTCAGTTCCTAGGAACTGACAGCCCGGACACCAGCATATATGATTTTATTATAGCGGTGAAGGCAACGTGCAGAACCACCCACTCTTTTTGAAGGGCCGAATACAGGGACCTGGTGCACTACGTACCACAAGCTCCCCAAACGACCCTCTGCAGGTTTTGAATTCAGAGTTGTCCTCCTTCTACATCAGTTGCCATCCAAGGCTATAGAACTCAGCCTGACCGGCTATTTACCCATAGCTGGAAGGAGAAGAAGAGGATTAATACCTTTTCCAAGTGTACTAGCACATAAGTGAATGCAATGGACCCAAGTGGAATTCTAACTCGGCTCTCCAATTCCTCAATCTTCGAGCCGCTATTCACTACTCCAACATATAAACATTTTCTTTTTATAATGGATGTCAGAGTAAATGGATTGTCATCAGAAAAACAGTTGTAATTATTATTATAATAACCTCTGTTGATAAGAATTAATTGGTTTATATTATATTGAAAGGGGAAATAAAATTTTCTTTCTTTTCTCCTTGGGAGATTAAAATTTATATTTGGCTCATTCTGAATTGTTTTACCAATGTTACATTTAATAGAATTTAAGGAAAATATTTTTAAAAATTACTTGTAGTTTTCACTTCACTTTTATTTCATTTTTATTCGTGTTTACTAGAAAAGCCAATTTATATACGACTGTTGATCTGAGAATATGAATCATGAAAAATGATGATTTTAAAATTAAAAATATCCAAATCGTGGAGAGCTATCATTTTCAGTCTATTCATATCTCTGTATATGTCTTGATATATCTAAGTTTCTATGCATTTCTGTCTGTTAACCTATGCTCATATTTATCTATCTCAGTTTAATCCTATCTCTGTATGTATCTCACTATATTCTTTACCTCATTCTGTTCATATCTGTCTATAAATCTATTTCACTATCTCAGACTGTTCATTTCTCTAATTATTTACCAACTCTACATCAACCAAATCTATCTATTTGTTTCAGTCTGTTAATATCTATCTACCGATATATTTTATTCCATTAATATCTTAGTCTGTTAGTATCTATCTGTTTCAGTCTGCCAATATCTATTTCTGTCCATTAATATCTATCCATTTATCGTTTTCAGTCTGTTAATATCTATCTATCCATCTCAATCTGTTTCTGTCCATCTATCTATCTATCTATCTCAATCTGTTTCTGTCTATCTATCTCAATCTGTTTCTGTCTATCTATATCAATATGTTTCTATCTATCTCAATCCGTTTATATCTATCTATCTCAATCTGTGTATATCTATCTATCTATCTCAATCTGTGTATATCTATCTATCTATCTATCTATCTATCTATCTCAATCTGTTTCTATCTATCTATCTATCTCAATCTGTTTCTATCTATCTATCTATCTCAATCTGTTTCTATCTATCTATCTATCTCAATCTGTTTCTATCTATCTATCTCAATCTGTTTCTATCTATCTCAATCTGTTTCTATCTATCTCAATCTGTTTCTATCTATCTATCTCAATCTGTTTCTATCTATCTATCTCAATCTGTTTCTATCTATCTCAATCTGTTTCTATCTATCTCAATCTGTTTCTATCTATCTATCTATCTCAATCTGTTTCTATCTATCTATCTATCTCAATCTGTTTCTATCTATCTATCTCAATCTGTTTCTATCTATCTATCTGCTTCAGTCTGTTAATATCTGTCTATCCATATATTTCATTCTGTTAATATCTGTCTGTTTTAATCTGTCAATATCTATTTCTGTCTGTTAATATCTATCTATCTATCCTTTTTAAATTCATTGACAGGATTGAACTGTAAAAATTAGGAAAAAGTAGAATTCAAATGTGTTTTACAATTATTTATAAAAATATTTAAATGAAAATTTGAGAAAATTCAAAATGGAAACAGCAATGAAAGAAAAAAAAAATGAAAATGACAAAGCACTAAAGCAAAAAAAAAAAGTTAATGAATTTTATTCCATTCAATTTGCTGACAAAATTTTTGTCCCACTCTTGATGTTTCATCAAATATACTTCAACTTCTCCTCCCCCCACTCGTACACCTTTTCTTTCAATTCTTTTTAGACTTTCTGTTTCTTCCTCTCTTCCGTTTCTTTTTTGTCCATCCTCCCCTCTGCATCTCTAAAACTTGGAAAAATGCATGAATGAGATTTGAATAGGAAGAATAAGTATGGATAAAAATAAATGAAAATAATGAAAGAAAAAAATATACGTGCTAAATAAGTTAAAAAAAAAAATGTCTGAAAAGAAAAAAGAAATATATTAAAAATTTATTCTTGCTGCTTGTCTTCAAATTTATTGCCTATTTTTTTTTTCCTTCAGCCCATTGCCACTTGTTATCTTGCTTCGGAATTGTTGTTATCACTCGATGTGAATCGTCTTCAGATTTCACACGAACATGCGCACACACACATGCACAGATATATAAGATAGAAAATAAATAATTTTCTATCTTTAAATATTTTGTACATCAGAACATTTTAAGATAAAGGTGACTCTGAAAAACATTCTTGGAGGGAATACATATTTGATTTCTATCGACAATTCTTGTTTGATAAATATTAATTCACAAGATGTAGAATATGTGGGATATATGAACGTACACACACACACACACACATTTTTTTATATATGAATTCAATAAATATTTCTTATCCTGATCAGTGTTACAGTGTATCTGCCAAACTTGAAGACAGATAAGTCATTTGAACATTTATTTATCTATTAACCATGAATACAGACACAAACATACATGGTGGATTGTCTTAATATGAAAGCTAAATGAGGGTCAGCAGTGGATGGTGCCTTTCATTTCAAACTTATGCATGCTAGCAGGGGCTATTGTGGAGAAACTCAGGTAAGGGAAAGACAAATTTCATTTGTGTTTTCTTAAGTGTGGTACTAGCCCAGCCTTGCTGCGGACGACAAAGCCACACTTACAGATGAAATTTGTTAAAGCAGGATTTTGATGGTGTCTCAAACATACATACATACATACATACACACACACACACACACACACACACACACACACATATATATATATATATATATATATATATATATATATATATATATATATATATATATAAATACATACATATGCATGTATATATATATATATATATATATATATATGTATATAAATATATGTATATATATATATATGTATATAAATATATGTATAAATATATGTATATATATATATATGTATATATATATATATGTATATAAATATATGTATATATATATATATGTATATATATATATATGCATATAAATATATATATATATATATATATATATATATATATATATGTATATAGGCATATAAATATATACATATATATATATATATATATATATATGTATATAGACATACATATATATATGTATATATATATATGTATAT
>OZ038476.1:120176754-120179254 GCA_964036315.1 Acanthosepion esculentum | reverse complement strand
ATCAAAAATAAATTTTTGAAGAAAAAAAACTTACAAGCAATATATTTTTGAAAAAAAAATATTACCAGCAATACATTTTTGAAAATAATATTACCAGCTACACATTTTTGAGGAAAAAAATATTACCAGAAATAGACTTTTGACAAAACAAAATATTACCAGGAAAAAAAAGTTGTCGGCATTAAATAACCCATTGAGGTTGATATGCTGTAAAACAAAACAAACCAAGCCAAACCATTCTGCATTAAATGACAGAGAAGATCAGAAATAAAGGCTAAGCTCATGGTAAAACCTTAACTTGTATTCCTTTTGGCTCAGGAGCAAACTTTTCTGTCCCTCTAAAAACTGAGCAATGAGAAAACCACGGTCAGATCTTTTCTGTTTATTAAGCCTAATTCTTTTTAGAAAAATATAAATTGAATTGTCCCATTGATAATTATCTTGAGAATGGTCTAGTCACTGACATTCCACAATGGTAAGTAAAGTCAGCTATCCTCTGGCTACCTGAACTTCCCAGTTGTTATGTCCCTTTTCAAATAGAAATGATGCAGTTGTGCATATCTATGCATGTACAAGATGGTATCAAAAACTTCCCAGACTTATGTTTAAAAAAAACTTAATATATTTACCTAAGTTTTAACATCATCTACTTTGAAAAAGTCACCTTGTACAGCAATACACCAGTCCCAGCATTCCTGCTACTTTTGGAATCCAGCCTGGAAGTTGTTTTCTGTAAGCCAGTCGAGGACCTTCTACAATTTGATCTGGATCTCAGCACTGGTGTTAAAACAGCAACCTTTGAGCTGCATTTTCTGCTTGAAGAAAAGATGGGAGTCTGCAGGTGCAAAATCTAGTAAATAGGGCTGGTGTGGACATGATGCAGATGTTGTTTTGGGCTAGAAACTCACGAGTGAGGAGAGCTCAGTGACATTGTCATTGTGAAGAATCCAATTCTTCCCATTCCAGCATCCTGGGTATGACAATAAACTACATCCGCATCCAATGTAAGACAATAAGCTACGTCCAACAGCAAGTCCTCTGATCAGGAGGTTTTGAGGAGCATGGAACAACCTCTTAATTGCTGGTGTTCCCAGGTTTCCCCTGACCTGGGGTGGTAGCACCTGTTAGGGTCCCAGCTATGGGCAAATAGTTAGCTCCCAAACTGAGGTAAAAACATTATGAAAGTGTAAAAATAGGTTTTAATATCTGAAATACTTTGTAAAAAATTATTTCCACCAATAAATTTTTGAAGAAAAAAAAAAAATTACCAGCAACATATTTTTGAAAAAAGTATTAACAGTTATACAGGAAAAAATATTACCAGCAATAGTTTTTTGGAAAAAATTATTACCAGAATATCAGAAACACATTTTTGATGGAAAAATATTACCAGAAATAGATTTTTGACAAAACAAAATATTACCAGCAATAAAACTTTTGTCGGCATTAAATAACCCATTGAGGTGGATATGCCATAAAACAAAACAAACCTAACCAAACCAATCTTCCCGCTCCACTGGTCTGGTTGTTTTTGCCAGGCGTCTTCCCTGAAATGCCTCAAAATGTTGCATTCGAACTCTTGATTGATGGTCTGGCCCTGGAGGATGAATTCTCAATGTACAATAATGTGGTTGTTGGAAAAAATGATGAGCATGCTCTTGTATGACAAAATCACAAAAACAAATTTTATAACTTGCGATGTCACTCAGCACACTAGCACATGAAGGTCACTGCTAAACTTTTTGATACCATGTTGTACATTTTTGCCAAACTATATATATAAGATGCAGGTTCAATCCCTGCTGGAGGTCATCTTTTCTTTACTAAGATTTCTCAAATGTGCAGGCCGATACAGGTAATATACATTGTTTAATAAATAGAAATGGGACATCTATTTAAAATAAGAAGTATCCACTATAATAAGATTTAAAGTAATAAAAATGTTGGATTAAAAATAAATCCATTAATTCTTCAGGAATTGCTTTGTTTACATTTTGGCTGCAAAACAGAGCAGCTATAGGCTTTCGAGAAAAATAATCTGAGTGAAGAGGATGTGCTTTCCTTAAATAAATAAAAAAAGAACTATTTTTGTGAAGTCCTTTGTGGCTGAGCGGTTAAGTATAATGGATCAAATCAAGAGGGACCCAGGTTCAATCCCTTCCAGGAAACACATTTTCTTTATTAAGATGCCTTGAATGTGCAGTCTGATAGATGTAATACACACTGTTTAAAAAATAGAAATAAGGCATCCATTTTAAATAAGAAGTGTCTACTAGAATAATTTGAAATATATATAGATAGTTTTTTTTTTTAAAATCATTTCACTCCAAGCAAGGCAATAATGCCACTAAGACACCAGGGGTTATTGAGTGTAAAAGAGAACGTGAAGACTTTAATGAGGATAAAGGACAATAAAAGAACATGATTCAGAAAGACAGAAGGTTGCAATTACATTTAATTTTTTGAATATTGTAGACAGCAGTCTCGCAAGTAACTGGAA
>OZ038476.1:120134254-120164254 GCA_964036315.1 Acanthosepion esculentum | reverse complement strand
TTGGTGGAAATATGGTAAGCAATAACTGAGCAGTACTAATTAAAGAATTAGATGATATATATATATATATATAGACATGAGCAGTGTAATGAGAACAGTCTACGCCCACAGATTAAATAAATATAGGGTTCAGTTCAAAATTCTCTGTAGGTTACTGGGTCTTCATACACCTGATGAGGGCTGGAGAGTGCAACAACCGAAACATGATAACAACAAAAGCTTCAGGAAAATAAGTTTCTCAAGTCCAGTTGCTGTTATTGTTCTTTCCAGTATTGACGGGGTTTTTTTTTCTAACCTTTTTGTTTGGAGTAGTGTGGAACTGAAGATTAACTGGATCAATATGAAGGCCAAAGAGCAGAACAGCTAAAAAAATTTTAAAAAAAAAACCCCATTAAAAAATTGTTCTTATTCTGATGACCATGTCTTGAACTCAATAGATTGAGTGATTTGTTTATTATGAATTATCAACCTTTTGCAGGTTATTTAAAAGAAGAAAATATTTTTTGATTTCCGTAAGAATTTTTTTCGAGATTTACTGATACAAGTCCTACTAATTAACCCTTAGCTGGGCGGGAGAAGAGGCTGATTCACATTTTTCCCAAGGGTATTTGCGCATAAGTGAATATAATGAACTTAACTGAAGTTTAAGTTTATAAAAATCTGATATTAATTATTGGTTCCTAACTATAAACTCGATTTTTACCCACCGTCTTCCAAAACGGGATGAGTTCAGCTCAGTTTGACACAAGCCCACAACAATGCATAGAGAAAATGGTGCTTGAATTCACTGTATTAATGAAGTGGCCTGTGCGACAATCTTGTTAAACATCACACTATGATAGACATTCTTAAATGTATGTGAGTGTGTCAGTATAGTTATGTCTAGAAAAGATAGATACATGATTTTACTGTGAGTTTACAGATATTTTAGTTTAAGTGTTTCATCTCAAGCGAGATGATAATACCATTAGAATGCAGGGGGTTACAGGGACTTAAAGAGAAGACTGAGAATAGGGTGGATTGAGGAAAAATCAAAAAGAACAGGTTTCAAGAAGACAGGGGATGCTGATTGACATTGCATTGAAATTTTTGTAGTTATCAGGGATGCAAAAAATCAGAAGGGCATTTCACAGGTGCAAGAAAAGAAACTGTTAGTGTAGAAGTGACTGTTGCATCTCACTAGTTAAATGGTGAGACTTAGTTGCCAATCTAGTAGTATGCTTAAATGCATACAGTCAAGGTACCAAGCAGGAAAGCCTCATCATGGGAGAGTGGCTGAAGTCGAGATGCCAGGTCAGGATCAGTTACATTGCAGATACTTCTTTGGATTTTGTCAAGAATCTTGAGGTGTACAGCAGGAGCACCTGACCAGATATAGCAACATTCAGTGCATGGATGAATGGTAGATTTATAAATGTGCAAGATAGATTCTGATGAGAAAGATTTTCTGGCACTACACAGCCAACTTTCCTTGCAGTAGATGTAGCAATTGCTTTGATAAAGTCACTCCACTTCACATTAGTAGAAAACATGAGGCCAAGAAGGCATTCACTGTTGCTCTCCTGGAGTTTAGCATCAGCCATGCTGATGACAGGCAGAAAAAGTTTTCTGTGGTGATTAAATGAAAGCAGTTTTGTTTTGGAGGTGTTAAAATTTACAAGCTATTTCTTGCCCCAGTTAACCACTGATTGGAGGTCTTTTCAAGGGTAGCAGCTAGGTTTACTTTGTCAGTTCTGATTTATTTACTATTGAGACAGGTATAAATGGTTGTGTCATCCGCATAAATGCCTAGTTGGGAACTGATGACATCAGGAAGATCATTGATGAACATCAGAAACAGTATAGATATTTTTTAAAAGGTTTTGTTAAAAATAAGTTGAAAGTAAAATTGTTAAATAACTATGTTGCCTTTCTAAAGTTCGGTAAGCATTTAAGAGTTAAAATGTTACGAAATAAGTTGACAATAATTATGAGTTTTTTTTTAATCATTTCACCCCAAGCAAGGCAATAAAGCCACTAATATGCATGGGGCTACTGAGTATTTAAGAATATGAGAAAAAGAAAACATTATTAAAGCGAAAGAACTGTAAAAGAACAGGATTGATCTGTTTTTTGGTTTTTTTTTTTTATAGTTTATCAACCTTTTCCAGGTTATTTTAAGCAAGAAAATATTTTTAGATCTTAAGAAATTTTTGGAGGTAATAATGATTTACTCTACTGAAAATGAAATTCGACCCTCTAATTTCCAATTGTCAATTGTCATCTGTTATATCACCTGCACATCTAAGCTTACAGCACCTGGTATTACCTTGTAGTTACTCATCTAGGTACTGACCAGAGTCAACATTGCTTAGCTTTAGTGATTGTATGAGGACCAGTGTTTGGACATGATATGGCCATAAACCAAAAGAACAGGAATTAAGTAGATGAAAGATAATGATTGGCATTGCATTTAAATGTTTGAAGATCGATGTTGACTGGAAAGCAGGAAGCCGGAAGGGAGTTCCACAAGCGAGAAGTGCAATAGAAGAAACTGTTAGCATAGAACTTAGTTATATCAAACCATTTCAACCATCCTGTTTTTATGCTTATTATATATGTTTGATTTGTTTTTTATGGCTTATCAACCATTGCAAGTTATTTAAAGCCAGAAAATATTTTTGGATTATCAGAAATTTTTGTTTTGAGATAATAATGGATTAGTGATAAAAAGAAAGAAGAGGTGGATTCATGCCTTTCCCAACAGTATTTGCATGTAAGTAAATATAATGAAACCAATGGCAATTGGAAATCGGCTCTCATTAACAATTCCAAGCCATTATCCATTAAATCGCCAACACAGCCAAGCTTGCAGCACTTGGTATTCCTGTGCGGTCACCCATCAAGGTACTGACCATGCTCAATGTTGCTTAACCTTGATGATCATATGGGAACTAGTGTTTCAACTGGATGTGGCTTAAGCTATTTATTATATAATAGCTAGATGATTAAAAATACTTTTTTTTTTATTAATGTTCACCTGGCACAAGACCACTCAAGGTAGAGGGTTACTGAAGGAAAATGTTGTTTTCGCGGTAAGAATACAGCACACAGTTTATGTGGATACATGGGAAAGAACAGGTTAACCTTTAGCACTCTGCATTATTAATATTACTTCCCTTCCCTTTTCGTAAAGCCTCTCACTTGCAGTATCCTTATTTTTAATTTCACTTAAATTTGTTTTTTGTTGCCATAGCAGGATATGACAACACAACTATGAAATTCAAATGTACTATTGTTCAAAGATCAGTCACCTTCGGTGGCAGGATAAACTTTTTGTACAGCAAATGAAGTTAGATTTATAAAAGTTAAGACTGTAGAGGTTGGGAAAGCATCCTCTTGGGATTCTGTCCCACAAAGCAAGAGTTCTTGGGAAGAAACTATCCTCCTCTCTAATGTTTAATAACAAACTTATTAATGTGGTTAAATATTTTTTTTTGTTTTGTTTTATTAGAAAACGTTTGTCTGATTTGAGTGTTCGCTTGTATTTTTTTCCAAAACCTTGCTAAAACTCTGTTTCTGAAAGATCCCCAAAAGAATATTTTCATTGTGAGTTATGCTAAAAAGTCATTAAAAAGATTGTGTAGTGTTTCAGGAAATTGTGAATTTCAATAAGGAACTGAGAATCCACTTATGTGCAATGAGATATTTGTGATATAATAAAATCACAGCATATTGCATGGAAATGAAGTATCGTATAAAAAAAGATTCTTTATAACTGCATCGGAAATTAGATTTGATGGAAGGCAGAGTATAATAATAATTGTAGTCTTTATTGTAAATTTATGCATGCAGATGATATGTATTGTGTGTGCAGCTATCATATATATATATATATATATATATATATATATATATATATGATACATCATCTGTATGTAATTGTGAATGCTTACATCATTATATATAGATATATATATATATCTATGAAAGTAGCAAATATTTCATATATATGTGAGTGCTTACATCATAATATATATAATTCTAATTAACAAAGAGATTATATATATATATATATACACACACGCACATGTCTAGATGCACAGACTTTGTTATATATATATATATATATATCAAATATGTCATCTATATGTATTTGTGAGTGCTTACATCTTAATATTTATATATAATTAAGAGAAATTATATATATTTCTATAAAATACATCATCTATATGTATTTGTAAGTGCTTATATCATAATATATATATATATATATATATATATACATATATATATAAAACAAATTGAAATATTATAGAATAATAATACAGTTTTGATGTATGCTATATATATGGGTAAAGTTATCAATATCAGAGATATAGTGTATGTAAATATATAAGTTCGACACTGAGATCAATACCAACTTGTTATTGACGTCAGTGTCCAACTTTTTATATATATATATATATAAAGTACACACATAGATTTTATTATATACATCACATATGAGTTTTGTGTGTGTATACATCATTATAAATATATATATGTGATACACTCTTGGGCAATCATATTTCTTACAGTTCTTGACTGACTAAACAGAAGATATTCCCACAGTAGGCTGCCATCTTTTTCTGTGATAGACTGCCAACCAAGACTATAGGACCCAGTCAGCCTATAGCTGGCAGGGAAGAGATGGATTCATTTCTTTCCTAAGGGTATAGGGTATTTGCTAAGACAAATACATTGCATCTGACATGCATATTTTTGTTAAAATAGAGTAAAATAATTGTTCCAACTTCTATTTTTCTATCTGTTGGGCTCAAGTTTTTTATTAACTTCTCTTATAGTTGCTACTAGTACTCACTGTTGTAATATCCGTCCCATGATAGTTGTTACATTAGCTTAATTCTCTTTTTATTATTGGCAACACTAATTAAAGTTTATGTTTGTATGTCATAGTGACAAGTTTGTGTTATTGGATTTAAATCTGATGCGTATGTTTTTAAAATAATATCTTGAAGAGAACCTATTAAAAGCAAACAAAAACTGAAATTTACAAAACCTGATTTTAATAAATTTTTAAAATCATGTCAGATGATGACAATTCAAATGTAAACAAAAATTAAAATTTTCAAAATTGCATCTGCTAAGTTTATATATTTGAGCAGATGATCTCAAATATGGGTGAACATTTAAGAACATTAAACATGAATTAAAAAAAAAATGTTTCCCATGAAAATTGGTGACAAACATTATTAAATGCAACCTTGATTCTAATTTAAATGTCTCTTAAATGTAAATTGAGTTATTATTTTCTCAAAATTAATGATTTGATGCACTGATTTTTTTTTCTTTTTTAATAATTTTACCCCAAGCAAGGTGATAATGCCACTAATATTCATGAAGTTACTCGGAGGGAAATAGGCTTTAGTAAGGAGAAAAGACAATAAAAGAATAGGATTCAGAATGACAGAAATTTCAATTCAGGTTTTATTTAAATTTTTGAAGATTGAAGCAAGAAACCAGAAGAAAGATTCACAGGCAAGAAAAGTAACTATTGATTTAAATCCATAGGAATGACTACAGAACACTTACCCCTCTCCTTTTATAAGCAAAAGCACACAAATGCATGCTGGGATTTTTTTTCTTAGCCAATAAAATAGGCCGGTTTGCAGTTTGATATGACACAGTCTCAATCTGTCTTGTGTAGACGTCAGAATGCTACATTTGATTTTGTGTGTCGACACCAATTCTTAGTTTGTGAACTTTTTGCCTTACTGTTAATTTGACATATTATTTGCTTGATATTATTTCATTTTTGCCATGTTCATTATTTTTTTTTATTTCAAACTTTGTTAATTCTGTTTGCCTGACAGTTTTGTTCTTTATTTTGCATTTGACCATGGCTACTCACTCAACAGAAACTGTCAGAATAGAACAGTTACATCTAGCTAATTCAACAGTAAAATGATGAGACCTAGTTGCCAATCTAGTAATTTCCTTCAATGGAATAAAGGAGGAAAGCTGATCAGAACAATTGCCACGAAAACTTTTATAGAAAAGTGATAGGGAAACCATATAGGGAGTAATAGATAATGGCATGGAATTGGATATGGAAGATTCAAGTTCCAATTCCGGTCAGGTTTGTTGTATTCACTTATGTGCAGATACTCTTGGGAATGGTATGAATCCAGCTCTTCTCCCCCACCAATGGGTTAATTGCTAGGATTTATATCAATAAGATCATTATTATCTACCCCATCCGATTCTTAAAATCTAAAAATGTTTTGTGGCACTAGAAAAGGTTGATAAGCCATAAAAAATAAATCAATCAAGCTAACCTCTAGGAGAGTAACTCAGTGCACCTTCTTCATAACACATTTTCCACTGACATGAAGTTTGATGATTCTGTTGAATCCGTTGCTAGGAAAGTTGGTTCATTGTGTTGTGCCAAACAATTTTTCATTTCAAGTTTTCAAATTATTTTTAAGGTATTCTTATTTCCAAAACTTCTCCAGTATAAGACATCTAACAGTGGCATGCTTTCCGCCAAAACATTTTTGCCTATTTGTTAAATCACCATGGCAACATGTTTTTGTCCTCCCCATCATTAGAAAATCAGTGTCCACATAATTTTTTCCCACCTGTTCAAACACCTTTCGCTGATTAATCGACATCTCTTCATATTCTTCTATGAATGCATTTTAGTTCAACCTTTCCTAGCCATAAAAATCTGATCACAATCCTTCGTTTCCTAATGGTATAATTGGAAAGCAGTGTTAACATGATTACACCTTAACTGTAAAAACCAAATTGAGTAAAGGCTACTAATGAAACACATGTCCTTGGGTAGATGTTCTGACATATGGAGTTAATCTTGCACACAAATTGCCATTTTTTCTTTTTTTTTTATTTGCTTTCTTTTTTTTTTTATTTGCTTTCTTTGAAGAAAGATGCTAAATTGAGTGGAACTTTTCTTTTATCATATGACAAGTTTCTCTATTAGATCAGGAGTTCTGTTAATTTTTTTTTTTTTTTTATTGCTTGCTTACTTTTTAAACCAATGTCTAAAATCTATTACTTTGTGACAGTATGTTTTTTTAATGACTGGAATTAAATACAACTTCCGCTCCAAAAAAACCCCCAAAGAAAACCCCACATTTTTGTTATAAAAATGAGATGGGATAAACATTCGTGATAATCTATACTATTTCTAAGAAAACAGTGCAAAAACACACTATTAATATGTCATCATCCAACAAAATGAATGCAATCTTTGATACCAGAAAGTTTTGTAACAACTTGGCTGAATTTACTTACATTATCTACATTTGGAATATCAACTTTATTGTTATCAAGAAGTTTTGGCCATTGTGCTCTCTACTCTTCTTTAGGTGTCTGTAACTCTGAGTAACCTTCAGGAAATTTCAAAGTGAACACTTTATTTAATCTACAGGATAGATTGTTCTTGTTTCACTGTCAATGTCCAAGGATATCTCATTCTTTTTGTTTTAGTATTGCTCAGTTTGCATGCAAATAATATAAATACTGCTCAGCTATTTCTTACCCTGGTTCTACTGATTGGTTACTTGTTTTTTTTTTTTTAGAGGCCACCGCGAGGAAAGTTGGCTCCCTATGCCGGGTCAGGAAATTTTTCTCCCCGGAATCAATCCTCCAAATTTAGAAATCAACTATCCGCCCTTGCATGGAGTATTGCTGCCATACATGGTCTGGATCCCCTTCTGTTTGCCTCGGGGTTCTTGATAAGATCCAGAGACGGGTATGCAATGTAATTGGCCCTGATCTGGCTTCTCGTCTGCAGTCTCTCTCTCACAGACGCGCCGTCACCTCTCTTTGTCTCTTTTACAAATACTTCCATGGTAATTGCTCCGATGAGCTGCTATCGCTGGTTCCCAAGCTCCATGAATTCAAGCGTCATACGAGGCTGGCATCCCGTTCCCACCCTTTCACTGTTGGAACTGTTAAGTGTAGACGTCTCTTCTACTCCAATAGCTTCATATCTCGCACCTCACACCTGTGGAACTCCCTTCCCTATTCCTGTTTCCCTGACAACTATAATCTACAACTATTCAAATGTAACGTCAATCGACATCTCCAGTTGCATTGATCTATCTACTATCCTTCTCCACATCCTTTCCTCTATCACTCCTATCGCCTCTTGCTCCAAATCCTCTGTAACCCCTTGCGTGCTAGTGGCTTTCAGCCTTGCCTGGGGTGAAAAGCTTAAAAAAAAAAAATCAACCTTTATTAGTTATTCAATGCCGAAAGCTAAATATTTTGTACACAATTTAATTTTTTAATTTGGAGATAATAATAGTTTAATCTTACTAATTAACCCATAGCTGGAGGGAGAAGAGGTGAATTTATACCTTTTCTCAAGGGTATTTATGCATAAGTGAATGTAACAAACGCCAGTGGAATTGTAACTCGGCTGTCCGATTAACAATTCTAAGCCATTATCCATTATATCACCTACACATCCAAGCTTATAGTATCTCAGTCCCCATCTAGGTACTGACAAGACTCAATGTTGCTTACTTTTGTTGATTGTATGAGAACTGGTGTCGTCCTGGGTACGACGTTAAACTGCATCCAACAGCAAGGCCTGTGATCAGGAGGTTTTGAGGAAGCGTGGAACCACCTCTTAATTGCTGGTGTTCCCAGGTCCACCCTGACCCGGGGTGGTAGCACCTGTTGGGGTCCCAGCTATGGGAAAATAGTGAACTTCCAGGTCTTTTCCAGCACATTGAAACAATAATGTTGCCCACTACATTTTTTTGAAACAATGATGTTGCCAGCTATATACGTTTTTGAAACAATGATGTTGCCAGTTTTTGAAACAATGATGTTGCCAGCTATACGTTTTTGAAACAATGATGTTGCCAGCTATACGTTTTTGATATCTTTAGTAAATACTGGATCTGGCATTAAATAACCCATAGTGGTTGATATGCCATAAAACCCCAACCAACCAACCAGAACTGGTGTTTGCTGTAAGCCTTGTTTCCACTGAGTCTAACTTTGACTACCTGGCCCAGGGATGAACTCAAAATTACTACATCACCAAATTCTAGAACAAATGCTTTGATCCACTCATCCTTGTAGATAAAATAAAAGATTCAATTTAAAATTCTCTAAAGCCTATCCAGAGTGACAGACATCTGAAGGAGGCCAGAGGGTACAACGGTTGAAAGTTTGGGACAATAACAATGAAGATGAAGACAATAGTCTGAACATAAATTATAATAATTCGTCATCCTAAAATTTCAGACAAACATTTATATGAATTTCTTTCTGGTTTTCTGTTATTAAACCTTTAAAGTTACATGAATGTTTCTTATCTTCATTATTATTGACCGTGAAACATATTTGACTATTTCAGAACTTTTAACATTTAGAACTCTGCGTCATTTATAAATATTACTTCCCCTTTTATTGTATATGGAATTTCCTCAAAATGTAGTGTTTTCTGTATTAATTCTATATATTTGAAACTGCAGTAGCCTGGCTCTCAGTTTCAGTCGATTATTTTAGGTGTTGCCATAGAAGGATATGACAACACAAACAAGATATCTAAATTTAACATTGGTAGGACAAACATTTTGCTTAGCAAAAATAGTCACCTCCAGAGTGCTAAAGGTTAATTAATAACTAACGGAATTTGTAGAAATTCCACAGAATTTGAATTTTCAACCTGCAGATAGGAAAGCAATAATAGACTTACTGTCTGCTGCTTGAGTATAAATTGGAATTATCTTGGAAATACAAAGTGAAGTGTTTTTTATAAGTTTGTTATTGTATTTTTCTTTTTTTTCATTTGTCATACCCATTCACAGTGTGGGCAATCATTATTAATTCAGTGTTTGGAGGCATAAATTATTTAATTTTTATTGAGTTGATATAACAACTATTTGAGGGAAATTTTTATTTACTGAATACAAAACTGATTATAAGTAAAATACTAAAACAAAGAAAAGAGTACTGAACTTCTATGTAATATCAATCTTCCTGTATGGCAGTAAATGCAAGATAATTTACTCACAAATGAAGAGGAGACTTGAGGCAAGAGTTATGTGGTTTTACAGAAGAATGCTGAGAATACCAGGACTGGGGAACATAAAAACCAAAAAAATCTTTAAAAAAATGTAAACAAAAAGCACACCTTTTTTTCCATTTTTTTTTTCTTCTAATCATTTCATCTAAAGCAAGTGACAATGACACTAGAAAGCAGGGGTAACCAGGAGAAAATCTGAAAGAGAATGAGAAGATTGAAAATGGGGAGGATTGACGGAAGGACAGAAGATGACAATTGACATTGTATTTAAATTTTTGAAGATTGTAGTTATCAGGGAAACAAGAAATTGGAAGGCAGTTCAACAGGTGGGGAGTGCAAGAAACAAAAAAAGTCAGAATCAGAAAGAGGAAGCTGAAATTTCTGGGACACATGATAAGGAAGATGAGCTTGCAGAATCTGACACTCACAGGACATATTGAATGCAGAAGGGACCTTGGAGGCCACTTGCTTGATCAGCTTCTGTGAATAGATGGTGGAAAGAGTGATGGGCAAGCTAAAAAGGATAGGAAGTTGTGGAGAGGTATGATGGCCTACATCCTGAAAGGACATGACACATAGAAGAAGTAAGTGAAAAGAAATGTGACTAAAGCCTCTTTGGGATAAGAATGGAAGTTAGATGGAAAAAGTCTTTCTTTATTATCTCTTGGATAAAGCAATGCTATTATTAAAGTGGATGACTTGTAGTGGGTAGGTTTTGTAGCCTAATCATTAAAACACTGTCTCAATAAAAATGGCTTCTCTTGCACTTCCTGCTTACAGAACTCTCTTCCTGTTTCTTGCGTTCCAGTCAAATTTGATCTTCAAAAATTTGAATACAATGTAAATCGCCATCTTCTTTCTCCTTGAATAATGTCCTTTTATTGACCTCTCTTCTTAATAATGTTTTTTTCTCAGAATCTTTCAGTCTAATTAACCCCTGCACTTTAGTGGCTTTATTGCCTTGCTTGGGACAAAATGATTAAAAATAAATCTGTTTTCTGAAAGATAGAGCTTTTTATCAAAGTTTATATCTAAGGTAGTAAAAAAGAATGCTGGTTGTATGAAGCTCATTACCTTAATTCGCTTAAAAGTAGCAAAATTCATAATTTGTGTTCTCTTTGCAATATTAATATAATCTAATGTATGTTTGCTTCCTTGGATTTATTTTTCTATTTTTGATGAAAGATATTAAACAAGTCTGGTTTTTAAAAAGATGTGTGCTTTTAGCAACTTAATCTAGTTTAATTTCCTTGGATAATTAATGAAAAGACAAAAAGAAATTATTTTAATTGGGATCATATTAAATCCCAAACCTTTATCCTCTGTACTCTTGGAAAATTTCAGAAACACTAGCCCTCATTGTCAGTTGAACTCTTTTCCCACAATTCCCTACCATAAAATATTAGAAATGTTTGATAAAAAAAATGTTCAAATGATGTTTGTCCAATGCTTACTTCCCTTTAGCGGTCATTAAGAAGAGTAAAGAATTCTTTCCAGAAGTATTTATTTTTTAACTAATATTACTTTACTTTTCCAGCAAATGATTTTTCTCATTTGTGCTAATCCTGTTTCTATGTCAACAGTTTAACACGAATTTAGAATTGGAATCTTAAAAAACCCAGCCTCCATAAAACCCATTTAATTTTCACCAACTTGTCACTCATTTTAATGAAGGAGCTGACCGTATTTTTATATTTATTAAGCTTCTTAATAGCCACAGGGCCGAGTTGTTAGAATTCCAACCATGAGACCCAGGTTCAAATCTCATCATGGTCATGGAATTGAAATTTTGATAACATCAGCCTTTGAATTTCTGTAAAGTGTGCAGCACTACTGGGAAGTGTCTGAAAACCATACCACTGGTTGACTCGAGTCTTGTGAGTGAAATTAACTATATGGAATTGTTTGGAAATCATTGACGGTTATGTTAGCACAAAGTCACAAGTCATCGTGACTGAGGGTTTGGCTTTGTTCAAAACACTTCATCATGCCAGATTATGCACTCACTCCCATAAACAGTAACTAAGATCTGCTCAGTATAGTTGTAATATAAACCACAGTTTGATTCAGTTGATGTTGAAGAAACACAAACGTGGCTGAGCAGGCATCTGCAATTGGGATTAGATACTCAGAAGAGAGCATCATTAAGCATTTCTCTAATTCTTTTGCAAAGTTTGGCTGTTAAAAACTCCAGTAGTTGTTGGTGAGAAATAACATGGAAAAAATAAACAGATTGGAACAATTAATTTTACAATTTATATGATGGCAAAAAAAATTTGGATTATCTTTTGTGATGAATTGATTGTGACAAAAGAATAAACTTTCTTCTCAATCAGTATAGGAGATATATATTTATTTCAGCAACAACTCTCCAGCAAAATCAAAACAATATTAGACTAATGTTATTTATGAATTCAAATTTCCCATAGAGAACTGTTTTCCCGACAAAGACATATCCGTAAATAATTATGTTGGACATACCACCACTCACTTATTAAAATAGCTGACACTACATCTGTCAGACCACAGCTCCATAAGGTCCCATTTAAACTAGCATGAAAACTTAGCAACTTCGATGTGCAATCTACTCATTGAGAATAAACATGTGATACACATCTCTAACTGAAGAAAACACTTTAAAAAATAACTGAAGCTTTTATCATATAAAAAACTGACCCATAACAGCATCAACTATGAACATGGCCATAATGTCATGGCCTCATCAGTCATGTATCGAAATATATATGATCGCTTAAGCGTGTATCACGCATGGCACATAACTGACTGACTGTAAATTGTATTAAATTTCTTCACATTACAAAGATAAAAAATACAGTAAAAAAAAAAAGGGATCTGAAAAATTTAATTATCATTTTCCTGATGAGGCAGATTTTTTCCCAGAGTAGGTTGCCATTTCTTTCTGTGGTAGACCAGTTGCCATCCAAGGCTATAGAACCCGGTCTGTCCTGTTATTTACCCATAGCTGGGAGGAGAAGAAGAGGATTCATACCTTTCCCAAGAATATTAGCATGTAAGTGAATGTAATGAATTCAACTGGAATTGGCTCTCCGATTCCTCAATCCAAGCCATTATCCATTACTCCACCATGCCTTTCCAAATATACATGGGCAAATATGTACCTTTCAGTTGGCTGATGAGTATTTATTGGTGTAGATCATATTTTTTTTGTTTTTGCTTTTTAAGCAACACTTTAATGTACATAAGATTTACACAGTCTTATTCAACTACCTGCAGCTTCTTTCTCACAGACACAACATCACAAGCCTATAACTACTGTTATGATAGATGTAGTCTCGTCAAGAGAAGATAACTCTCTCCTAAGTATAGCGATGCTGCCTTTTATACAGTACCTCATTTACATATCACTACACCTCTCTGAACGTAAGAGGCTTTATAATTTTAGTTGATCTTTGACTTCTATGAATAACGTCTCTCACAGTGAGTCTCTTTATTTCTTTTTATAGGAAATCTAGGTCTTCTCCACATTTGAATCATCATGATATCTCCTCTCACTCTCATCTCCATATTGTTCATCACGACTACTAGATACACTCATCCTCTCCTCCCTATTTCTGTTCTTCACTTTTATATCTCTGGTAGTCTTTCTGATCTCTCTCAATACTGGATTCATTCATCCATTTTGTGTTGTCAATTCTTCTGCTTCCTCTTCCTCCTCCATTTCCCTAACTTCATGCTCTCTTGCGGTTCGAAATTGCCCTGCCCTTTCTTTGTTAACACTGCTGTGCTAAATCCCTTTTGCACCACAATTTTGTTCAGCTTAGCAATCGCCAAGAGTAGCATGTGAACAGGAACTTTTTGGGCTTGAAAATACATGGGTTGACTGCTTTCTTTAAGCTAAATACTTTCCTCATATCCCATTAGGGAATCTCACATCCGGTTCTACAGACTTCATGGAATATATCAGCTTTGATGTACCCACTTCTTAAAATGTCAATTCCTAAAAGACTGGCGTTTGATGTTTTCCACCACTATGATGGGCCTTATCTTGAATCTATATTTTTTGTCTCAAGTATCCCTTCAAAGCATTCTAAAATTTTGATGATTGACCCATTGAACCGTTTCCACTAGACATTACTTTTCTTTAACTTTGGTCTACCCATTCTTTTCCCAAAATTTTTCCTTGGTATTAGCATAAAAACACTTGTAGTATCCACCTGCATGAGTAAACTTACTTTGTTCAACTTCACCATTTCCCTACATTTTATCCGCTGCTTTTATCTCAAGTACTTCCGTACTTTCAATTGGAGGATCCATATTTTCCACTTTTTCCGTACGTGCATACCGTCTGGAAATGATTCTTCTTTTTATTGCTAATTTGTGTCTTGTCTCTTTATAAGGCCTCTCAGCCATAGAACACTTACTCCATGTATTTCTCTTTATTCTCTCCCTTATTCTATTCTATTCACTGAATCATGCCTTGTTCCCAACCTAAGCTGATTTAAGAGTAATACGCCTGTTTCTATCTAGTAAAAAATCCTTTCCTCATAATTTTCACTTGCTTCAGCATTTAAAATTTAACCGAGATAATGCATCCACATGTGAAATAGTATTTCCTTTTAATATATACGATGTCAAACGTCATAAGATTAATTGCCCATCTTGATATCCTAACAGATGTGACTTTTGGTAACACTCTTCTAGGGTTGAATATAAATTCCAAAGGGTTATGTTCAGATTTGAATAAAAAATTTCCTTCACAGCAAAAAATTTCTAGCTTTTTTCGTGCTTGAAACAATCACTAATGCCTCCTTCTCAATATTTGAATAATTTGCCTCTGCCGATGTTAGTTTTCTGGATAAGTACATTACAGGGTGACCCTGCTGTGACAATAATGTGGCTATAGCACAGTCACTGGCATCAGTAGTTAACGTTGATTCTTTCACTAGGTTGATAATCTTAACAACGGGTTTGTTTATGAGTGCCTTTTTTTTACAGTATTTACATTAGTCGGACTATTGTCCTCATCTTTGTCGCCATATTTGTCACAACGTTTCGGCCGTTGTACGCTCCGGCCTTCTTCAGGTGGTTGGAATTTCGAACTGAACCCTTTATTTCGATCACTGGGGTAGACTGTTCTAGTTCCACGAGCCATGTTTGATGGATGTCAGTTATCAGTTATCTCCTGCTAATTTTCCCTCTGAAAGTTCCCCATGCCTTAACCGGGTATTGAACTCACACTCTTTGGGTCTGTCACTGGATCTAACCAACGCCTTTATCCACTGTGCCATGTGTCCTTGAGAAGAAGGCCGGAGCGTACAACGGTCAAAACGTTGTGACAAATATGGCGACAAAGATGAGGACAATAGTCCGACTAATGTAAATACTGTACATAATACCTCATCTCAGAAATATAGACAGGCCTTTTTTTTAATTTCTCAAAAGCAACCTCCTGTCTTTTTTTCCAGTGAAACTCTGTATTCTTCTTCCTTATTTTGTTAAATGGTTTTACACGGTCACTATATCATGGTAGATATCTGTTAGAGAAATTGGTTAATCCTAAAAAAAGATTCTAACTCTTTTGTATTTCTGGGTGCAGCTATCTCTGATATCTTATTAATGAGTTTATCATCTAGCAATATACTCTCTTTGGATATTTGATATCCTAGGTACAAAATTTTTTCTCGATATTTGATATCCTAGGTACAAAATTTTTTCTCGATATTTGATATCCTAGGTACAAAATTTTTTCTCTATTTGATATCCTAGGTACAAAATTTTTTTCTTGATATTTGATATCCTAGGTACAAAATCTTTTCTCAATTAAACCTGCATTTGTCATGATTAATTGTCATACCTGCGTTATTTAATTTTCTCAAAACTTGCTCCGTTTTACATTTGAGCTCTTCTTTACTGTGTACACCAATGCTAATGATGTCCTGTTATACAATTATATTTTTAACCCCCTCTAAAACTTTTTCAATGGCTTTTTGGAAAATGGCACACTGTTTCAAGGTTTGTCAACAGGAATAAATCCAAACAGATCTGGTGAATCATGCCCATCTTATAATCACCACAAATTCTTAAATCTTCAATGGGCTTGCGTATCGCCACAATGGGTGAAACCCAATTGCTGCCACTCTGGCTGACTTTTTCTAATATTCCTCATTCTACCACCATTGCTAAATAACCAATTAGCAATGCTGTATTGTTATGATAGGCATTCTCACTGACAGATGTAGTCTCGTCAATAGAAATTAACTCTCCTGTAGGTAAATCGATACTGCCTTTTATACAGTACCTCATTTACATGTCACTACAACTACTTTATCATTATTCCCATGGCAAATGTTCAGATAACCTCCATTCTTTAGTTCTACCAGTTGAGACCTTTACTGCCATTTCCATGAAATTGAATCATCCTCATTTCCCCCGTATTCCAGATTTAAGGAGAGAGTTTCACTTAGCTTTTTTTTCACAAGGACTCATACTTTGTGGCTCGGATGCTTTCATGGATGCTACTCTGAACACAGTAAGTCTTAGCCGTTTCAAGTCAATAGTCAATGGTTTTCTTTCCTTCCTATTCTCGTAATTTTCACTTCCCAACACCTTCTCTTACATTCATAGTGCACACTTTTCATCATAACATTATGGATTCTTCTTTGGATTTCATCAAGAATCTTTGAATACATAGCAGAAGCACTAGACCAGATCTAGCAGCAATATTCAATGCATGGACTTATAAATGTCTAAGATAAATTCTGGTGAGAAAAATTGGCTAGCATGACTCGGTGAACCAACTTTCATAGCAGCAGACTTAGCAATTGATTCAATATAATTTTTCTATTGGGTTGGTGCATAATTATCAGGCGTTTTTATAGGCAAGTTATTTGTTTATAAAAAAATGTCTGTTTTATTTACTTTTTTTAATAAAAATATTTTATTTTCAGGTTATAAAAATGTGTGTCGATAATCATATGCACCAGAATAATCATTTAAAAATGTTATTGTTGAATTGTGATGTTTCTTTTTTCATAATAAATGTTGTTTAAAAAACGCCTGATAATTATGCACCAACCCAATAGATACTCATATTTAAAATATAGGCCTATTTTTATTTTAATCAGTGTGCATTACGTCTAATCGAGAAATCATAATAAAGAAAAAGTACTCTATGGCAGGGATCAAAGCATTTTTCTTAATCATGATTTCTCCAAGGGCGCGAAAGCTATATGTATAATACATTGTTTAAAATAGAAATATGGGGTCTATTTCAAATACACATATCCTCTAATTATAACGGCCGAAGTTATATAAATGCTGGATTAAAATAAGTCCCTCAATTCTTCATCTATCTATCTATCTATCTATCTATCTATCTATCTATCTATCTCTCTCTCTCTATATATATATATATATATATATGTATATATATATATATATATATATATTATGCACCAACCTAATACTTCATCGCGTCCTGGGTATGACGATAAACTACATCCGTGTCCTGGGTATGACGATAAACTACGTCCAACCAAAAGGCTGTCGATCCGATCAATCGGCTGGTCATGTTATGCCCCATCACATCTAACCCATCCCAAAACAACTACAACTTACAATTAACTTTCCCTCCCAAACCCTACACTAAATATATTAACACCTTACCCCTAAAATGTGATGGGAAACGATGATGTTGCCAGGGATACTTTTTTTTGAAACGATGATGTTGCCAGGGATACATTTTTTTTTTTTTTTTGAAACAATGATGTTGCCAGGGATACATTTTTTGAAACAATGATGTTGCCACCTATACGTTTTTGAAATAGTTGCCAGCTATACATTTTTGAAACAATGATGTTGCCAGCTATACGTTTTTGAAACAATGATGTTGCCAACTATACATTTTTGATATATCTAGTAAATACTGGATCTGGCATTAAATAACCCATAGTGGTTGATATGCCATAAAACCCCAAACAAACAAACAAACAAATACTTCATCTTAGCAGAAAATGTTAGCCTGAAAAGATGTAATAAGTCACTCTCCTGGAGTTTAGCATCAGCCATGCTGATGGAAGAACACTTGTAGTTTAAAAACTGTATTTATTTTTGGATATACTAATATTAATGGCTTTTTTTCCTCTTGACTTCCAGATAAATGCCATGGATATGGCAAGCAGATTGAAAACTGTGGCACATTACAAGGTGTATGGTACAACCAACTTGGTTCGCAGCTGATACTTGTACATCGCTCTGATGGCACATTAGAAGGGGAATACCGTACCAGTGTGGAGGTGGAGATTGGTGATGCTGGTACCTCACATTCTATTGTCATAGGTAAGGATTTCCGTAATATTCTTTTTGTAGCTGTATTCACTTTGGTATTGGCAGCCTTTTATTTTTTCTGAAAATCAACAAAAAATATACATTTTATATGACTTCATGAATCCTTAAATATAAGAAACCATACCTTTGTTGTTGTTTCACTTATTACATTTGTCTGATGCACTCGCTGGTATAGTCTTGGGTATCAATATAAACTACAGCCGGCAACAAGGCCTCTGATCAGGAGATTGGAAGTTTTGAAGGTCATGGAACTACCTCTTAATTGCTGTTGTTCTCAGGTCCACCCTAACCCAGGGTGGTAGCATCTGTTAGGGTCCCAATCTATTAGCAAATAGCTAACCCCCAAACGGGTCAAAACACTATGAGAGTATAAAAATACATTTTTATTGCAAAAATACCAGCAATACATTTTCATAGTAAAAAATTTACGAGAAATGCATTTTTGTAAAAAGATAAAAATTACCATCAGTATATTTCTGGAAAAAATATATTACAAGCAATACATTTTTGTAAAAAAAAAAATTACTAATGCTCTCAAGAAAATTAAATTTTGGCATTAAATGACCCATAAGGAGTTGATATGCCGCTAAATAAACAAACTTGTAAACTAAGCACTCTCTGTTCTTCCGCTTATAGTTTTATGCTCTAAAATAGATTATTTTTATGCTAGAGGTCTGAAAAACCTTTCTGCAACATATGGAGAACCATTTTCATGACTATTATTTCACTTAAATATTAATTATAATAAATTTGTCCCTTGTCCTCTCCATAATTTAGCAGTAACGGTATTGAGCTGCCCACCAAATGCAAATAGCCCATTTGAATAGCAGCAGGGTCTGTTCTAGTTCCTCTCCAGAAAAAGTCAATCTCCTCACCATAACACATTCTTCAGTTGTGGCTTATGGCCACATCCCGTATAATCACTGAAGTAAAGCAATGTTAAGCCTGGATGAGTGACCACTTGGGAATAGCTGAGAATAAGTTTGGATAATGGCTTGGAATATTAATTGCGTTGATCTTAAATACAAGATTGACTTATAAACAAATATACCCAGGAATATGTTTATTATAATAAGACAATGATATCAAAAAGTTATTATTATAATCATTTGGTTTTAAATACTTTAAAATCAATTTATCATCCTGGGTATAATGGTTAGCTACATCTGTGATTGGGAGATTGGAGGTTTTCAGGAGCATGGAACCACCTCTTAATTGCCATTGTTCTCAGGTCCACTCTAATCCAGGGTGGTAGCATCTGTTAGGGTCCCAGCTATGGGCAAATAGTGAATCCTCCCCCACCCTGAAAAAAAAAAATCAACAGGTCATTTTTATAGTAAAATACTGACAATACATTTTTATAGTAAAATGTCAATGCAACACTAAAAAGTATAAAAATACAAAGAATACATTTTTTTATAAAAACATTCGCAACAATACATTTTTGTATGAAATTATGAGCAATCCTGACCTGGCATCTCGACTCCAGTGACTTTCTCACAGACGTGATGTGGCTTTCCTCTGTTTTTTCTATGAATATTTTCATGGCAGCTGCTCTGACGAGCTACTTTCTATGGTGCCCCAACTGCATGAATTTAACTGTGCTACTAGGTCGGCATCTCGGTCACACCCTTTATCTGTTGAAACAGTTAAATGTAACTGTTTTTTCTACTCAAACAGTTTTTTCTCTCGCACTTTTTGACACTGGAACTCCCTTCCTCTAACTTGCTTCCTTGATAACTATAATCTTCAACAATTTAAATGCAATGTCAATTGACATCTTCTGATGCCTTGATCTTGATCCCTGTCCTTCTCGTTATCCTTTCCTCAAACACCCCTCTTTTCTCGTACTTTTACTCTCTGTAACTGCTTGTGTGCTTGTGGCACTACCGCCTTACTTGGGGTAAAATGCCTTAAAAAAAAATACATTTTATGATCTACAAACTACAGGGCGAGTGAAAAGTATCTCCCTATTTTATGTATGATGGACTCTCACTGTCTTGTAAAAATTATAGTTAGATGGGAGAGTCCATCATGCATAAAATAGGGAGATACTTTCCAATCACCCTGTATATATTTATAAAAAACAAAAAAAAAAATAGCTTTTACCTTGAAAGTATAAAATGACGTACAAAATATTTAGAGTTCGGCATTAAATAACCCATAGAGGTTTTTTTTGTTTTTTTATATCTGTTATTGTTCTGTTGCTGTTAGAGTAAGTTCTCTCATAACTTGGTAGGTTCTTGTTAGCAGCAGCAGCAGCATCTTTATCTCCCCTATAGTTATTAATGGACTCAACCTCTCAGCTTAAGCAGGTGGATGATGGAACAGGCTTTGGGAGAAGTAGCAAAAGGACAGAACATATTGAGAGCTACAAGGGATAGGGAGAAGTGGAGAGCCATGATTGCCTATTTCCTGAAGGGACATGGCACATAAAAGAAGACCTCTTTATCCTAATTCTACCATTCATTCATATAAGTATTAGCTTACTATGTCAGGTTAGTGTTAGATTCTCTAGGATTTCTTTCTTCATTATATATCCTTGGTATGATGATAAACTATACCTGACAAAATAAACACCCCCCCCCCTTGATCAACCGAAAAAATCAAAACACTAAAGTATAAAAATACCAGCAATACATTTTTATAAAAAAATCTACCAATACATTTTTGCAGCCAAATTATCAGCAATAGATTTTTATAAAAAAAGATTACCAACAATAGATTTTTATCGCAAAATGCCCCACAATACATATTTATATCAAAATGCCCCACCATAGATTTTTATATGAAAATGCCCCACCATAGATTTTTATATGAAAATGCCCAACAATAGTTTTTTATATCAAAATGCCCCACCATAGATTTTTATATCAAAATGCCCCACCATAGATTTTTATATCAAAATGCCCAACAATAGATTTTTATAGCAAAATGCCCCACTATAGATTTTTATATCAAAATGCCTCACCATAGATTTTTATATCAAAATGCCCCACCATAGATTTTTATATCAAAATGCCCCACCATAGATTTTTATATCAAAATGCCCAACAATAGATTTTTATAGCAAAATGCCCCACTATAGATTTTTATATCAAAATGCCTCACCATAGATTTTTATAGCAAAATGCCTCACCATAGATTTTTATAGCAAAATGCCCAACAATATTTTTTATCATCTATAAACTTTATGCCTAAAAAAACATGTTTGTCCTGAAAGTATAAGATAATGTACAAAATATATGTAGTTGAAGGTATAAAATTGTGTACAAAATATTTAGATTTTGGCATTAAATAACTCATAGAGGTTGATATGCTGCTAATAAAAATCAATCAAATTTCCTCATTATATTGACCAGAAATTTCAACTGTCTCTTTCTTGTAAGTGTATATATATGTGTGTGTGTGTATTTAAGCAGCAATCCTTCTTTCATGCACACGTCATTGAATACGACAGACAAGGTGCTTTGATTTAGTTTTTTCTACAATTTCTCATGCGATCTAATCATTTTTTTCTTTTTAGATGATAAATAATATTAAAACTGTCCGAATGTTCTTTTAATCCAAGTGCTTTTGGCTATACATTTAGCCATTTTCAAGGATGAAATATTTTAAATGAAATAGTTTGTTGCATGTATGTATTTATATAATGTTTTCATTTTTTCAAAACACAGTCAAGATATTGTGTCCATGTTCATAGTTGATATTAAGTGTTGTTTTTTTTTTGCTTTTATTAATAAGGCTTCCATTATTTTTAGCCTTTTTTTTTGCATGTAGATATAGATATATATTTATTTCTTTGTTCTTTCAGTTTTCTTTAAGACTTCCTGACTTTGATTAAAAAAGACAGACAACATTTTTTTTTTTTTTTTTTTTTACTAAAAAGCTAAAAAATCAATTGTCTGTCATTTTTTACAAAATATTTTCTTACATTTATTTCCCCTTCATTCAGTGTAGATATTGTGTGAATTCTTGTGAATGACCACCTCCTGCTCTGCTACTTCTGGTCATTTTTAAAGAGCACTGGTTATTAGGGGATTTTTAAAAAAACGGACATTTTAAAAGTATATATGAACATATGCAGAAATATATTAATAATATAATGAGGGAGAGCATTTAAAAACAAAATTACTGTTAAGGGGTGGATTGAAAAAATATAACAACAACAACAACAAATAAAAGACATAAAAAGGCTAACCGGTTATCGCTCCTCACTCTTCAGAGCCAATCAAAGATAAAAACATAAATATGTGCACAATGACTACAAAAGTGGAGAAAAAGGAAATTTGTACCAGAAAATCAACAGTCAAAATCATAGACAGATGATAGTTAGACAGAGCAGCCATTCTTTTTGTTTACTGCTGGGTCGCAATATATTCTGTCTGGGATTTATACTGCTACTAATTTAGCCATAATAATTGCTAGTCATTTTTTTAAAGAAAAAAACCTATAAATTTGTTCATACCAACTAAAAAAGAGAGAAAAATTTTCCCATAATTATTTATTAATTAGGGTTTTAAAAATGGGCATTTTTAAAGTATATATAAATGTATATATAAATATAAAATATAGGGGCGGGGCAATCAAGGATAATAAAAAAAAATATTACTCACCATAACATGGAGGATTGAAAAATATTTAAAAAAAATGTAATCAATCCTGACCTGACATCTCGACTTCAATCACTTTCTCACTGATGTGACATGGCTTCCCTCTATCTTTTCTACAAGTATTTTCATGGCAATTGTTCTGATTAGCTTTCACCCTTGGTGCCTCAACTGCATAAATTTAAGTGTGCTACTAGATTGGCAACTAAGTCTCACCATCCTACTGTTGAACTAGCTACATGTGGCCGTATGTTCTATTCTAATAGTTTCTTTTCTCACATTTCTCACCTGAGGAACTCCTTCCAATTTCTTGCTTCTCTGCCACCTGCAATCTTCAAAAAGTTTAAATGCAACATCAATCGCCATCTTCTGTCTCCCTGAATCATATTCATTTATTTTCCTTTTCCTAACTTCTCCTCAATAAAATCTGCTTATTCTCTTTCACTACCAGTAACTCCTTGTATCAAGCTTATAGAATGTTCTATATCAAGCTTATAGAATGTTTTATATCAAGCTTATAGAATGTTCTATATCAAGCTTATAGAATGTTCTATATCAAGCTTACAGAATGTTTTATATCAAGCTTATAGAATGTTCTATATCAAGCTTATAGAATGTTCTATATCAAGCTTACAGAATGTTTTATATCAAGCTTACAGAATGTTTTATATCAAGCTTAAAGAATGTTCTATATCAAGCTTACAGAATGTTCTATATCAAGCTTACAGAATGTTCAGTGTAAATATGCTTGGGAAAGACATGAAACCACATCTTCTACCCCCAGCTTTAAATGCAATGTCAATAGTCGTCTACTGTCTTCCTGAATAGTGTTCTTTTATTGTCTTTTCACCAAACTAAAAATTTCTCATTCTCCAAAAATTTGAATATTGCTGCTCTGACTATATATCCCAAGATTCTTGACATAATTCAAACAAGAATCTGCAATGTAATCAATCCTGACCTGGCATCTCAAATTCAGTCACATTCTCACTGTTGACATGGCTACCCTCTATCTTTTCTACAAATATTTTCATGACAATTGTTCTGATGAGCTTTCCTCCTTGCTGCTTCAACTGCGTAAATTTAAGTGTGCTACTAGATTGGCAACTAAGTCTCACCATCCTACTGTTGAACTAGCTACATGCGGCCGTATGTTCTATTCTAATAGTTTCATTTCTCACATTTCTCACCTGAGGAACTCCTTCCAATTTCTTGCTTCTCTGCCACCTGCAATTTTCAAAAAGTTTAAATGCAATGTCAATCCCCATCTTCTGTCTCCCTGAGTCATAGTCATTTATTTTCCTTTTCCTAACTTCTCAATAAAATCATCTTATTCTCTTTCACTCCCAGTATATTTATATGCATTTTTAAAATATCTATTTTTGATGCCTGATGAAAATTTTGTACATTCCACAGATTATCAAGGGATATGAAGATGTAATGAAATGCTTCTAAAACTCAGTGTTGGCTGTTAACAAGAAAAATTAACTGTAAAATGTAAAAAAAATGTAAATAAGTACAGAATTTAAATATGTAAATGTAAATATATGTAAATATGTACGAAATCGAAAAAAAAAAATTTATCAGGCATTATTAATGAAACAAGCATCATATATATGTATATACATACATACATACATATGCACACGTATATATTTTAATTTTTTGCTTATCTTTGCTTAACCAGAAGTTCTCTGTGACTGAATGGTCATAGCATGGCAGGCTTTATGGTGATTGCATATAGGATACAGGTTGGAGAACACATATTTTCTACAAAATTTCTCAAACATTTAGACTAGTAAATTTAATTAATACTGTTCAAGTAAAGAAAATAGCATTTACTCATATAAGTCTATCCATAAAATATAACATATAACATAAACAGAAAATATATTTTTTATATATATATATATATATATATATATATATATCTACTATCTATATTTCTCATGTTGTCTGTCTGTGTGTCTGTCGTGGGCATTGTTACCTCGGCCGGGTTGCATTTCTCACTCGATTTCGATGCGGTTTTCACCACAAGTTTGCAAATGGCTGCCGTAAGGACATGATGGAACCCAATTTTTGAGTTTGGACTCAGGTTCTGAAAAAATTGATAATCGAAAAAATCTGCTTACAGAAGGAATGATCGCATTTCAACCAAATTTGACACCCTCTTAGAGTCTACCATTAGAGGTGTTGTCCAGAAGTTTCATGACCACGGACCCCTAAACAGCGCACAAAATCGATAAAACCCAAAAACCGATACGCCTAGATTGCACCTGAATCGCATGTCAGTTTTTAGCGAAAACCAACCGGATTTATGAGGAGACCATTGGGAGTCACCATGTGAAGTTTCAACTCTGAGCGCCCCCCAAACAGAGTGTAAATCGACAATCAGTCAACCCTTAAAAATGTTTTTCCGGTTGGGTATTTCCTAGATGCAGATTAATTTAAGGTGACGCTATGCGCGGGAAGAAACAGGTCAGTGCGTGCAGTGGAGTGGAAGAAAACATTTGACCTCAAATTCTGGAATGGGTGCAGTGCCATTGAAATTTGGCTTTTTTTTATCCCTGCTACCAGGTCTGACTTTGAGCCACAAATGACATATTCGACTTTGTCAACACTTTTGCTTTAATTGTTGCATCTTACCAAAATAAGCACTTCCTTTATTTGCGTCTTTACTGAAAAAAAACCCGCATACCTGCTGAGTGAAAATTGTTCCGCCTTCAGCAGTCCATTTTCCAATTCTTTAAACCTTTTCCCCTAGCCTAGGCTGCATCCCAGACCTGACGAGGAGTTTTTGCGCTAAAACAGCAGGGCTTCCTCCCAATCCATTTCCAAGCTAATGCCGGAAAATGGTTAGCGGCTTTTCATTGTCGCACAAACCAAATGAGCAAACGCTTCATTGCAGCTCCTTGCATTCTCATCGCCGGCATCATGTGCGTTAGAGCCAAGCTGCATATGCAGCAGGCAGCTTGACCCCGTTTACGGCCAACCCTTGCGCTTGTCAAATCATGCGCGTGTGCGTGAATGCGCACTAGCATCTTCCATTTTGCGTGAGCTCATTCATTGGACTAAAGTCATGGCCATTGTCCAGGCTACACCAATCAATGACAAGTCACGCTCCCTTTAAATACCTTCAGCACGGCAGCATCCACACTCACGTCTTGATTTGATCGCCATTAACGTATCTGTCCTTGGATTAATTGACAGCTTCCTGCTACCGCAAGTTACATATTTTCTTAAACTTTTGCATTACCCATTTTATCTCCACGTGCTGCCTTTACTGTGCAGCCCAGTCCATCTTAGCGTTCCATACCTATTTCTACCTTTTTGTAGTTCAGTTTTCCTATTAGACAGTTAACTGCTGTCGCAAGTTACTTCTCTTCTGCCTTTACTACGTGGCCCAGTACACCTCAGTGTTTCACTACTTTTTAACCTTCAACACTTCAATGTTTTGGTTGCGTAACCTCTTCCTACAGCAACGTTTTTGTGCTGCCAGAAAGCACGGCCCATAGATAGGAGAAGCTTTTTCCATACTGCTCCACTGCATTTTTAGTTTTCGTATACAACGAGGTTGCACCGCTTCAGCTTTGGCATCAACTTCTATTCGCATTCTTACACAGCATTTCTACAACCCTTCAAATCGCTCCTACACGACGAACATCCGCACGTCGGCAACTGAAGACTCCTAACACCGTTAACGTTACACATGTAGAACAGGCGACTGTGGAGGAGCACATAATAACTCCGGTTACAGATGATCATATAGCGTCTACTTCAACCTCTGCTTTGCACTCTTCTGCGTGCCGTGGCGATGACTGACACGGCAGCTTTGCTAAGAGTGCCAAAATACCATGGCGAGGCAACCTTAGCAGGCATTCTAAAAGAGCCTCTGCGGCAAAGAGAAAGCGGGAGGAGGAAACCGAGGTAGAGGCCTCTTTGAGGCTTTCCAGTCAATCTCAATGGAGGCAGTATGTTTTGTCACATGAAACGCTTGGTGAGCGTAACTACCGTTTGCACTGCAAATCAGTTTACACATATTCGTTGAAAAGTAAGAGGAAACTACCTAAACGTAAGATTTTTGAATAAAGCACGGGCAACACCAGGACATGCTGCTAGCAAATCCAATGAATAAAAGTATATTACTCTACCTATCAATTCTATCACAACTACAATTGAAAAGAATTTATCACAGATTACCAGAATTTCTTATAACTACTTGCAAAACAATAAGAGATTTATTTAATACAAAGCAAATTAATAATAAGCTATAACTTGAAGGAGGAATTTCCTCTATAACCTGTGGTAATTGCAAGAAAGAATACATCCAAGAAATCTTGAGAAATTTAAATAAAAGATTATACAAACATAAAAAGGATCTTTTACCAAACAACTCACTCAGTGCATTCGTCACTCATAGAAATGAGTCTGACCAAAAATTTTGATTGAAAAATGCAGCTTTAATTAAAGGAGAAAACGATTGCTAGATTATCTACAATAAATGTGTGTTCATTTTCTTACATTTCACCTTTCTTGGCAAATCTATTATCACAATGTGGGTTTCTTCATAAAAGTGATAAAAACAAAACCCTAAGGAAATCAGTTAGATTTCATGCCCAGACATGTGTTGAAAAGAAACTCTAAAAAAAAATTTAAATTTCAGTGTTCCAACATCTTCAGTGTCTTCAATCAGTGGCTAATTATGAACAACACTTGTGTTTTTATATGCCCCTCTCCTTCCTACACATATATAATTCTATCAACAAAAGCATTATTTTAATCTGATGAATTCTTTCCAGAGGAGAAAATGATTTACACAGAACTTTTTTTTTTTATTGAGAAATGTTACTTTTCAAATTAGCTGGCTGTCAAACTGTAATCCTTTTTATACAGGATTTGCTCACCTGACTCTTTTTCTGCAAACTTATTCGTATTCAGGCTGCTTTCAAAATGGATTTAATAATAATAATAATAATAATAAAAGAAATAAAGACAAATGACAGTAAGTCTTCAACAACAACAACAACAGCAATCAAAATATGACAGACAACAATAGCAGTAATCAGCATACAGGCGAGGTTTAATGCTTCAAGTTCACTACAGAGAATTTTCCTACAGGACACTAATCTAGTAGATTAAAGTGTTGGTTCATAATCGTAATTGAGGGTTCAATCCCTGTATTGGAGAGTGTGTTCTTGGACTTAGTGGAAATGGGCAAGCAATGGAGGGGCATGGTGGAGTAATGGATAGCGGCTCGGATTGAGGAATCAGAGAGCCGAGTTTGAACTCCAGCGAAGTCAATTACATTCACTTACATGCTAATACCCTTGGGAAAAGTATGAGCCCTCTTCTTCTCCTCCTCCTCCTCCCAGCTATGGCTTAATAGCAGGACAGGCTGGGTGGCAACCACTCTAGGAGAAGGAAAATCTGGCCTCGGCTCTGTCAGGCTTTGGGGCTCCCTTCTCGTTATTTAACCTACTTAGGTAGCCCTCCTCCTCCTCCTCCATTATTGCTGGATTCTGACAGAAACTTCTTCTGTTGATATGAAAGTGTTATAATTTCTTTGCAGTTAACCATGAAATAACTGATCAGTACGAATAATGAGATCTAGACAATATCCTTAGCTATGGGATACTCCTGTAGATTAAATTAAGGGTCCAGTGTTTGATATACACCTGATGAAGGCTGGAGGGCACAACAGCTGAAAAATTGTGATAACAATGACAAAGCTGAGAATAATAGCCCAAATATAATGTAAATAAAAAAAGGAAAAAAAAATTATGTCTACCAGAAAGCCTGATAGATCTTCTTTGTGCTGTGTCCCTTCAGGATGTTGGTGATTATGGCTCTCTACAGTTTCCTATCCGTTGTAGTTCTTAGTAACTTTTGTCTTTTTGTTTCTCCTGAACCCTGTTTTGCCAACCATTTACACAAGCTTATTAGGTATGTGATGTGCTTTTTTTCTCTATCTCTCTTGCCTTCAGTATACCCTGTAAGTGTCAAATTTTCTAAGCCCTCTTTCCTCATTATGTGATGTAGAAGTTTCATCTATCACTTCCTGATGATATAAGTTTCCTTTTCGTTTCCATTTTCTCTAAAACTTCTTCATTGCTCACATGTTCGGTCTATAGTATTCTCAGCATCCTTCTGTAGAACCACATTTCTGTTGCTTCAAGTCTCCTCTTCATCTATGGTGACATTGTCGGGCATTCACTGCCATATAGGAATACTGATATCGCATAACAGTTCAGTAATCTTTTCTTTGTTTCTAACGATTCTTTTTCTTGTTTCTTAATACTTTGCTTGTCTTTTGGAAGGTGTCATTCACTGTTACAATATAACTTCAGATTTCAGTATCGCACTTTCAACTGTCTCTTTCTGATGTTATACTATCCACAAGCTGTGTATGTTATTTCATGCTAATGGCCCTGGAAAAACGACATAGATTAAAAAAATTATAATTTGAAAAACAGATAAATAAAATAAACACTTATAAATAATGAACTTGTGCTTATAAAATGAAAACAAATCTCGATAAAACAAGTAAAATCTTTGGCCTTCAGGCAATCGAGTTGATGTTATCAAATTCTCATATTTCAATAATGATTAAATCATACTATTTAAATTATGTAAACAATTTTTAAAAATTGTTTAAGGTTGTAAAAATTGTAAACATTTATCCAGTACATATTTTGGATATTCACCATCAATTAATCACAGAGTGAAAGGAATTATTATAAAATGTTTTGCTTTTATATTTACTTATGTTCTGTCCAATTTTCACTTGTTTGTTTATTTAGTTTTTTGTTGTAATATTACACTTTATGTTCTTAAAATGCTGTCAAGTGGATTTTTTTTAAAAATCTGCAAAGAGCTTAAATTTACATATTTGCATAAGCACAAAACTGAAAATTCCATGAATGGAGCTATTACGCAACAAGATGGTCTTAAAGAAAATGGTAACGAAAAAGAACACTTACACCAAGAATCAGGAAAAGACAGCTGAAA
>OZ038476.1:120089254-120106754 GCA_964036315.1 Acanthosepion esculentum | reverse complement strand
CAGATATATTTCCTCACCCATTCTCAGACCAATCTTAATGTACTACTGGTGACTCTTATTACCACATGTACTATTGGTGACCCTTATTGGTAATTGTACTATTGGTGACCCTTATTAATAATTGTACTATTGGTGACCCTTATTACCAAATATACTATTGTTGACCCTTGTTACCATGTGTACTATTTGAGACACTTATTGCTAATTGTACTATTGGTGACCCTTTATTACCAAATGTACTATTGGTGACCCTTATTCAATCTTTGTTTCAAATTCAAAAGTCTATAACAAGAAGAGTTGAATAAAAATAAAAATATTTTGTCTTGAATAAATTTTCATTTTTGTTTCTCTCCTGTTGTTCTTTTAGGTTCAGCTCCGTATTCCCCTGGAGCTTCCTTTGGCTTCTCTGTTGTATGGAATGGGGGACAATCAACAACAGTGTGGACAGGTATACCTTTTTTCTTTTATTTATATTAAACCTGTAAAAATGTCTGACTATAAAATCACTTTCCTTTTCTATTTTTCCTTTTTTTTATCTAATCTTAAAACAATTGTTTCATTTCATTTGAATATTTTTTATATAATGTATATTTTACCTACATGATAGACATATACAGGTACGAAAAATAAAAGTCCTAAAATAATTATTCCCCCTCCTACACATGTATAATTCCGTCAACAAAAATATTACTTTAGACTGATGAAGTTCTTAAAGGATGAAATGCGTCACACAAAAAATATTTCCAATTCGTTAATAATTCTTGTAATATGTATGTGTTAAATATATATATATATATATACACACACACACACACACATATATATATATATATATATATACACACACACACACACACATATATATATATATACACACACATATATATATATATATATATATGCGTATATATATATAATTAAGTAATTCATTCAGTCTAGAAGAAACCTCAACAGAATGCAGAAAGCACTGGACAGCCATTTCAGCCTATATTTGGGACTCATCAGCAGTGCGCATCCACTACTGAGAATTGAACCCGGACTATTGCAATACGATGCAAGTGTCATAACAACTGTACCAACAGGCCTCAGTGACAAAGAGGTAATGAATTAGACTCGATATAGCACTGCTCTTCACAAGTTCTGTGGTGAAACTCATCCGAATCTCCTTTACTCATAGGACTGTGCCCCCACAAGCCCTGACTACTATCCCCAAGCTGCTCCATCCAGAGCATTAGAAGCTGGTTTAAGCAAGGATATACAGGTGATAGAAATTATTAGGAGGATTTGAGATAATCATAATTAAGTACCTCATTAAGTGTAGAAGATGAAAAATATATATATATATATATATATATATATATATATATATATATATATATATATATATGTAATCGATCCATAGGTATATAATCTGGGTGAATCCTAGTAATATTAAAACTAATCCATAGAAAGCTCACTATTTTTATTTTAACAGACCATATGTATTTTTTACAGCAAAAAAACAAAAATTATCTCAACATAGAGATAGTAGACTATCTCTTTATGTTGACGTAATTTTGTTTTTTTGCTGTAAATATATATATATATATATATATATATATATTTATATATATATATATATATAAATTAAAAGTAAGTAAATAAGAATGAATTAATCCCCAAGACAGGATGTGCAGGTGTTGTAATGCTTAGCAATTTGGAACTAGAAATTGCTGAGCCAAGTTCAAATTGCAATTGAGTTCTTTGCATTCACTTTCATGTAGATACTTTTGGGAAAAGTATGAATCCATTTCTTCTTCACCCAGCTATGGGTTAAATGGTAGAAGCTTTTTAGTATAGGAACCCATGGTCATCTAAGGGAAGGAGAACCTTGACAGTAAACACACCTTTCATCAGTGTACAAAGGTTAGGTGTGGGATCAATTGCTTTACCTCGTCGAGCAATTTGATTTTAGAAACCTCACTAGAGGCCTTGTGTGTGACAAGGCACTATAGAGATAGCATAAGCCTAATAAACTCTAAATGAGTTTTTGTGAGTTTAACTTGTTATTATTTCCCTCGCTTTTATTTAACATTTTACTTGCTCTTTAATTTAATTGATTTAATTTAATTAATTTTTAATTACATTGACAATGTTTTTAGCTCATGAAAGTTTTGGAGTAGGGTCCCATTGTTGACGGAGTTTGTTGAATATTCAGGTCAATAGACGTAACACACACTCTTCAAGTTAAAATTAAATATGGGGCATCTATTTCAAATTTCTGCAATAATGTTGGAAGTCATATCAATGTCAGATTGAAAATAGATCCATCAATTCTTAAGAAATTGCTTTGTTTACGTTTCAGATATGAAACTGAGCAAATACGGGATTTTCAGAAAAAATATCCTAGTGAGGAAGTGTGCTTTCTTTAAAAGGGAAAATAAATCCTTGCTGAACTGTGATGCTCTTCGTAGCAGAGTGGTAAAGCACACTGGATCAAATGATGGTTTCTCCTACAAAGGGGGATGCGCATTTGATTCCTGCCAGGCAATACGTTTTCTTTGTTAAGCTTTCTCTAACTTGTGACTTCATGCTGGCACAGCCATTGAAATGCTTCCAAAGAGTTTCGTCTACCCAATTTTCACTAACAAGGCTTGGGTCAACCTGTGGCATAGTTTTCAGGAACTTTCCACTGTGAACACCCCCCGCCCCCCCAGACTGATAACATCAAGAAGTCACGTTCCTGACAAATCGAGCATATATACACAGGGTGTCCCCCCAAAATTGGCATCATTTAAACTGTGAATATCTGAGTAACTGCATGTCCCAGGCAAACAAAATTAAGTAGGCTTCATGTTAAACAATAAAAGATTTTTTATCACAATTCAAACAAGACATTCAAAGAGATGCAGATCATGTAACTGATTTCACAAAGCTTCACAAATATTCAATATGCGCCCCACCTGTGATAAGGCACACATCAAGTCGGTAGTCCAACTCCTGCCAAAAATGCTGTAGTATGTCTTGTGTAACCTTCTCCAACACCTCAGTAATTCTCTGCTTAAGTTCCTCTAGGTTTGTAGAAAGAGGGCAGGGATATAGACCTGTCCTTTGACATAGCCCCATAGAAAAAAATAACAAGGTGCCAAGACAGGTGAATGTGGTGGCCATTTCAATTGCACATTGTCATTATCACTGGCATACCTAATCTATCTTCCTCATAGATTCTCATTGAGATAAGTTCACATAGTCAACTTAATTTTGTTAAAATTATCACTGGTATCCATCTTCCATTGAGATAAGTCTGTGCAGTCAAATTAGTTAGTCTTTACATATTTTAAATACTTTCACGGTAATTGCTCCGAGGAGCTGCTTTCGCTGGTTCCCAGGCCTCATGAATTTAAACGTCCTACGAGGCTGGCATCCCTTCACCGTTGAAACTGTTAGATGTAGACGTCTCTTCTACTCCAATAGCTTCATGTCTCGCACATCTCGCCTGTGGAACTCCCTTCCTTATTCCTGTTTCCCTGACAAATACAATCTCCAACTATTTAAGTGTAATGTCAATGACATCTCCAGTTGCCTTGATCTATCCACTTCCCTTCTCCACATCCTTTCACCTTTCATTCCTATCTGCTCTCGCTCCAAATCTTCTGTAACCTCCTTGCCTTGATCGATCCACTATCTTTCTCCACATCCTCTCCTTTACCACTCCTATCTGCTCTTCCTCCAAACCTTCTGTAACCCCTTGCATGCTAATGGCTTCCAGCCTTGCTTGGGGTGATAAGCTTAAAAAAAATAAAAAATTATCACTGATATGCCTGATCCGTCTTCCAGTGAGATAAGTTTGCACAGTTAACTTTTTACACATTTTGTTAAAATCTGAGATAATTTGAGTGAGAATTGGCTATGTTATCAGACTGCAAAATTATGTCAAATTTTTTGGGGACACCCTGTATATATACACACACACACACACATTATGAAGGAAGCAGAGAAAAATTTGTTTATATTCATAATCTTATAAGGATAATGTGTATGAACATAAACATATTGATAAAAAAATCTTACAATTTCTGCTTGGTAATCAAATATTGATTGTCCAAACCTGGCTTATTGCCTTTCTGAATCCATTTTTTTTTTTTACTCCTCATTTTCTCGAAAATGAGTTTTTTCTAATTTTTCGCTGAGATGATCAATTTGTTTCTGTCTTTCTAGTTTTTATTTCTTTCTCCTCTTAATTATCGTTACTGTTCTAATGTCTCCTTTTTTTTTTCCTCCATGAAGACAGTTCAAAAGACCCTGACATAATGGTCCCTTTGCTTCTATCGGATTTAAACATTTTCTCTTATGATGTGAAATTCTAGAACCTGAAATTTATCATGGGTAGTTGATAATAAGAAACTCGAGCGCTTAATATTGGGAATATATTTTTGCTTTTCTCAGCAGTGCTCAAGAGAACAAGGAGAAACAGTGGAGTAATGGATAGCGGCTCAGAGTGAGGAATCAGAGAGCCGAGTTTGAATTCCAGTCACTTACATACTAATACCCTTGGGAAAGGTATGGGTAAATAGCAGGACAGACCAGGCTCGATAGCCTTGGATGGCAACTGGTCTACTGCAGAAAGAAATGGCAGCCTACTGCAGGAAAAAAATCTGCCTTGTCAGTCATGTATTAAAAGATACATGATCGCCTAAGCGTGTATCACGCATGGTACATAACTGATTGATGGGTGAAATGATGCGTGTATATATATATATATATATATATATATATATATATATATATATATATATATATAGAAGTCAATACTTAGAGGCGACAGTCTGTTTCATGCTAGATGCAATCATTAGGCCTGACGATTGCATCTATCATGAAACAGACAGTCGCCTCTAAGTGTTGACTTCTATGTTCACTTTTATATTTACACATGCTCTATCTCTGATATTGAGCACTCTATCCCATAAATATAGCACACTTTAAGACTATATTTCTTCATATATATATATATATATATATATAACATTCGCTTACATGCTAATACCCTTGGGAAAGGTATGAATTCTCTTTTTCTCCCCCCAGTTGGGTTACTATAGCCTTGGATTGCAACTGGTCTACCGCAGAAAGATGGCAATCTACTGTGGGGGAAAAAAATCTGCCTTGTCAGTCATGTATCGAAAGATACATAATCGCCTCAGCTTGTATCACGCATGTATCATGCCTGGCGTATAACTGACTGTTATGAAACAGCATTTTAAAAGTGAGTATGAAATATTCTATTTATATATGTATTTTAAATAACACGGATAAAATATTTGATAATTCTGTTTTATAGCTCTGTGAAAGCATTTTTCTGGTCATATAATTGACAACCACTTGGAATGAGAACTCAGAGAGCTGAGTTCAAATTCCAGTCAAGTTTGTTACATTCACTTACGCACAAATACCATAGGGGAAGGTATCAATCCACTTCTACTCCCCTCCCAGTTATGGGTTAATTAATAGGAATTATATCAGGAAATCCTTATCTCCAAAAAATTCTTACAATCTAAAAAATATTGAGTGGGGGTGGTAAATAACCTGCAAAAGGTTGATAAGTCGTAAAAAACAAATCAATCTTGTATATATATATATATATATATATATATATATATATATGATATAAAAGGCTCAAACACTAATATTCCATGGTTATAATTAATTACATTGCAATTGTAATCACAATCCAATTCATCAGACCTACAAATTTATAATAAAACAGAAAATATAACTTTGGGTATAAAAAACAAAATTTCATATCGAGAGTTATATTTTCTGTTTTCTTTTTGATTTTGTAGGTCTGACGAATTGGATTATGATTACGATTCCAATGTAATAAATTATAACCATGGAATATTAGTGTTTGAGCCTTTTATATTATATTCTTGCTCTCTCTTATACATAGAACTCTACCTGGATTCTATCTTCTTGGAAATATATATATACAGTGTAACCCGGATATAAGAGAGTTGTGGGAACCGGATAATAATTCTCTTATATCCGGGTTTCTCTTATATCCGGGTTTGGTCTATTTTATTTACATTATCACAGGCTCTAATTTTGGACCAGAGAAAATTACTCTTATATCCGGGTTTCTCCTATATCCGGGTTTCTCTTATACCCGGGTCTCTTATATCCGGGTTACACTGTATATATATTGACCACGAATATTATATATATATATATATATACAGTATATGTTTAACGTTCTTTTTATAGATATAATTATTTAAGCAAATGCTCTGTTTTATAATAAACAGTATTAAATAACATTTACCGGCCTGAATGTCCGAGAAATTTTCATAGAAAATTTTCGTTCTCCGACATTCTATGAAAATTTCTCGGACATTCAGGCCGGTAAATGTTATAAAAAGAACGTTAAACATATAATAAATGTCTTTAAATAAATTGTCGGACTTTGTCCAATTCAAAAATATATATATATATATATATATATATATATATATATATATTATTTTGTATGTGTAGTATTTAGTGGAAAGTGCTCAATATCAGTGATTGATCTAACATATTGAGTTGTCTGTATATGAAATCAAACTCATATCTATGCATGAGAGTATATATATATATATATATATATATATAAAAATGGACATTGAAGTCAGCACACAGCAGTGACAGTATTAACACTATTAAGTAGTGAGAGCAATAGAAGAAAAGTAATCAAAGGATCAAAGGTGATTGAAAAGCAAGAAGCCAGAAGAGAAATCCACAGATGAGAAATGTGAGAAAAGACACTCCCAGCATAGAACTTATGGTTACATCTAGCCATTTGAAATGTTGAGACCTTGTTGCCAGTCTAGTACTGCACTTAAATTCATAAAGTCTAGATACTATAGCAGAAAGTTCATCCAAACAATTACTATGAAATTATTTTTAGAAAAGGCACAGGGAAGCTTCATTATGGCTGTGGAGAAACTCATTGAAAACTGAGACACCAGATCAGGATCAATAATATTGCTGATACTTCTTAGGATTTTATCAAGTATCTCTAAATATATAACAGGAGCACCGGACCATATGTGGCTGACAGAATTGTAGGCTCATGCCTTTGCAAATAAAAATATTATTATAATGTATATAAATATTTTTATAATGTTTATAAATACTTTCATGGTAACTGTTCTGATGAACTCTTTGCTATGGCACCTAGACCTTTTGAATTTAAGCACAGTACAAGACTGGTGTCAAGATCTCATCAATTTGCACTTGAGGTGGCTAGATGCAGCTGTAATTTCTATGCTAAATCTATAAGTATTTTCATGGCAACTGTTCTGACGAGTTGCTTTTTCTGGTTCCCAGACTGCAAGTGAGCTACTAGGTTGGCATCTCGGTCCCACCCTTTCATTGTTGAAACAGTTAAATGTAACTGTCTCTTCTACTCAAACAGCTTCTTCCCTTGTGCTTCCCGTCTGTGTAACTCCCTTCCTCTTACTTGCTTCCCTAATAACTATAATCTTCAAATATTCAAGTGTAATGTCAGGTCGACATCTTCTGATACCTAGATCTTGTTCCCCGTCCTTCTCTTTATCCACTCCCCAAACACGCTTCTTTACTCTTGCTCTCTACCCTCTGTAACCCCTTGCCTGCTAGTGGCACTCCCGCCTTGTTTGGGATGAAATGCTTAAAAAAAAAAAAAACTAAAAAAAAAAACTTTCATTTGTCCCACTTCTCACTTGTCAAACTCTCTTCAGGCTCCATGCTTTCCAACTAACTTTGATCTTCAAAAATTTAAATGCAATGTCAATTGCTATCTACTGTCATCCTGATTACACTTCTATTGTTCCTGCTCCATAATAATGTTACGGTTTTCTAATTCTTTCACACTCTATAACCCCCTTGCATCTTAGGGGTTTTATTGCCTTGCTTGGGGTAATTTTGATTTAAAAAAATACTATTTACATTATTCGGACTATTGTCCTCATCTTTGTTGCCATATTTATCACAATGTTTCGGCCGTTGTATGCTCTGGACTTCTTCAGGTGGTTGGAATGTTGAACGGAACCATTTATTTCGCTCACCGGGGTAGACACATGGCACAGTGGATAAATGCATTAGTTAGATTCAGTGACAGGACCCAAAGAGTGTGAGTTCAATACCTGGTTATGGTGGTGGAGAACTTGGAGAGGGGAATTAACAGGAGATAACTGACATCCATTAGATATGGCATGGGAAACTAGAACAGTCTACCCCATGAGCAAAATAAAGGGTTCAGTTTGACATTCCAACCACTTGAAGAAGGCCGGAGCATACAATGACTGATAAATATGGCAACAAAGATGAGGACAATAGTCCGAAGAATGTAAATAGTGTACATAATACCTCATCTCAGAAATATAGACAGTTTTTTTTAAACTAAACTATTTTTAAAAATTAATATGCTGAGTGCTAGGATGAGGTAAAACTTATTTTCTCCATTTGTTCTGGTTTTAACTGATATTGAAATTTTAAGTCACTAACTATTCATTGCTTCTGCATTATTTCTGCAGTCAGAGATGGGCACATACATTATGTGAAATTTATTTTAAATAGAAATACACAACAGTTAATCTTGTAGATATCTTTATTTTCTGCCAGAAATATTTTTTAACTTAATGCCACTGAGGTTAAAAATGAATTTATATTGGCAGATAACAAATTTGACTCATTGATTTTTGTGGAAAATTACTCAGGTGAAATCAATTGAGCAATAAATCAACCAATTAGAATGAATGAACAAGACGATCATTTTCTGTTTTATATCACAAAGAATACCACAATTATTTCCAGAACTTTCATTGTCAATGAAGACAAATTTGACATAATCGAAGACAAAAATTGAATTTAATAAAGAAAGTTTTATCTGTTTTGTTTTTGACTGGGATTTGGTTTGCTTTTTCAGTATTTTGCTAACAGCGTTTGACCTGCTGGTATTGCTAAAGAAACAAATATAGAATTTACCGACTAAAAATGATGCTGATAATAATAAAGAAATAATGTTGAATAAAGAATAAGAAACAGGGATAACAACTCGAGTACATGTACCCACTAAAATAACGTTGAATAATGTTGATTATAATAAAGAAATTATATCAAATAAAAAATAAGTAACATGAATAGCAGCTATTAAAAATTAGAAAATAACATATGAGTAACATGCCTAATGTGTTTGAATGGATGGCAGAACAGGGCTTGGTTTGGTTTGTTTTCCGGTATATCAACACCTCAATGTGTTGGTTATTTAATGCTGACAAGATTTTTATTGCTGGTAATTTTTTTTTTTTTTTTAGATATATTGCTGGTAATATTTTTCTTTTTCAAAAATGTACTGTTGATAATAATTTTTCCAAAAAGGTATTGCTGGTAGTAAAACCTATTTTTATAATTTTATAGTGTTTTGACCACTTTGGGGGTGGGGGGTAATTACTTGCCCATAGATGGGGCCCTGACAGGTGCCACCACCCAGGGTCAGGGCGGACCTGAGAACACCAGCAATTAAGAGGTGGTTCCATGCTCCTCAAAACCTCCTGATCAAAGGCCTTGCTGTCAGATATAGTTTATCGTCCTACTCAGAACGCGGATATAGTTCATCGTCATACCCAGGACAGGAATAGGGTTTTAAGAGTTTATAGCTAAAAAAGCAACACTTACTAAGAGCTACAAAGGATAGGAAGTTGTGGGGAACCATGATTGCCCATGTCCTAAAGAAACAAAACACATAGAAGAGGAAAAACCTTTATTTATACGCTATTTACATTGCTTGGACTATCATCTCGCCTGTGGAACTCCCTTCCTTATTCCTGTTTCCCTGACAAATACAATCTCCAACTATTTAAGTGTAATGTCAATCGACATCTCCAGCTGCCTTGATCTATCCTCTTCCCTTCTCCACATCCTTTCACCTTTCATTCTCATCTGCTCTCGCTCCAAATCTTCTGTAACCCCCATGCCTTGATCGACCCTCCGTCTTTCTCTTTCTCCACATCCTCTCCTTTACCACTCCTATCTGCTCTTCCTCCATCTAGTGGCTTCCAGCCTTGCTTGGGGTGATATGCTTAAAAAAAAAAAAAAAAGAAAAGAAAATCATCCTCATCTTTGTTGCCATATTTATCACAACGTTTCGGCCCTTGTACGCTTCAGCCTTCTTCAGGTGGTTGGAATGGGGAACTGAACCCTTTGTTTCGTTTGCTGGGGTAGACTGTTCTAATTCCATGTGCCTTGTCTAATGGATGTCAGTTATCAAAGGGTTCAGTTTGACATTCCAACCACTTGAAGAAGGCCGGAGCATACAATGGCTGAAACATTGTGATAAATATGGTGACAAATATGAGGACAATAGTCCGAATAATGTAAATAGTGTACATAATACCTCATCTCGGAAATATAGACAGATACCTTTATGTAGAGTTGATTTTTGTTCTCACAAATTCTGATTCATTTGCCATAATTGTACCCTTCATATATGCAATAGGCTGGCATCCCGTTCCCACCCCTTCACCGTTGAAACTGTTAGATGTAGACGTCTCTTCTACTCCAATAGCTTCATGTCTTGCACATCTCGCCTATGGAACTCCCTTCCCTATTACTGTTTCCCTGACAAATACAATCTCCAACGGTTTAAGTGTAGCATCAATCGTCATCTCCAGTTGCCTTGATCTATCCACTTCCCTTCTCCACATCCTTTCATCTTTCATTCCTATCTGCTCTCGCTCCAAATCTTCTGTAACCCCCATGCCTTGATCGACCCTCCGTCTTTCTCTTTCTCCACATCCTCTCCTTTACCACTCCTATTTGCTCTTCCTCCATCCCTTCTGTAACCCCATGCATGATAGTGGCCTCCAGCCTTGCTTGGGGTGATACGCTTAACAAAAAAAACCAAAAAAAAACACACACATGTAAACCTTGTTTGCTCCTCACCAAGTCTGTTTTGTTGTTTCTGCCTACCTTAGTCCAACTGTACCATCAAGTCATCATGTGGTTCGTTGCAATTGTATTTATCTTTGCCTTTCACCATTTACCCGAATCTTTTCTAGATTCTGTAAATCATTTTTCTTACAATGTCCTTTTCTTTTATATCTTCATGTCTATTATTTTTTTTTGTTGTTGTTCATATCGTTTATATTGGTCAACAAAAGGGAGAGCCCAACATGCAGATTACAAATCGGGAATACCAAAAGAAAGCAAATACCAAAACTTAAATATCTGGGTAGTCTTTTATCAGAGTACAGAAAGTGCGACACTGAAATCCGAAGGTGTATTGGGATAGTAGTAAAAGACAGGTTCCAAATGCTAAGCAAAGTATTAAGAAACAGAAAAATTCCATTGAACTCTTATGCAATATCAGTCCTCCTATATGCCAATGAATGTTGGACAATCTTCTCAGATGAAGGAGAGACTTGAAGCAGCAGAAAAAAATGTTCTACAGAAGGATGCTGAGAATACCATGGGATGCACAGGTGAGCAACAACAAAGTTTTAGAGAAAATGGAAAAAAAAAGGACATTTCCACTTAACATCAGGAAGAGATAGTTGAAATTTCTAGGGCACGTAACGAGGAAGGACGGCTTAGAAAATTTGATACTCACAGGACAGATTGAAAGCAAGGGGGATAGCGGAAAACAATGCATAACCTACCTAGTAAGCTTGAGTAAATGGATAAAGGAGAAAGGTTCAGGAGAGATAACAAAAAGACAATATTTATTAAGAGCTACAAAGGTGAGGAAATTGTGGAGAGCCATGATCACCAATGTCCCCATATAAAAACGATCTTCTGCCACATCCTACCTTAGTGCTTATTCTCAATTCTATCTTTCCTTTCTTTTTCTTTTTTGTTTTATTTCTCTCCTCTCTGTTTCCTTTCTCTTTCTTATTCTTCCTTTTTTATTCTTTTTTTATCTCCTTTCTTTTCTTTCTTGTTTTTATTTCTCTACTTTTACTTACTTTTTCATTTTTCTCCTGTTTCTTTCTTCTTTTCTTTCACTTTTTAATTTTTCTTTTTCATCTTTTTTATTTCTCTCCTTTTTCTTTCTTCCTTCTTTCATTTTCTTATTCCTCTTTTTCTTCTTTTTTCTTCTCTTTTTCTTTTTTCATTTCTCTTTCTCCCTCTTTGTTTCTTTCACTTTCTTCTTCCTCATCTTTTTTATTTCTCTCCCGTTTCTCCTTTCTCTTTCTTTCCTCTTTGGTTTTTTTTCTTTCTTTATTTCTCACCTTTCTTCTTTTTTATCTTTTCCTTTTTTTTCATTCTTTCACTTTCTTCTTTTTCTTTTTCTTTTTTATTTCTATCCTTTTTCTTTCTTTCTTTGTTATTTCTCTTTATTACTCTCCTTTCCTTTCTCTCCTCTTGTTTTTTTTTTTATTTCCTGCCTTTCCCTCTCTCTTTTTCACCTACTCCATCTATTTCCTTTCACATCTTATACTGCATCCCCAGCAACAGTTCATCCTGCTACAATGACCACCACCACCACCAACAACAACGACAACCACCACCACCAATCATAATAATGCCAGTATATTCACATGACCATATTTCAACTCTTATCCCAACACAGGTGGCCTTTGAAATGGACACAACTGCAGCTATAGTGACACAGATATTTGTATTTTCTATGACTTGTGCAAATTAGTAGCAGGCAATGATGTTGATGTAATATAGTGGCATATATCTCTGCTTGCCTTTCAAATAAGGCACAAAATCGGGGTGGGCTAGGCATAACCGACCAGGTTATGATTAATAAATAAAACTTGACGAGAAAATCAGAAAGCTAAGTAGACATCATAAAGTTACATTATTTTTGGTTATGTGATTGCAATGTGGCAGTGTGACATTATCTGAATCCACTGGAGGATAGGATAATGAAATCATGGTTACTATGGAAACTTAGTTGAGTTGGCCGATGAATACATGACATTTATATATATATATATATATATATATATATATATATATATATTTCAGTATGTCTGAATTCTTATTCCTTGTCTGTAGGTGCTGAATAAGTCATTCACAGACAAATGGCTGTTAGAAGAAGAAAAAAAAATGGTTGACGATTGTAGTTTGTTAATATTAATGCAAAATGATGTAATATTTATACATAAGTATTTTCACTGTAATGAGATTTGTGTGAGAATCTCTGTCATAAAAAAATGATTCCCATGAAGAAAGCCTGTAGTACAGATATTTACCATGTTTGGCCAAGTCTGGCACAAGGCCACAGTTGTAGAGTAGAGATCAGAATGACATGTGAGACATGCTTGCTGACCACTGGTCTATAGGATACAACATCCAACACACAAAATCAATTTTATAAGTAAAGCACTTTCTAAGAAATCGATGAATATTTTTTTATCCGACATTACTTCCTACTTCCAAACATTATTTTTTGAATATCCATGTTTTCCATCAGAGAAATCATACCTATAGCCAAATCATAATTTACCGATTTGGCTACAGAGACCACTTTGATAGAACAAAGTTTGAATTAAAGTCATGTTTTGGCTATAAAAACAGTTTACCTGATAGAAACAGGAATAAAGGTTTGATTCCTGTCAGAGGATTTCTTTTTTCATACTTTATATATTTCTTTATTACTATAAACTTTTTAATGGGTCGATACCCATTAAAAAAGTTTATAGTAGTAAAGAAATATATAAACTATGAAAAAAGAAAACAGCGTTTCATTTTTTTCTTTATTTTTCACCCTGTGCAAGGCCCAGGGGCCACTCAAAGTAGAAGGTTATGTTAAGGGGTGGTTTATATGGATAGGAAAGGAAGATAATAGTTAACTCTAGACTTTAACAGGTTACGGTTAAGTGATCGAGGAAACATCCTCTTGGGAATCAGTTCCACAAAGCAGTGGTTTGTGGGAAGAAGATGTTTGAGTGGAACATACCCCAGCCGGATCGAATACAGAGGGAATGTGGCAGGTTTGCTACAATGTAAGTGGCATGGTGGTTCCTAGCTGTGAGGGTGAGGACTGGTGGAACCAAGTTTGTCTGAGCACTTTGCATGGAAGGAGCTATGGAGTCTTGACACATCCTGCCCGTGAAAGAAAGAGTTTGGAGGGTGGAAAATAATTTATCACCCACAAGGACTCTTAGACACTCAATATGGGAATGTGAGGATTGGACAGCTCTTGCCCAAATATTGAGGCATAATCCACAGTTACCTCTTGTGTCAAGAAATGATATCTGCATTCTGCTATAAAAATGGAGTATCATTGAGGAGGGGTACCATTTTGATTGTATGCTTTAATGAGTTTGAACATCAAAACATTCAAAGACTTCATCTTTTCTTCTTTACTGCACCTGTAATTTAATACACTTAAATTACACCACATGATGTCAGGAAAAACTTATGTCATATAGCATCCAAAAGAAAAAAAATGATACCATGAGAAAAAAAGATATTGGAATATACAAGTGGACTAAAAAAATTTACAAAAAGTTGTAATTAAAGTCATTTTAAAAAAAAAACAAAAAAAAAAAAACAGTCTTTTCATTTAAACTACAGTTTTTCAAAGTAAAAAAAAAGAAAAACAAATTTTTGTTTTTTAAAAAGATGTTTAGTCCAATTGATGACTTGTCCATTGTACGGCAAATGTCCAACTTCCTGCAAAAAGGGTTTTATCAGGGAATTTGGTAACTAACTGGGAAAAACAATTTGACTCATTGATTTTTGTAGAAAATTACTCAGGTGAAATCAATTGAGCGATAAATCAACCAATTAGAATGAATGAACAAGACGGTCATTTTCTGTTTTATATCACAAAGTATACCACAATTATTTCCAGAACTTTCATTGTCAATGAAGACAAATTTGACATAATCGAAGACAAAAACTGAATTTAATAAAGAAAGTTTTATCCCTTTTTTTTGTTTTTGACTGGGATTTGGTTTGCTTTTTCAGTATTTTGCTAACAGCGTTTGACCTGCTGGTATTGCTAAAGAAACAAATATAGAATTTACCGACTAAAAATGATGCTGATAATAATAAAGAAATAATGTTGAATAAAAAATAAGAGACAGGGATAACAACTCGAGTACATGTACCCACTAAAATAACGTTGAATAATGTTGATTATAATAAAGAAATTATATCAAATAAAAAATAAGAAACATAGATTACCAAAATTATTCAAAAGCCAGTTGACTCAAGAAAGAACTTGATAATACATACCAAACATCTGTTTTTTTGTCAATAACAGGAGAAGAAGCATATAACATTTATGAGGGGTTAAAATTCAATAAGGAAGAGAAAGAAAATTTGGAAGTAGTAATAAAGAAATTCGAAGAATTTTTTGTTGGAGAAACCCATGAAGCATGTGTAGCTTTGAAATTTCATATTCGAAAGTAAGAAGCTTCAGAGAGTATAAAGGCATATGTCGCTGCACACCGGCAGTTAGCAAAAAGCTGCAATTTTGGGGAAATGCAATATTGGTTAATTTGAGACCAAATAGTTGTAGGGGTTAAAGATGATAGAGTCGGGGAAACATTTTTTAAAGAATAAAAGGCTTACCCTCGACAAATGTTAGACATAGGTAGGGTCTGTGAAACTTCTAAGCAACAAACTCAAAATATTTCTTTAGGCACAAATGCAACTAAAGCAAACGTTAACAGGGTACGACCAAGATACGCCTTAAAAGCAGTACAAATAAATGCATATGCTATGGCAATATTCCATCTCAGGCCCAATAATGCAATTTACCAAAAGTATTTAAGAAAAGGACATTATGCAAAAATGTGTAGGACTGGATAATGAAGCAGATGTGATGGTAGTCCCCAGTATTTATTATAGTAAAAAACTACACAGTTATTAAAAAAAAAATGTAACAAACAACTGTATGGACCAGGTTACCACCAGATATCAGTCATGTGGAGGCTTTATTAGAAACTCCAAAAGCAAACTTGAAATCACCAATAAAAACTCTTAACCTACAGAGGAGAGTGGACCACAAATATAGAAAAGAATTTCTAGAACTTTTCACAAGCATTGGTAGACTCCAGAATTCTGAGATTTAAATGAAAATTGGGTGGTAGGAAAGTAAATTTCCACTCGAATCTGTTCCTGCTGACAGCTAACATGGAAACTGGGACAATACTTCTCTCGGGACTCTGTTTCCTGCACACCGTAAACAACAGTACTATTGCTCTTTCTCTGGAACATGAGTAAAGCCTTCACCAGTCTCAAAGAAGAAACTGCCCCTGAAACAAAAAGTCAGCTCTTTTTATACTTCCTGTTAGCCTCGTTCTTGTCAATAATGCATATGCTGTGTCACTTCAACATTGATTTGCCGAAGTTCGCCTCGATTACATGTACAGACAATTCATCTTGATTCGGTGAGGTATTTGTCCACCTCAAGTATATATATATATATATATATACATACATATATATATATATATATATATATATATATATATATATATATATATATATATATATAATACGTTTGAAAGACAACCAATGTCTATTACACCTCCTCGATGCTTACCACTTCCTATAAAGAAAAAAGTCCAGGAAGAGTTACATTTAGAAAAAGAAAATATTATACATCTGGTAAAAACATCAACACAGTGGTGTGCCCAAATAGTTACTGTGTTAAAGAAAAGTAGAAAGGTTCAACTTTGTGTCGACTTTACCAAATTTAACAATAGTGCGAAAAGAGAAAATTTTCCTCTACCCACTGTAGCTGGACGAAGGTACAGCTTTCAGTAAATTAGACTGTGAATGGTTTTCATCAAATAAAACTCCACAAAGATTTACAAGAACTGACAACATTTGGAAGATTTTGTTTTACATGCTACACCATTCAGTATTAGCAGTGGCCAAGAGGTTTGGTTTGTTTTGTTTTACGGTATATCAACCTCAATGGGTCATTTAATGCCAAGAACTTTTTTTTTTCCTGATAATATTTTTGTTTTATCAAAAATATATTTCTGTTAATATTTTTTTCCTCAAAAATGTATTGCTGGTAATATTATTTTCCAAAAACGTATAGCTGGCTACACTATTCTTTCAAAAACGTATAGCTGGTAATATTTTTCAAAAAACGTACAGTTGGCAACATTATTTTTCAAAAGAGGCCTTGCTGTTGGACGTAGTTTATCATCTTAACCAGTATGTGAATGTAGTTTATCGTCATACCCAGGATGCAGTGGGCAAGAGATATTCCACCGTGAAATGACTCCCATTGTGGCAGGTATACCCAGAGTTATATGTAATACTGATGACATCCTTGTGAGTGGAAAGAACCAACTGGAACACGATAGCAGACTGAGACTAGTTCTCAAAAAATTGAAGGTAGTTGGAGTTATGTTAAATGAAAAATGTCTTTTTTCTGTCAGTAACATAAAGTTTATTGGACACATCATTACAAAAGATGGCATTGAAATTGACCCGAAGAAAGTCAAAGCAATAATAGACTTACCTTAACCAAAGGATGTATCCGAATTACAAAGACTGCTATAGGCATGATAAACTATGT
>OZ038476.1:120056754-120084254 GCA_964036315.1 Acanthosepion esculentum | reverse complement strand
GGTCACCTCATTTTACAAAGTTCATCTCAGCATATAGTCTTCATAAGATAATTTTTAAATATCGTCAAAATTAGATAAAAATATAAGTTTGAATGTATTAGTATGTTACAATTTGTAAAGGAAAATATCACAGTAATTTATGGGAATTGCCACGCACGAGAAGTTAAAAAAAAAAAAAAAAACCCTAAAAATAACACTGCCTCTAAGTATCTTTATTGCATTTAGACAAAATGCAGTTACCTCCCTTGCACCTATTTTGTTGGTTGTATTTTTTTACATTGTGAAATAGACTGTAAATAGAAAATATCTGTGCCATTTCTTTTCAGAACGTGGGCAATCATGGTTCAACAGCTTCCTGTCTTTTGTCATTCTGAGTAATATACCTTCACAGCACCACTTTCTCTTTATAGTACTAGTTCCTCCATCTTGTTAAGCAAGTTTTCTACAACATCTCTCTCTCTCTATCTATCTATCTATCTATATATATATATATATATATATATATATATATATATATATATATATATACACACACACATTTTTAATTTTTTCACCCCAAGTAAGGCAATAAAGCCACTAAGATGTATGTGGTTACTGAGTGTTAAAGAATATGAGAAAAGAAAAACTTTATTAAAGAGAGGGAACAATAAATTAAGATGACAAAAGATAACAATTAAACATTTCATTTAAATTTTTGATGATCAAAGTTGAATGGAAAGAAAGATTGAATTGTTTTTTTATGACTTTCCAACCTTTTGTAGGTTGGTTAAAGCTCCCAAAATATTTTTAGATTGTAAGAATTTTGGGGAGATAAAGATTAACTGATACAAGTCCTACTAATTAACCCATAGCTGGAATGAGAAGAAGTGAATTCGTATCTTTCCCAAGAGTATTAGCACATAAGTGAATACAATGAACCTGACTGGAATTGGAACTTGGCACTCCAATTCCCAATTCCAAGCTGTTATCCATTAAAACCACATCCAAACTTACAGCACCTGGTATTTCCAATGGTCACCCATCTAGGTACTGACCAGGTTTGATGTTGCTTGACTTCAATCATCTTATAAGAACTGTTCTTTTAGCATCATATGGCTCACAATCCAGCCAGAAAGCAAGAAAGTGAAAGAAATTTCCATAATCAAAAAGTGAGAGAAGAAACTGTTAGCATAGAAATTACAGTTACATCTAGCCAATTTCAGCTATAAAATGAAGAGACCTAACTGCCACTCTAGTACTGTGCTTAAATTCATAAAGTGGAGGTACCAAAGAGGAATGCTCATCAGAACAATTGTAACACCATATCCTCACCCCGCTGGACCCACGCACACCACAAGACCGGCCGTTAGTCCGGTATGGTCCAGTATTACAGGTTAGACACAAGTCTCCGGTTCCCAGTGTCAATTTGAAGCCACCCTCCAGTCACGTTGTGATTGTTTTTGATCCTGGAGAGTGGTCATCAGATTGTAGAAATCCAGATGCTCACTCAGAACTGCAAGCTTCATTCACTGAAAAACCACCTTTAACCATGGATCTTAGGAACCAGTTTTATACAGCTGACAGCAGAACTAGTCTGATACCATGAATACTACCAATATGAAAATCCCTGATCTGATGAGGCTATTTAAGAATATAACTTCATAGGTTAATATTATCTTGAACTGGCATTTCAACTTGCCACTTTCTTACCAATATGATGTGGCTTCCCTCTGTCTTTTCTCTGATTATTTTCAGTTGTTCTGTTGATTTTTGTTTTTCTTGGTGCCTAGACTACATGAATTTAAATGTGCTACTAGATTGGTAACTAAGTTTCATTCTTTTCCTAGCTAGATGCAACTGTATGTTCTATTCTAATAGTTTCTTTTCTTACACTTCTCACCAGTGGATCTCCCTTCTGATTTCTTGCTTCCCAGCCAACTACAATCTTCAAGAATTTAAGTGCAGTGCCAGTTGCCATCTTATGTGACATTATCGCCTTGCTTGGGATGAAATGTTTAAAAGAAAAGTTTTGTAGCAACTTGCGACTTTCCTCATTTTTCATTTGATCTGGTTTTCGTAGTAGCAGAATGAGGCAGGTACCCTCTGAAGAGATACAAAGAACCGAACATTTTTCCAGCATCTTTAGTGAAGGATTGTATATACGAGTTCCACTTGAGATCTGGAGTAAGCTTGAGGCCCAAGTGATGTTCAGGGCAAGGAGATTCATTGTGAATATAACTGTTTGTCATGACTGGCGAAAACTGGGGGTCTGCTCTGTGATGATGAAACACTACTAATTTGGTTTTGGAGGTATTAAATATAGCAAGACAGTACCTCCACCATTGGGCTGTGCAAACAAGGTCAGAGGGTAGATTAACTACCAGGTTCTGGTTATCTAGGTTGTTGCTGTACTGCTACCAGTTTAATTAATAGTAGTAGCAAAAAAAAAAAAAAAAATAACACATGGAAATGACAGGCCATTATTGTCAGCAGAAGTAAAGAGAAATGGAATAAATGTGTTTTTATATAACTGGGTAAACAAGTAAAGAACATGCATTAGTATACATGTAATAAAAAGATAATTAAAACATGTAATAAAAAGCAAAGAACATGCAAGAGTATAAATGCAAAAGAATGAAGACATTAAAAGTTAGGAATTGTGTGAGTGATACACTCTTGTGTGCGTGAAAAAATTCAGTCTGCTTGAGGAAAGTAGCCCCATGGCTGGGACAATGTCCCAGTTGGTTTTACTTCTAGCACATACTTGAAGGAAAAGAGAGAAAAGAGAAAGAAGACAGGAAGTGTCCTATTTTTTTTTATACCTGTCTAACAGCAGCACCTAACAATGTCTTGGCAAATCTGGCAAAGCCATGTAGGGGTAACCCACATGGTTTTTGGAGATACAAACATAAACCATGATATCATCTGCATATATATTTACTAATGATTAAAGAATATTTTTAGGTATATCGTTAAGATAAAGCAGAAAAAGTATAGGACTGGGAGATCCTTATCAGGTGTATCAGCCAGGGTTTTTTTTGTTTTTTTTCTTTGTTCTATACTGAAGTCACTAATTGTTGTGACCAAGTAATTGGTTAGGGAATAACAAAACAAGAGGTTGCAGATAAATAGTGTATTGAACAGTAAATACAACAGAAGAGTGTTACACGACTTGAGAGTGTGTGTCGGTTGACCAACGTTCAGTCTATATCACTGATTCCCTCGAGGCTTACTTTCCTACTAATTTTATAGTAAGTGGAAGAGTCCACAATATACTCATTAGAGGAAAGACACCACAGCGCTAATATTTGCAGGATTTGAGATGTAGCCCACTTTGCGATGATTCACTGTTTTTGCTCTCTTAGTTCATAATAGTCAATCTTAGACTTAGTTCATATACAATAATCACCAATCATTGCAAAAATATCAGTAACATGATTCAGTGTACAAGGTAAGGGAGAAAAACCGATCTCCTTGGAATATGCTAAATTTCATATCCAGCCAGCATTAACGGCTTCAGTAATCAAGGAGGAAAAAAGCTATCTAGCCAAAGCATCTGACAAAGATCTTTACTACCTTTTCTCCATATTCCACCATCCTTTTCTCACACACAGGTTTGTTTCTCATTTAGCCTGAGGGCGCTTACTATAAGGGTGAAAGGCATAGTTGAATAGCTTTCCCACCTTGTCTTCTTATCTCCACTTAACACTGAATATTGAAAAAAAGGCAACAATTTTGTTATTGATTATATATTCCTGCCTTCCAAGCTGCTTATTGATTGGTGGTTAATTAGACCTCCTGTTCCTTGCAGTTTTGCATATGGCCGTTCTGCTGATGAAATTATCCAGATCTTTTCATTATTATGAAAACATTTCTTTAAAAAAATATTTTTTTGTAAACTGCCAAAAGGTAATGTTTATATTTGCCGCTTTGATTTGAATTGGAGGAAAGCTTAAAATTTAACACAACAAAAATTGGGGCTCTTTGCAGTGTTTTGTTTTTAAGCTAGTATATAAATATCTTTTTGTGTTTCAAAATAGCGTAAAAGTTCAGAAACAAAAAGGATGCTTATACTTAACATCAGAAAGAGATAGTTGAAATTTCTAGGGTGCATAATGAGGAAAGGGGGCTTGGAAAATTTGGTACACACAGGACAGATTGAAGGCAAAAGGGATAGAGGAAAACAACCTACTTAGTGAGCTTGAGTAAATGGATGGCTGAACATCGTTCAGGAGAGATAGCAAAAAGACAAAATTTATCAAGTGCTACAAAGGACAGGAAATTGTGGAGAGCCATGATTGCTAACGTCCTGATGGAACATGACACATAGAAGAAGATCCCAAAAATGGGATAGTGGTTGTTAATGGGTTAATCTTGAACATGTAATAATTATCTGTCTATATCTCTGAGGGAAATGGAAAAATCAGGCATAGCTGTCCACATATGGAGGGAAAAGGGAGATCACTGCCCCCTGTGGATGAGGTTGAAATAATAGACAGAGAACATCACTGGGAAATACGAAAACTTAAGGAATCAGCACATATGCTAGGCCACAAAAGTCTCCTGAACTGGCCAAGCATAGAAATGAATACAATATGGAAACCAGTAATAAGGTGTGCTAGAAAAAATATGGATAACAACAAAAAATTGCGATATAAGCTCTGGTAAAAAATGCAATAATAATAACAGAAAAAATTGCAATATGAGCACTGGTAAAAAATGATTTCTGAGACATTAGGTTTATAAGTCCCAAAAATTCAAACACAGATGTCCTCAAGGACACATGGCCTAGTGGATAAAGACGTTGGTTAGATCCAGTGACTGGACCCAAAGAGTTATGTGTTCAATACCAGACCACAGGTGAACCAAAATTTGGAGAGTTGAGTTAAAGGGATGTGGAACTAGAACAGTCTACCTCGGTGGAAGAAATAAAGGGTTTGGTTTGAAATTCCAATCACAATGGCCAAAACATTGTGAATATGGCAATGGAGATGAGGATAACAGTCTGAATAATGTAAATATTGCAAGTAATGTAATAATTATTGCTCACTTTTCTGGCTATCTTGGATTTTTGGTTGAAATAGAAACAAACCATGATCAATTCTTTTTTTTTTTCACTGTTGATGTATCACAGTCAAGTCAAAGGGAAAATGATTTTTATTCCTGTGGTCAATAGAATATCTAACCCTAGAACACTAACCATGGGTATATAGTACCCAGCACAAATTTTCCTATTTTTAATTACAATTTTCAGTACCTGATTTTCTTACCTAAATAATGTTTTTCAGTTCCTATTAATGTTTACTCAAAGTACAAAGTTTGAAGTGCCTTCATGCAAAATATTTCAAATAAAGATTTATATTTAATATTGTTTTTGATATTTTCAAAATCGGTTTATGATATACCCATGGTTAGTAGTGGGGCAACTTTAATTGATGGTTAGTGTTCTAGGGTTAAGGTAAAAAAATACCTTTAATGAATTTACCTAAGACGAACTTTATTATACATATTATATCATCATTCTGTTGATTCATCTGTTAATTAGTAAATTAATTATAATTAGCATTTGCGTTACACTCTGTAACCTAACCCATAAATGTTCAGTATACCAGCAGTAGACATACTAAATCCCTAACCATTTGTTTACTTCTGCCGAACTGGAATATGTTGAAGCTGTGTTTGTGTGGCACGAGAAATAAGGGTATAAAAACAAGTTTTATGGTGGGTACCAATTTAATTCCCACTTTGCCATTAACTCAGACAAATAATGGACCATTCTGTTTGAATTGTAAGGAAAGACAGAAGAAAAATATATCAAAGATACTGTTTGGTTTTAGTGAGAAAAAGAAGGCTTACATAGTAAGGAATGAAAGGTAGAAGAGATGATAACACTCTCATGTTTTTAATGTCTGATTAAGTGAAATGGAAAATTTTTAATCTTTGCACCTGTATCCTCTTATTTCTTTAAATAATGACCTGTGGGGTCGATCAGTGTAAAGAATGAAAAATACTGTGAAATTTCCACAGGTTCCTTCTAGTATAGTGATTTTCTAAGCCCGGCTTAGATGTGGCACGAGGCCGAAAGTATGGGGCACCCAGTGAGGATCGAACTCACTACTCAGTTATAATTGATCTAGCAAGACAAGCTTTCTAACCATTACACCACGCTGAGGTGCCCTTTTTTATACCCCCCCCACTGAGTCAGGTTGTAACACAAGGTCGTTTTTTAATGTGGAGACCCGAGTGTTTTCACCTGGGTCACTGGTCATAGCTTGTCCAAGCTGGCCATAGCTAGTCTTGGCTTGACATTGCTGGTCCAGGCCGGAGCCGATCCAAGCTAGTCGTAGCCATGATACTACCAGCGCAGGGACGAATCCGTACACCAGGTAAGTATCAAGTGATGCTCTCAGCCAAAAGGCCAACAAAGTGAGCAATCTGCGAACAGATACTATACTCTGATCCTGGCCTCCAGGCCGAGCAGCATGTGGTTCCTTCTAGTATATATGAACCTAGAAATCATTCATAAATCCTCAGGAAACAAACCCGTGATGGTGTCATCATTTATGTATGGACTCGGCCACACAATATCATAGTCCCCCATTTAAGATAATCTGCAGACCAATCCAAGTGTTGCTACATATTGAGAAGTTTCTTGTCACATTTGCAGAAGAGGGATGAAAATATTTATTTTTTTGTTGGATTGTCTGCAATGAAACTAGGTTTCTCCTGCAAAGATGGATGCAGGTTCTAATCCTGTCAGAAGACGTATATTTTTCTTTAATAAGATTCCTTGAATATTCAGGCCAGTAGGTGAAAATAAATATACTGTTTATAATAAACAGAACATCTACTCAAATCCAATAAAAATAATGTTTGATGTGAAAACAAAAAAAAACAACACATAAATATCGCAAACCTTTAAATTGTTTGACAATACAGGTGTCTTGTCTCTTCAGGACGTGGATGATCATGGCTTTCCACAACTTCCTATCTTTTATAGCTCTTATTAACATTTATATTTTCATCCCCTAGGTCAGGCTTACTGCTCCCCCTGTTCCTTTTAAAGCCTGTACAAATTACAAGAAACTGTCATTTGATAATATGTCCATTGGGACACAACGAATGACAATGTAATATCCTCATTTGGTTTCAAGAACCCCCAAGATGCATGTGGGCATGAAAAAGCCAACAGGAGGAACATCAAGAATGAGTTTGACTATATAACAACCAGTAAAAGATTTTGTACAGTAGTACTTCACTAAAATGTACACAAGTGCCTACTGTGTGATCAACTATTATATGCAAACTAAGGATAAAATTAGGAAAATTAAACAAACCTGTGGTGGCCCCAAATGTAAAAATAAAATATGAAAATAAAATATTAAATAATAAATTTGAATTAAAAGAAGACATTTGCTCCTTAAAAACCCTTTTTCTTTCTCTCTCACTATACTTCTCTCTCAACTAATGAGAAGGAAACTCTTGTATAAAAAGAGGAAGAAAAAGAAGACTGAACAACAGCTGCTAGTTTGCTAGTCCAGTGTCTAATTATTGTGAGTAGAAATCTACCAAACTAAGAGTGGCTCCATGCATAATTTCCACTATAAAAAACAGAAAGAAAGACAGGAATACTGCAAAATAAATAAAAGAATTTTGGCCAATCAAAAGAACAAAGAGACTTTTGATGTTAGTTGTAGCCAAGCATCATGCCAACTAGTTTAGCACCTTTCAAAATTGTATATAAAGAGATGGCTGACAGCAGTAGAGGAGACAGCTAGTAACCAGCTCGAGCATGCTGCATGAAGAAGCAAGCAGTCATTTAAGACATTTTTCTGCCCCTTTTTGAGGGTTAAGAATACACAGCAGAGTAGTGCCACAACATATTTCCAAAGTAACTACACTCCTGACAGCCGCCAAAAGAAGACAACTGCTATCAAAATCTGTGTTGTCAACGACCTTGCTGAACAAAATTTCACCAACTACTATTTATAAAGGACTCACTCCAATCAAAATTAATTAAATAAACATATATTGTTTATTTATATCTTTGACTCTGTTCCTTAATTTCGAAGTGTTCTGAAGTTTCTGATAAATATTACTAAAACGCTAGTGCTTCTCCACAAACCTAAAGCAACACTTAAACTACAATTGACTCCAAAACAAATGAATTTGCAAACAAACACCTGTTGATATAGTTAAAAACAAATATAAAAAGCTTAGAAAAGGTCAGTAACTAAAGGAGTTCTGGAGGGACATAGCAATAAAAAAAAGGCATCCATTGAATGGTTTTAACCAGAATTGATGATGTAAACAGTTTAGACACTACAACTCCACAAAAGAATCTCTCGGTGCCTTCTTTGTCTCGCGTTTTCTACTGACCTGAGGTGGAACAACTACATTGAATCAATAGCTTCATCTACCGCAAGGAAAGCATGTTCTTGTGTCACGCCAGAAGGTTTTTCTCGCCTGAGTCCGTCCTTCAAATCTACAAATCTGCTGTTCATCCTTGCATTGAATACTGATGCTATATATGGTCTGGTGCCCCTGCTGTTCATCTCAAAGTCCTCGACAAAATCCAGAGATGGACATGCAATGTGATAAGTCATGATCTGGCATCTCAACTCCAGTCACTTTCTCACAGACATGATGTGGCTTCCCTCTGTCTTTTCTACAAATATTTTTATGGCAACTGCTCTGACGAGCTACTTTCACTGGTACCCCAACTGCATGAATTTAAGCGTGCTATTAGGTGGGCATCTCATCCCACCCTTTCACTGTTGAAACAGTTAAATGTAACCACCTCTACTACTCCAACAGCATCTTCTCTCACACTTCCCGACAGTGGAACTCTCTTCCTCCTACTTTCTTCCCTGATAGCTATATACGTATACGTATATATACGTATGAATATATATACGTATATGTATACGTATATATACGTATGAATATATATGCATATATATATACATATATATACAAAGTAACCAAAAAAGTGCTGTTCGTTTTTTGATTAGTCATTGATTGAAGTTGAAATATATACGAAATGTGTGTAGCAATTGTTTTCAAATTCGGACAGCTGGAAGTAGGAACATCAGACGTTATATAAAACACGCGCACCGTGCCTGCCCATCAGTTATAAGCCGGACAGCTGTGAGAAGGATGGAAGTGTCTAGAGATCTTGTTCGGGGCTTGTTGACAGAGAGGGTCTTCCACCTTCTTGACCCATAGCAGCACTCAAAGCACTTCATGTAGGCCTCTGTTTTGAGTCTGAGGTCCTCACCAACAAATTTGGGAGTTCTTATCAGAGTGAGTTTTTTTTTTAAAGTTTCTATACCTTTGTAATCACCATTAGACTCATCCAACTCTTTCCAAATCTTTCTCACTGTTCTCAGATTGACACCTAAACTCTCTGAAATGTTCTTATTGGAGCTTCCGGAACAAATGCCAAGCAGTACAGCATGCAGTTTTCAAATTTCTGCCGGGGTGAATGGTGCCCAACTGACCCTATTATACAGTGCAGTCGACAAAATAAAAAAAATGTGCATGCACGAAATAAAAAAATATGAAATGGAGACAATTTACCCATCGCACCCTTTGTAATTCATTAAATGGTTATTATTTCCATTATATATAAGCAAAATTGTCTCATGCCTTTCGATGTCACTTTATATAATACATGTTATAGATGCTGCTTCAAGCCAATTTTCTTAACGAACCATAAAATTATCAGGAATTTTGCATTTGCTTCTATGTTTTGTTTTTTAATCTTGTTATAGAATGAAAAGTACTGGATGACACTCAATGATGACTGACATCGAAATATTTTTTTAACCATTTCACCGCAAGCAAGGCAATAACGCCACTAAATCAAGTCGGCGGGGGGTGGTACAAGGAGTGAAAGAGAATGGGGATGATTGAGGAAAGTGTTGTGGCCTGTATAGGGGTCAGAAAAGAAAGACACGGGAGATAAAGGTAGATTAAACAAGTGTATTGAAATAACAGATATATACAAAGCAAGAGTGTCAGTAATAAGCAGATAGAAGTGTCCGTCCGAACGATCAGGTTACACTGCATCTCGGCTGCCCAACGAGAGCCTTACAACTGCCTCAACAACTGCCCTAGGAAGTCTTGCGGTTAGTATTTATGAGAGAAGGAAGAGTTCATTCTTCTGTAGGGGGGTTTACCACAACAGAAAGGTCAAAAAAAGAAATGGGGTTCAGGAAGACTGAGGATGATGATTGTCATTGCATTTAAATTTTTGAAGATTCTATGAGGCAGGGAAGCAAGAAATCGGAAGGGTTTTTCCACAGTTAATAAGTGCAAGAAAAGAAACTATTAGCATACAAGAGTCAGTTGAATCTAGCTCGTTCCACAGTAAAATGGTGAGACCTAGTTACAAATCTAGTATCTCACTTAAATTCATGAATTCAGAGAACTAGGGAAAAGAGCTCATCAGAACAATTGTTACAAACTGTTTGAGTAGAATGGCAAGAAAGATGATATTTGCTTAAATCAGGGGTGTCCATACTTTTTTCAAAGAGGGACAGATTTGATGAGGGCGAACCAGTCTGCTTGGTATTCTTTGAACCATGAAAATTAAATGCAAAGGAACTATCTTAAGAAAATTTTATTGCAAATGGATGACAAATAAATTTAAACAGGTCTTGCCAAAATCACTCAGCCTGTCATATCCGAAGCCCATATAAGATGAAGTAAAATATGTCTGAGAAAAAAGAAATTCCGGGAAGCTATAATATATCCCAGGTTAATCTTAAACATTACATATTGGTAATTAATGTTGTCAGTCAGCTTTTATCTCCAACTATTTAAGTGTAACGTCAATCGACATCTCCAGTTGCCTTGATCTATCCACTTCCCTTCTCCACATCCTTTCACCTTTCATTCCTATCTGCTCTCGCTCCAAATCTTCTGTAACCCCCTTACCTTGATCGATCCACTATCTTTCTCCACATCCTCTCCTTTACCACTCCTATCTGCTCTTCCTCCAAACCTTCTGCAACCCCTTGCGTGCTAGTGGCCTCCAGCCTTCCTTGGGGTGATAAGCTTATAAAAAAAAAATTAAAAAAAAGCATATGACTAGGAACATAACACCAACATTCATCTTATTAAGAAATCGAAAACAAAGTGACACAAGTCCAAGTGTCCAAATATATTTATAACTGATTTTGACCAACACAAAACAAACTCACTAAGATTTTAGAATTTATTTATCTCAGATGACCAGAACAAATTACTTGCCTGCACTAATGTGAAGGGTGATATTGAGATCTGGACTGCAGTACATAGGCCAGGTCTGGTTCAAAGGCACTGATTTTAGAAATTGGCTGGAAAAGGCCAAGGTCAATGTCACACCACCAGATGGTACCCACACGGAACTGCTGCCATCTTTTGGTAAAACATGGAATTGAATTTCTTAGGCGTGTACTTTACATATGCTGATTGACAATACTGCCAAGCCGTATTCTATGCCAGGATTAGAGCCATATGATATTTGACCGCAGGCTGTAATTGGACCCCAGGCCTGACTAAAATGATCCAGGAATAAATATTTTACTTTCTTAGCCTAATGTAAATTAGAGACTTAAACATTTTTTTTTGTTGAAGGTTTAGAAATTTAGAAATACATTATTTGAAGCTCTATATCTTCTCATGCCAATAAATTCCCAACACCTTCTGAAAATTCAATATTACACAGGAGAAAACCAGATAGTTTTAATTTTTTAAAAAAAGAAAAAAAATGCTGGGAACTTTTACACACACCTAATAATATAATTCACATATACTTAATAGTAAATTATTCATCCTTGGTGTGAAATTAAACTACATTCGGCAACAAGGCCTCTGTTCAGGATGTTTTGAGATGTGTGGAACCACCTCTTAATTGCTGTTGTTCCCAGGTCCACCCTGACCCAGGGTGGTAGCACCAGTTAGGGTCCCAGTTATGGGCAAATAGTTAACCCCCAACCTGTGGTCAAAATACTATGAAAGTATAAAAATACATTTTTATAATAAAAAAAATTACCAGAAATCAATTATTGTAAAAGAAATTACTAATGCTTCCAAGAAAATTAAATTTCAGCATTAAATGACCCATAAGGAGTTGATATGCCGTTAAACAAACAAATGTAATCAAAGCTTCCAAGAAAATTAAATTTCACCATTAATTTACCCATCAGTCAGTTATGTGCCATGCGTGATACACACTTAAGCGATCATGTATCTTTTGATACCTGACTGACGACATAAATTTTTTTCCGTAGTAAGTTGCCATTTCTTTCTGCGGTAGACCAGTTGCAATCCAAGGCAACTAGTCTGCCCTGCTATTTATCCATAGCTGGGTGGGGGGAGAAGTAGAGGATTCATACCTTTCCCAAGGGTAAATGACCCATAAGGAGTTGATATGCCGCTAAACAAACAAAATTATTTCTATTTTTTCTTCTTTTTATACCATGTTTCTTCTGAACATAAGCTCTGTATGATCACTGAATTTAAGCAATATCGAGCCTGATCAGTACTTAGATGGGTGACTGTTTGAAAATACCAGGTGCTATAAGCTTGAATGTGAAGGTGGTGTAATGGATAATGGCTTGGAATTATTAATCAAAGAACCGTTGTGTTTGTTATATTCACTTATGTGCAAATACCATTGGGAAAGGTATGAATCCATCTCTTCCCCCCAGGTATGGATTAATTAGTAAGAATTTTATCACTAAACCATTGTTATCTCAAAAAAAAATTCTTAAAATCTCTGTCTTTACATAACCTGTAAAGGGTTGGTAAACCATAAAAAACAAATCAATCAGTCAATGGATATAAGCAATTACAGCTCTCTACAGATTCCATTTTTTTTTTTTTATTTGTGAATGGCTTTCTTTGGGAAGTGTTGTAGGGTGGTTTCCTGTTGCTTTCTCCATCATTTTGAATTTATTATTATATTTCTACTAGACTGGCTGCCACCTGTGGCTAGAGATCACAGTTTATGCTACCAGTGAAGGCCTTGTCCCTTCTTGATAGCTTAATATCATGGCTCTCTACAGATACCTTTTTTTTTTCTTTCTTTGTGAATTGCCTTAATTTCTTAAAGATGATGGAGTACTTTCCCATGGTCCTTTTCCTAGACTGGCTGCCACCCAAGAGAACCCAGCCTACTCTGGTATTTAGGACATTTTCCAAAATATCCTGTTCTTTCTTGATGCAGGATATCATGGCTTTCCATTAATTCCTTTTCTTTCTTATTTGCGTGTTCCTATACCCTTGCCCATGGCTTGGAATCTATTGTTGTTTTCCTTCTAAACTGACTGCCACCTGAGGTTACAGAGCCCAGTTTATGCTACTATGTAACTCACAGCTGGGTGAAGAAAAAATAGATTCATGCAATTCCTAAAGATATTTGTGTGAAAGTAAATGCAATATACTAGGCCAGAATTTGCTAATTCTGTTTTCCACTCCAATAACTTTTTATGCTATGCACCTAACAGTACATATAGGAATTCTGGATAACACTATTGTAAGGAGCTATAAAGAAAAGTTTTCTTTGCTATATAATTCTGCAATTTCAGAAGATAAAAATGGAAACGTAAAAACCATGGCCAAATATTACAATGGCCTAACGACAGACTTTCTTGACTTAAGAAATATTCTCTAATTATTGTACTGGTCAAAATACTGTATAGGGAATTATTTTTTTATTTAAAGCTAATTTTATCTTGAAAAAGATAAATGCAAAAAAGACTGCCTTTGTTTGCCAGTAAACTCTTTTGCGAAAAGTGAATTCACATTTTCTTATTTTTTTTATCCTTCTTTTCAGAATTTTATTTTGTTCCATTTGCCGAATTTTAAGTCGTTTTTACTTTCGAAATATTTCCAGAAAGTAAAAGTTTCCTCTCTAATTGCATCACTTAGCCACCAAAATGCCACGAGCCATTCTCTGGTTTTGGTCTCTTTCTTAGCTATTCATTTCATCTATTTTATACCTTGGCTAAATGATGTATGCTACTTCTAAAAGCAAACGACAAATTATATGATTGTTAGGTTCAAAGTCTTCTTATTTCTACAGACTTGAATTCTTATTCGCATGCTCTGCTTTCTTTTCAACCTAGCACCAGCTTAAGGCTTATATGTTGGTTTCATAAACATATTTCTTGGATAATAATCATCACCATCATCATCAGTCATATGAGAAGATGTGGTGGTAGGGGTTTGCACAGCTATGCACCTGACCAGCTCCCGCCATATGACTCTGTCATGTACAAATTGTTTGAGTCTCTGTGGAGGATCTTCCATTGCCATTTTTCCTGTCTGCCTCTTCTTCTGGTTGGTTCGTTCATTTTGTTTGGCAGCATATCAATGTCTATCGATTATTAATGCTGAAATCTAAATATTTCAAACGCAATTTTATCACTTCAACTAAATATATTTTAAACGCAATCACATGCCTGGCAATGCCTAGGATGGTTCTGTAGCATCTCATTTCTAATGCCTAGATTCTATGCATATTCTTGTACAATGCCTGTTGTTACATTGTCCTAATCTAAATCACTGCATTGACATTTTATACTAACGTTTGCCTAATACAAGGCTTGAGAACCACTCCAGGTAAAGGGTTACAGTTATAATGAATGAGGTGTGAAGAATGAAAGAGGAGGTGTTAGGAAGTGGAAATTATGAGGATGTAACAGGGGTCCTATTGGTAATAGCATTGTTTCGTTGTTGAACTGTGATATTTTCTTGTATTGGATGGGGATATATATATCCTCATGATAAGTTGTTGTGGAGATATTATTCTAGCCCATGAGGGTTTTTTAAATAGAAGATAGAATATTGTATGTGATTCATAGTTTTTTGTGGGGATAGGAAGCCTACCTGAAAGGGAAATGAGAGCTGTCTTGTCACTATGGTTTGAAGAAAGCAGAGTGAGAGTTTTTGCCTTTTCTTTTCATACTGCTTTATACAGCAACACCTAGCAGACATTCAGTCTCCTGGCAGAAGTGGTATGGTCATCCTGCAAGTATAAGAAGGATAGACAACAACTGACCTTTGACTTGAAGAGGTCAAGACTGTAGTGTTGCATGTTTTACATGTGCTTGGGACATTATTATTACATTATTCGGACTATTGTCCTCATCTTTGTTGCCATATTTATTACAATGTTTCCGCCGTTGTATGCTCCGGCCTTCTTCAGGTGGTTGTTCAGTTCAACATTCCAACCACCTGAAGAAGGCCGGAGCATACAACGGCCGAAACGTTGTAATAAATATGGCAACAAAGATGAGGACAATAGTCCGAATAATGTAAATAGTGTATATAATACCTCATCTCAGAAATATAGACAGATGTGTTTGGGAATACTGAAGTCTGAGGCCTAAAGTAACATTTATTTTATACGAGCAATATTTATTTTTCAGTCATGATCTGCTTTGTTGATGTGTTTAATTCAATAATGAAAGTTAATTGCATAGATTAAACATTATAGAAGGAAAATTCAGATCAGAATTCAACTATCAGGTTACAAACTTATTGATCCACTTTCATGTTGAAATCTGTTTTATGCTGTTGATCTTTGCCATATTTGCATTCTTGTTTTTCTTTATTCCTTCTTTTGAAAACAATGCTATCTACATAGCTATGATTGAAATGTATTTTTTGCTTTCATTCCTGGAACTGCTTTAGAATGAGAATGATATTTGATTACACTCATATGAGTACTACTTCTTTAAAGTTAATGCGTGGAGGGTGAATTCTCTTTCATAGCACCAAAAAATAAATAAATGAAAAATAAATTATCTTCTATTAATAACAATGATAAAAATTATAATTAAAATAAGCATAATTTTTTTTTTTAATTTTTAAAAAATAAAAGTTTTTAAAAAATTGATCAGAATGTTGAGAGTTTCAGACTAAATTTCTTTTAAAAGAAAATTAGCTTCTTTAATTATAAGCAGTTTAGTTTGGAATGTCATTTCGAATTCTTTTGAACAAAAATTCACGTTATGTCATGTACACTTGGTAAGAAATCTCTATTTTACACACACTCACTAGCACAATGAATTGTTTATCTCAAGTGGCAGAGGCAAGAAACTGAAATTGAGAGGTCTAAATGCTTGAAGGATGAAATCAAACATTTATATAAGCACACTGAATAGAAATAAAACATTTCTATCCCAAAACAGGACAATTTCATTAGAAACCTGCAATACTATGTAATATCATTCCTCCTATATGATGATTCGTAGCTTAGGTGTGGCACAAGGCCGAAAGTATCAGGCACCCAGTGTGGATCAGTCATAATTGATCTAGCAAGACAAGCTTGCTAACCATTACACCACATTGAGATTCCCTCAGTCCTCCTATATGGCAGTGTGAATTGGACAAATTTCTTCACAGATGTAGATTGGTTTGTTTGGTTTGTTTTGTTTTACGGCATATCAACCTCAATGGGTCACTTAATGCTGACAATTTTTTTATTTTATTTTTTCTGGTAATATTTTTGTTTTGTCAAAAATCTATTTCTGGTAATATTTTTTTCCTCAAAATTGTATTGCTGGTAATATTTTTATTTTTCAAAAATGTATTGCTGGTAATTTGTTTATTTTTAAAAAATGTGCTACTGGTAATATTTTTTTCTTCAAAAATTTATTTCTGGTAATATTTTTTTTTCTTCAAAAATTTATTTCTGGTAATATTTTTTTACAAAGTATTTCTGGTATTAAAACCTATTTTTGCACTTTCATAATGTTTTTTTTACCTCAGTTTCGAGGTCAACTATCTGCCCATAACTGGGACCCTAACAGGTGCTACCATCCCGGGTCAGGATGGACCTGGGAACACCAGGAATTAAGAGGTGGTTCCACGCTCCTCAAAGCCTCCTGATCAGAGGCCTTGCTGTTGGACGTAGTTTATCGTCTTACCCTGGACGCGGATGTAGTTTATCGTCATACCCAGGACGGCAGATGTAGAGGGAAAGCAACAAAGATATGGGTCTACAGAAGGATAATGAGGATATCATGGACAGAACATTTGAGCAATGAGGAAGTTTTAGGAAATCGGTAACAAAAAGGACATTTGTACTTAGAAAGAGACAATTGATATTTTAGTGGTTCATTGAAGAGAGAAAGCTTGTAGAATTCACAGGACATATGGAAGGCAAGCAGGACATAAAGAAACATATCTAATGAGCTTTTGTGATTTTTTTTTATGATTTCACCCCAAGCAAGATGATAATACCACTAAGATGCAAGGGGTTACTGGGTTTGTTTTGCTTTACGGCATATCAACCTCAATGGGTCATTTAATGCTGCCAAAATTTTCATTGTTGGTAATATTTTTTTCAAAAAATCTATTTCTGGTAATATTTTTTCCTTCAAAAATCTATTTCTGGTAATAATTTTCCTTCACTGGTAATATTTGTTTTTCAAAAATGTATAGCTGGTAATATTTGTTTTTCAAAAATGTATAGCTGGTAATATTTTTTTTTTAAAAATGTATTGATAGTCCTATTTTTTTCCAAAATGTATTGCTGGTAATACTTTTTTTTACAAAGTATTTCTGCTATTAAAACCCATTTTTACCCTTTCATAGTTTTTTGATCCCAGTTTGGGGGTTGGCTATTTGCCCATAGCTGGGAAGCTACCACCCCAAGTCAGGGTGGACCTGGGAACACCCGCAATTAAGAGGTAGTTCCATGCTTCTCAAAACCTCATCAGAGGTTTTGCTGTTTGACATAGTTTATCATCTTACCCAGGATGTGGATGTAGTTTATCATCATACCCAGGACGGGGGGGGGGGTACTGAGAGTAAAAGAGAATGGGAAAACGTCCGTGAGGAGAAAGGACAATAAAGGAATTCAGAAGGATAGAAGTGTGAGAGAAGAAAACTATTAGAAAATAACGTATGGTTACATTTAGCTATTTTAAATTTTTATTTCAATTTCAGTCAATTATAAATCTTTACATTTGTACCCTCTTACTTCTTTAAATAATGACCTGCATTCACACTTATGATTGTTATTGCAATATTTGGCTAAAGTTGTTAAGCTCTAATATTTACTGATGCAATAAGGGTATTTCCTTGGGTATTTTGTAGCTGGGGAACACACAGTTAACTTATTTATTCCTTAAATGTTATGATACATCAGAAAATTCAAAAAGGAAAACACTGAAATCTTGAAATTATTGGTTGGTATCTGTATTATTATGTTATTATCATATTATTATTATGTTATTATTATATTATTATGTTTATATAGTTTTTCCCTTTAACCTTTTCACTATCTTCATATGTTTTGGATTGGTTGTATGGCTGAGTGATTAAAACCATGTGGCCCATGTTTGAATCTCACTTTGGTCAGTTTGTCAAGGAGGTTACTTCTTGATAATCTCAGCCTTGGGAGATAATTCGAACTTGCTGCATGATTGATCTAAAGCTTATGAGTGAAATTGGGTCGACAAAACTGTTCAGAAGCATACGTAAACAGACAGCATTTCTGTTACAAAAAAATTCCTTTCAATTAATTAAGAACAAATAGATATATACACTTTTAATTAATGATAATTATATTTACATAAATTAATGAAACCACATATATGTTTATTCTTCATTTAAGATAAACAATTATTATCCACAAATGTTTGTGCACATGTCTCAAAAAAAGTTTTCCAGTCTACAAAAAACGTTTTGGTAAAAAGAAGTTTTGAAAATTAAAAAAATTAAAAAGGAATATGCAGATATCAATGATGTAAGCACAGTTTCAAACTTGAAATTTGTAAATAACAGTTCAGTCCAATAACTCTTTCAAATATCAGGGATCAATTTTACATTGTATTAATATTATAAACAGGACCTCTCTATTAAATCTATAAAAAGATTAATATTTTTTTGGTTTTGAAAAGATTTTGTGTCTTGAGGAAAGCCTAATGAATGCAAATGTTGTGGCATAAGGTAAGGAAGGCTTAATGAATGCTAATTCTGACAAATGTCATGGCTTGAAGAAGGCCTAATGAATGATAATACTGACAAATGTTGTTGCTTGAGGAAGGCCTAATGAATGCTAATACTGACAAATGGGGTGGCTTGAGGAAGGCATAATGAATGCAAATGTTGTGGCTTAAGGAAGGCTTAATGAATGCTAATTCTGACAAATGTCATAGCTTGAGGAAGGCCTAACGAATGCTACTTCTGACAAGTGTTGTGGCTTGAGGAAGGCCTAATGAATGCTAAATCTGACAAATGTTGTGGCTTGAGGAAGGCCTAATGAATGCTAATTCTGACAAATGTCATGGCTTGAGGAATGTCTAATGAATGCTAATTCTGATATGTGGCTTAAGGAAGGCAGTCTACTGAATGCTAATTTGAAAAATTATTCTCTGAAAAAAAATTTCCCTATTTTTTTTTTTTGGAACATTCTATTTAAATAGCGCCTATATATCCTGATTGTAATATGATTTTAATTTCTTAGATGAAGCATTTTCCTCAGAAACCTGCCTTTCTATTAGTGCTGCCTCATTCTTTTTTTAATCAAATTCACCCCAAGCAAAGCAGTAAAATCACCCAAGCAAAGCAGTAAATTCACCCCAAGCAAAGCAGTAAAATCACCCCAAGTAAAGCAGTAAATTCACCCCAAGCAAAGCAGTAAAATCACCCCAAGCAAAGCAGTAAAATCACTAAGACAGAAGGGGTTACTGAGTGCGAAAGAATTAGAAAACAGAAATGTTATTAAGGAACGAGGACAATAGAAGAGTAATCAGGAGGACAGTAGATAACGACTGACATTGCATTTAAATTTTTGAAGATCAAAGTTGGCTGGAAAGCATGTAACTGGAAGAGTGTTCCACAAGTGAGAAGTGCAAGAAAAAAAGCTGTCAGTATAGAACTTATGGTTACATCTAGTAAAATTCAACTGTAACTTGATGAGACCCTGTAGCTAATCTAGTCAATCAGTCAAGTGCTGTATACGATACACGCTTGGGCGATCATGTCTCGTTTGATTCATGACTGACTAGGCAGAAGGTTGCCATTTCTTTCTGTGGTAGACTGGTTACAAACCAAGGCTAGGACCCAGTCTTTCCTGCTATTTAACCCATAGCTGGGGGGAGAAGAGATGGATACATACCATTCCCAAATGTATTTGTGCATATGTGAACGCAGCGAACCTGACTGGCATTTGAAGTTGGCTCTCTGATTATACTCAGTCCAAGTGGATTATCCATTACACTTCACCGCACATCTAGAACTGCAGGTAAATTCATAAAGTCAAGGTACCATAGCGAAGAGTTCCTCCGAACAATTAGCACGAAATTATTTATAGAAAAGGTGCAGGGAAGCAACTTTACAGCAGTGGGAAAGTGACTGAAGTCAAGATGCCAGGTAAGGACCAGTAATATTGCTGGTTCTTCTTCGGATTTTATCAAGAATCTCTAAATATAGTCAGGAGCGCCGGATGATATGTGGAAGCAATATTCAAAGTGTGGATCAATCGTATAGATATGTAAGATAGTTTGGAGAGAAAAATTTTCCAGCACAACACAGCGAACCAACTTTCTTAGCAGCTGACCTAGCAATGGATTCAGTATAGTCTTTCCACTAATTAATTGCTGGTGTTCCCAGGTCCACCCTGACCCGGGGTCGTAGCACCTGTTAGGGTCCCAGCTATGGGCAAATAGTTAACCCCCAAACTAGGGTCAAAACACTATGGAAGTGTAAAAATAGGTTTTAATACTAGAAATACTTTGAAAATAATTATTACCAGTAATACATTTTTGAAAATAAAAAAATTACCAGTGATACATTTTTTCAAAAACCAGCAATATATTTTTGAAAGAAAAAAAAAACAGAAAACATTACCAGCTATATATTTTTTGAAAAACAATATTACCAGCAAAGGAAAATTATTACCGGAAATAGATTTTTAGAAAAAAATATTACTAACAATGAAAGTTTTGTCAGCATTAAATGACCCACTGAGGTTGATATGCCATAAAGCAAACCGAACCAAACCAAATTTGGCACCATATCAAAAAGTTCTTTGCAACAATTACTATGAAAGTATTTATAGAAAAAGTACAGGGAAGCTATATTATGGCAGTGGGAAAGAGATTCAAACCGAGATGCCAGGTTGGTATCAATAATATTGCGGATTCTTCTTTGGATTTTATCAAGTATTTCACCAGACCATCTGTGGCAGCAATATTCAAAGCATGGAGGAATAGTAGATTTTTAGTCCAGAGAGTTACTCATTGAAGCTAACCCATCAAATCTATTGGTATTTCTTTCTATCAAAGTTGAGTGTGATTAAATATGAATAATGTCTGATGGTTTTTAAATGATGTGACTTTTTTCTTGCCCCCCACAGGTCAATGTGTTGTTTGTCTGGGTGGCCACGAGAAGCTGCTCACTACGTGGCTGCTTCATTCTATGTCCAGTAGTTGTGATGAGAAATGGAAGGCCAATCGAATAGGACGTGATATATTCACGCGTTACCAACAGAAACCTGGGCCTCGAAAAGAAAAGGACACACATATACCTGAGCGGCCATTGGTAAGTACAGTTTTACTTAGATATGAAAAAATTCAATAGTGTATATATAAGGTCTGTCTGAAAAGTGATGGGACTAGTGTCACAAACAATTTATTTCAATTTCAGACAAAAAACAACATTATTTACATTATTCGGATTATTGTCCTCATCTTTGTCTCCATATTTATTCCAATGTTTCGGCTGTTGTACACTCCAGCCTTCTTCAGGTGGTTGGAATGTCGAACTGAACCCTTTATTTCGCTCTCTGGGTTAGACTGTTCTAGTTCCATGTGCCATGTCTAATGGATGTCAGTTTTCAGTTGTCTCCTGTTAATTCCCCTCTCCAAGTTCTCCACTGCCTTAACCAGGTATTGAACTCACAACTCTTTGGGTCCTGTCACTGGATCTAACTAACGCCTTTATCCACTGTGCCATGTGTCCTTGAGGAAATATAGACAGATACTGAAAAATGACATGGTTTCCCCTTCAAAGTATCCCCCCCCTCGCGTCTAATACGTTTTTTTCCATCCCTCTTTGCCATGCTTCTGTGCACTGCTGGAAGGATTCTTCTTGGATGACCCCTCAGCTCTGTCGATACAGCACACTTTGATGGCCTCCACGCCTTCAAAACAGGTCCCCTTGATGATCCCCTTGAGCTTGATGAAGTGAAAGGGGAGGTTGTTCTAGCATGGCAGTGTTCTTCTCAGCCAAAAACTGCCAGATGCTCAGGGCATTGTGAAGCAGGTGCATTGTCGTGATGAAGCGGCTACGATTTGTCCTGCCACAGAAACATGGAAAAAAAGTGCAATGCTTGCCGAAAGCTAAGATTACATTTATATACTCCCAATATATTATTTTAGATGATAACACAATCCGCTTATCCCTCTTTTGCCCATAGCTCACACTGTATACCCAGTCCCGTTACATTTCAGACACGCCTTGTATTATACTATATTTATCACAATGTAATACACCTATGATATAATGACGAATATAGCTTTGGAAGGATTGGTACTGTAAGTGACCTCCTTCATGCTGAAATATAGATCCACTGTAAATAACCCACAATCGGTTGATAAGCCATAAAAAATCTATTAGTAGTAAAATTGAAGGGGAAAAAAGCGATATTAGATGGATGATTTTCATCTCTTTTTTGTTTATATGTTAATTTTATATTCTGATTTCAAATCAAAATAATCATTTATAATAATATATATTTTATTCTAAAAGTAAACTAAGCATGAATAGGCTGCACTAGAGGTAGTTTCATCCAACACATTGCAAAAAAATTAGTCATATTCTTAAATAGTCTTGTCAGATCGAGACATTCATATGGACGTTGTTCATGGCACCAAACCTGTTAAGAAATACCGCTTTCTAAGACCAATGGCTTTGAGCAAGTGAAGCCTGTGGGTCTTGGCAAAGATCATCTTTCTTCGAAACTTGTGGATTGGTATTACAGAATCACAAACAAAGAACTTTACCAAACAGCAGAAACCGTATAACTTGAGGACTTTCAACAGCTGAAATGGATTTTAAATGTAGCTCTAAAAGAAAATAATGATATAATCAAGATGTTGACATCTCACACTACATCAAATAAAAGGTTAGGGAGAAAGATTTTATAAATTTCAACCAAAAGTAATAATAGCTGCTTGGTCAATGAATGTGAATGTTTCCTTATAAGGAAACAGCCAATATTATTGTTACCATCACCAAAGGATGAGTGTATGTTTAGGTGCTTGTCTACAAATGATAACTAAACTGTTGGGCTATAAAAGGACGACTTATTTAGTGAGAAATATAGCATTCATGATCGTTGGCTTTCTTTCGTTCCAACATTTTGTTAATAAATAAAAAGTAGTAAAATAGCATATAATTTGCAAGCATTGGAGCAGTTTTAGAATACTAATTTTCAAGATAAGCAGACTCCCCTCCTCATTACCTTGAAGATTGACATAACAATTCTGTGGCCTGTCAGTTATATGCCATGCATGATACACACTTCAGCAATCATGTATCTTTCGATACATGACTGACGAGGCAGATTTTTTCCCACAGTATGTTGCCATTTCTTTCTGCAGTAGACCATTTGCCATCCAAGGCTATAGAACCTGGTCTGTCCTGCTATTTACCCATAGCTGGGGAGAGAAGAAGAGGATTCATACCTTTCCCAAAGGTATTAGCACATAAGTGAATGTAATGGATTCGACTGGAATTTGAACTCGGCTCTCCGATTTCTCAATCCGTGCTGCCATCCATTACTCCACGGTGCCACCTGTGGCCTATACCAAATTTAAAAGCCTGCTATAGTGCAGATGTTAATAAACAAGTCTTGTTAGATTATCGCTAATACGAGTTTGATGTGAACTTCAGGCAGAAATCTACTTTATACAGTAAGATCATAAGTTTGTAACTGAAAATAAATTGCTATTTTCTTGGGTTTTTTATTAATTGGCGGTCATGGAAGCAAATAGAAGACACAAATTAACATTTCTTTTCTTTTTTTTAATCATTTCACCTCAAGTAAAGCAATAATGCCTCTAAGACACAAGGGGTTACTGAGTATGAAAGAATAAGAAAAACAAAAACATTATTAAGGTGCGAGAACAATAAAAGAAGTGGAATCAAGAAGACAGGAAATAACGATTGACATTGCATTGAAATTTTGGAAGATCAAAGTGGGCTGGAAAGTATTGAGATGGAAAAGAGTTCCACAGGCAAAAAGTGCAAGTAAAGAAACTGTTAGCAAAGAACTTATGGTTATATCTAGCCAATTCGACTGCATGGCGCCTTGTTGACAATTAGGGTCCAAAATCTCATGTGGTCCACACCAAACCTGAACCCTACCGACAGCGTAAAACATCAGACCACATTACCAGTCCTTAAGTCTTCTATTAACAATATTACAAGCATCAGTGTCTAGTGTTGTAATATTAACAGGGCGACCCTGGTCGGTCTTCTTCTACCATATTCCATGGAAGTAAAAAATGCTGAACTGACCTACTATATTGAATGCGAAGGGGATTCTCACCTGTTTTTGTTTGTTATTACAAAATTCTAGCCAGGTACCTCTTGCCATGAACATTAGCACATTGACTTTCAACCTTGAGATAACTCATGATTGGCAGTTTTTATTATGACACTGAGCAGAAGTTCTTGTTTATGAGGTTTTGTCATCAAGGCTACAACTGTAAATTTTTTTTCAATTTTTTTAATGCAAATAACTGATACCTCGTGTCTAAGACAGGAATGACAAACTCGTACTTGCAACTAAAAACAAACTTTTTATGGGAAACATTTATTGAAAATATAAAACATAAACAAAGCATTTGAAAGATTTTTATTGCCTAAGTTGGCATTTAAAGTCAGATTTGGTAACTGCCCTCCAGCAGTCAATGTGCTAAGGACCTCTGGTTGGCCACTGCACTGTCCGCAGTTGGTGGTAATGCTTTTCATAATATGCTCCATTGTCCTTGTAACACTACAGATTGAAAGGTTTCAAAAATGGAAAGTTTCATCAGTCTGGTACCAATTACAATGTCCCATTCCTACTCTGGTAATGATGTCAAAATATATCGTCAAATATAGTGCCATCTGATATTGCAATTCTATGCCGTTTTGCACGTCAGTGTGTCTGTATATCAGTGGTGACTCTAGGTGATCAATGTTTGTCAGGCTTGTTACAATGTTTAACAAATACAATTGGTATAACTTAGATGCTAAAATGATTTCTTTACTCTATCTAAAATATATAATGTTTAATAATCTCTGTTCATTAAATAAAATCACATTTTGGTATTTTAATATTAATTGTAATAATTCTATAAAAATATATATTTATTTTTTTTTAAATTTCCAGATATATCTATCTCAAGTGTGTGTTTATATATATGTCTATCTATTAGTGTGTTTATGCATCTCTTTGTGAATTTTTACTTTAACTTATTGTACATTTATGATCAGTAATGCTGACAGACATCATATTTCCTCAACATTACCTAAGTCACACTCTTCATTCCAACCATCCAGTTGATAAGTTCAGGCTACCACTTTCTTTGATTTTCACAGACTTTTAAGTTGAGCTAAATTTAATTTGCCCAACTATTCAATTGATACATTCCACTAAAAAACCTTATTCTGTACAAAATAAATTATTTAAAATGGATATTCGAAAACATTAACTTGAAATAAAAATGTATTCTTTGAAAAACAGGGCATACAAGTCATTAGAGATTTTAAAAATATTATTTGTAAAATTAAAGTAAGAAATACATTGCCTGTAAACGTATGTCTCCAGCATCGATAGGGCTCAGATGTATGCATCCTGACTAGCCATGTTAATTTTATTTCATTCTTTTTTTCCTTACTTTTATTCAATGAAATGTATTTCGGTCAGTATTTTGAGGCACATAGTTAAGCAATTAATTTTGGATACAGCTGAAGTCAAGAATCAAAACGACGCACTATGAAAGATTTTTGTTGCTTTGAAATAGATATACTTGAATGTTGATTCGCTCAGGCTAAGCCTAACAAGCCCAACCACCTAGGTCACCACTGATATATATATATATATATATATTAATGAATATACATAATATCCAATATCAATAGTTTCAGGCAGGTCTTGCACTCTTCAGGTATTGCAATAACTGTATGAAACTGTGAGTCATGCTGTTGTCATTAGATATTGTGTATATTCATTGATATATACTTATAGCTCTGTTTCATAACATTGAACACTCTATTTATAACACCTGAACAAGAAATATATTTATACGTACAAGCAATTATATGTATGTACATGTAGATTTTTTATCCTACCCATTCATATATATATATATATATATATATATATATATATATATATATATATATATATATAAAGAAGAAATATATTCTTAAGGTGTGCTATATTTATGGGATAAAGTGCTCAATATCAGTGATAGAGTGTGTGTAAATATAAAAGTGAACATTGAAGTTGACACTTAGAGGTGACAGGCTGTTTCATGTTAGACGCAATTGTCAGGCCACCTAGGTTCTGTTTCATCTGGTGGCCTGACGATTGTATCTAGCATGAAACAGCCTATCGCCTCTAAGTGTTGACTTCAATGTTCACTTTTATTTATATATATATATATATATATATATAGAGTTGCGGCCAAAATGTTCAGAACGGCATTGTTTTCATCAGAAAAGTAGGTATAAGTTTTTATCAAAGTTGTTTTATATTCTATAATTTTCACAGACAATAAATACAATATTAATTGTTATTGTCTATGATTGTTATCATTTTGGTGTAATTTGAGACAATAATACAAAAGTTATGGATGATTTAGTGATTTACTGCAAAACCCATGGTGGCCAAAATGATCAGAACGGGTGAAAAAATAACAAAATAATCAAAAATAACAGAGAATACTGGAATTATTTAATATTTAGTGTGAAGCCCTTTAGCTTCAATCACACTTTGACATCTTTGACTGCATGAGGAAATTAAATTTTCAATTTCTTGCTGGGTGATCTTATTCCATTCTTCCTCAAGGGCATTCCATAATTGCTTGGTTGTTTTAGGATTTCTGGCTCTCGAACGTTCTCCTAGAATATTCCACACATTTTCACTAGGATTGAGATCTGGGCTTTGAGCAGGCCAATCCATAACAATAACCTTTTCAGCCTTGAGGAAGTTCATGACCACCTTAGCCTTGTGACATGGGGCATTGTCGTGCATGAATATGGGTGGTCACTTAGTTGAATTTCTCAGCACAGGCAAGACATGATTTTTTACAAGTTGTTTATAAACTCCTGCATTTACCTTTCCATGTAATCGCACCAAAGAGCCCACACCATCTCCAGATATCATCCCTCAAACCATTCTCCACCGAATTTAACAGTAGTCTTAACGCATTTAGGCGACAATTTTTCACCTAATTTTCGACAAACGTACCTTTTCCCATCTGAACCAAATAACATAAACTTAGATTCATCAC
>OZ038476.1:120004254-120051754 GCA_964036315.1 Acanthosepion esculentum | reverse complement strand
TTCAAAGAAAAAAATAACAGGAGATAACTGATAACTGGCATCCATTAAACATGGCATGTGGAACTAGAACAGTCTACCCTAGTGAGCGAAATAAAGGGTTCAGTTTGACATTCCAACCACCTGAAGAAGGCCCGAGCATAAAATGGCCGAAACGTTGTAATAAATATGGCGACAAAGATGAGGACAATAGTCCGAATAATGTAAATAATGTACATAATACCTCATCTCAGAAATATAGACAGATATTGAGGCTAGATCTCTAAACTCTTTACTTGTTTACTCCTTCTACTGACGATCATCAGCATCAGTCTATATGTATTGTATTCTCTTCTGGAGAGGTGCGTCCATCTCCACAGCGTCCACTTTTTAGATATGCACTTTCCTTAGTCGATACTTTTTCCAACACGGGCCCACTTCCAGTGTTTCAGTTGGATTACGTTTTCGCTTACCCTGATGTTGTATTGTAATTTTAGTTGTAGGAATAAGTATTTCAAAAGTATCGTAAAGTAAAACATTGGTAAATTGTACTGGTTGCTTATCCTGTGCATATCTAGATCTCAACTGATTTATCTGTCTCTTCTGACAAATCTTCCAACTTTGACAATTTACGTCAGACTAATAAGCCACTGAATAATTTTTCCTTCCTACCAATTTCCTTTTCCAGCCTTAAAGTTTTTAAAGAAACCTTTATCACTGATCTTAAAGGATCCATGAGGTTGAAATGGTCAAACTTTCTTCTTATTCCTTGGCAGTAATTTGTCAAAAATGGATCTAACTTTTCTAGTAAGCATGAGCTCTGCCGGTGACATTTTCATTTGACGTCATTCGATACACACTCAAAAATCTTGTAATTCTGTTTCTTCAGCTTTTAGCTTTTATTGCTCTTTTGAAGGTGTCAACAAATTGTTCCACTTGACCATTCGACCTCAGATGATAATTTGATGTAGTTAAATGTTCAACCGCATAGTTTTTGTGGAAATTTTTAAACTCACCAGAAGTAAATTGTGTTCCATTATCAGATACCACACTGTCAGGTACTTCAAACATTGCAAAAACCTTGCACAAGAATTTAATTGTTATTGCAGTAATCGGTCGTTTACACTTTAATATCTCACGCCATTTTGTGAAACTGTCGACTGCAATTAAATAGTATAAACAGCTTAGTGGTCCAGCTAAATCCACATGTAGTGTTACCCATGCTTTATCAGTGCTCGGCCATGCTGAATAATTTATAAATGGTTATTTTGCTGCATATCTAGATCTTAATTGATTTATCTCTCTTCTGACAGATCTTCCAACTTTGACAATTTACGTCAGAGTAATAAGCCACTGAATAATTTTTACTTCCTACCAATTTTCTTTTCCAGCCTTAAAGTTTTTAAAGAAACCTTTATCACTGATCTTAAATGATCCATGAGGTCGAAATTGTCAAACTTTCTTCTTATTCCTTAGCAGTAATTTGTCAAAAATGGATCTAACTTTTCTAGCAAGCATGAATTCAGCCGGTGACATTTCCGTGGTGACATTTTCATTTGACGTCATTCGATACAGACTCAAAAATTCTTGTAATGCCATTTCTACAGCTTCCAAGCCTTTAGCTTTTCTTAATGCCTTCTTGAAGGTATCAGCAAATCATTCCATTTGACCATTCGACCTCAGATGATAAATCGATGTAGTCAAATGTTCAATCCCATAGTTTTTGCAGACATTTTTAAACTCACTAGAAGTAAATTGTGTTCCATTATCAGATACCACACTGTCAGGTACTTCAGACTTTGCAAAAAGTTTGTGCAAGAATTTAATTGTTATTGCGGCAGTCGGTCGTTTACACTTTAATATCTCAGGCCATTTTGTAAAACTGTTGACCACAATTAAATAGTATGAACCATTTAGTGGTCCAGCTAAGTCCACATGTAGTGTTATCCATGCTTTATCAGTACTCGGCCATGCCAGATAATTTATAAATGGTAATTTTGCTGCTGAATTACAACCATTAAATTTTCTAACTGTATTTTGGATATCTTTGTCCAACTTTGGCCTAGGTACGTTGATTCTCATCAGTGACTTCATTCTCACTCTTCCCAGATGTCCTATGTGGATTGTTTTAAGATCCTTTTTTGTAGTGATAAAAGAATTACTACTCTATCCACATAAAAAATGTTCTCTATCACAAATAGAAAATGCTGTATTATTGTTAGCAGCTTTAATTTTAATTTTACTTGATTTCAACTTAACGACATTCATAGTTTTTTGAATAAATGTATCTTTTTTAGTTTCAATTTTGATATCATCTATTGTGACTGGCAATTCTTTAATAGTGTTACACACCAGGCTTTTAATTTCACTTTTAGATTACAGTGAAACAATCACAGTATCTTCAAAATCTTTTTTACATTTCAATATCAATCTGGACAAACCATCTGTGTCTCCCAATTTCATTGATGTAAAAATTCTATCTAGAAATCATAGTTCAACAAAATCATAGAGCAACGCTGTAGTCTGTTTGCAGTGTGTGGGAATCCTTTTCTTAAAACCAAATATACTTAATAATAGACAATGATCAGCTTGCAGTATGAATTTTTTTCCTAATATCATCCTGTGAAATTTCTTTACAGCAAAATTATAGCAAGTGCTTCCTTTTTGATTTGACTGTCACATTTTTCCATATTTGTCAAACTTCTTGAAGCATGAGCGACTGCTTTCACTGTACCACCTTCAAATTTATGACCTATTAGCACTGCTATGCCATATTCACTCATATCCAATGCTACTATTATCTGTCGATGTGGGTCATAATGTGTCACTGATAACTCTGAAGTTAGTAAGTTTTTAATTCCTTCAAAAGCTTTTTGACATTCTGCTGACCAAATCCATTTCATAACCTTCTTCAGTAAATTATTCAAAGTTGCTCACAATTTGTACATTTCTGCCACATAAATATTTTAATAATTCACTAATCCGAGAATAATTAATTCAAAAATATGTTCTTAAGTATACGGCGGAGGGGGTCGTCAGTGATGTAATTTGACTTGGTTCATCAGTGAGTTTTGGGTCTTTCAACATCACATATCCCATCACCAAGTTGGCCCAATCAGAGGAGATTAACACCCTGATTCCTCCTCACAATTAAACGCTAACAGCTACTCTGGCCTTTTTAAAGAATTAGACAAAGAAAGACCACGTTTTCCGCACACCTGATTGGATGTTTGTAACAACCAATCCACTGGGCGGACCATCTTTTAAATGGTCCACGGTGGGGACTGGCTTCTTTTTTCCTTTTATGGTGGATAGCAGTTTCAATGGATAACCGAGGGGGTAATCTAACATTCCTAAATTTAACCCTTTTTTCCCTAAGTATGGTTTGATGTCTTACTCTAAATATTTGGCATTTTGATTTTATTTGTACTTTGGAGACTTAAACTCAACCCTACTATCACATTTTTGTTGTTTAGCCCGATTCTTAGCATTATTATTACAGGTCAGTTAACATTTAAATGGATGTATTTGCAAAATGAAAATACTTGTCCGTAAATATGCCATATGTTTTGACTGTACACAAAAAAAATGAAAAAAAAAAATAAATAAAACACTATAATATTCGTTAAAATTGATTTAAAACTCTATTTACAAATTTGGAGTTGGTTAAAATACAATAAACTATGAAATACTCTTGAAATAAATTAAACTACGAAAGAAGGGCGATCTGCCTTACAATATATTCCTATATCCTTTAAAATAAAATAATAGTAAAAGTAAGAAGTGAAGCTTCTTGTTATATATATATATATATATATATATAGTTTAAAACTGATGACAAATAAATAAACTGATAAAATAAAATAAAGTAAAAACAATAAACAAATAATATATAGCGATGGTTGAGAGAAAAAACTCTTTAAATACACTATGTACATGTTATGATGCCAATTAAAATATACAGAAGTGAAATATTCATGTAAATTGGCCAAAAAAAAAGAAGACAAAAAGCCTTACGAGGTATGTCACACCGAAACCACTAAAAGGTAAATAGTAAATAGTAAAAAAAAAAATTACTGCGTATAAAATTGGGTTGAAATGATTGTAGGGTTATCAAGTTTGTTGGTGGAGGCATGTCTTTAATGGCCCTTGCTCAAGCAGGATCTGGTCTTCATTTTTTATTGATTATCTGACCTAAATATTTAATCTTGTCCAAAAGAATTGACATTTCTGTTCAGTGATATTGAAAGTGTAATCATGTAGTCTTTGAAATACTTCCTGAATCAGTTTTACATGTTTTATTTTCATAGCATTCTTAATAATTATATCAGCTATGTTAGTGACAACACTGTCTAGTCCAGCCAACATCGTATCCATTATTTGCTGGGGCTACTTTTACACTAAAGCGTAATCTTTTAAACTTGTAGAAAAGAGTCCTTTATGCATATTAATAATATTTTGGCATTCCTCAGACAGGTCAATTTTTGAAAAAAATTGCCACCATTTAATTGGCAAATATATCCTTTAGAGTTGGTAGGGGATATGCATGTGGTAGGAGGCAGTCATTCAATCCTGTTGAACAATCTGCACATAAACGAATATTATCATTTTTCTTTCTAATGTAAACCACTAGCATGCTCCATTCTGAATAATCTATTTTTTCAATAATTTTTTTAAATTCCTTCAAAAGCTTTTTTCATTCTGCCGATCAATTCTATTTCATACCCTTTTTAGGTAAATTATTCAGAGGTGCTCACAATTTGTATATCTCTGACACATAAATATTAATTCACTAATCCGAGAAATGATTGTAAGGTTACCAAATTTGTCGGGAGGCATGTCTCTAATGGCACTTTTTCAAGTGGAATCTGGTCGTCTTCCTTTTTTGTTGATTATCTGACCTAAATATTTAATCTTGTCCAAAAGAATTGACATTTCTGTTCAGTGATATTGAAAGCGTAATCATGTAGTCACTGAAATACTTCCTGAATCAGTTTTACATGCTGTATTTTCGTAGCACTCTTAATAATTATATCATCTATCTAAGTGACAACACCATCTAGTCCAGCCAACATCGTATCCATTATTTGCTGGAAAATATGTGGGGCTACTTTTACACCAAAGGGTAATCTTTTAAACTTATAGACTCCTTTTGGTGTATTAATAGTCAAAAACATTTGACATTCGTCATCCACGTCAATTTTAAGATATGCCTCAGACAGGTCAATTTTTTGAAAAAAATTTTACCACCATTTAATTTGGCAAATATATCTTTTGGAGTCGGTAGGGAATATGCATGTGCTAGGAGGCAGACATTCAACCCAGTTGAAAAATCTGCATATAACCGAATATTATTTTTCTTCCTAATATAAACCATTCTGAGCAAATCTATTTTTTTAATAACTCTGCAGTTTTCTAACCTGTCCAGTTTTGTGTTAATAGATTCCAACGCAGAAAAAGTTAAACACTGGTACCACATTTTTTTTTAATTTAAAAATTGCCTTTGACTTTGTACATTTTTCCAAATCCTCTGAGAAAATATTCATGAATTTATTTTTTAGTTTACTCAGTTTTTCAATTTTTCCACAGAATGAATTAATTGGCCAATTCCATAGTTCAAATAATTCTAGCCAATCAATGCCCAGTAAATTTGAGTTGGAATTTTTTAATATGTAAACATCTGCAGATTTAGTTTTACCTGCAAGAGCAATATTACAGGTGATTCCCCCACCTCAAATTAATTTTTGCCTGATATTCCTCTTGCAACTTTGTCAGTTTTTCTCAATGTAGGCTTGCCAATTCTGTTCCAAGTTTTTTCATCAATAATTGTAATATCACTACCAGCGTCCAACTGAAATCTCAATGGAGCGCTATTCATTTGTACAGCCACAAATTTTCTATTATTTGAACTTTCCAGTTTTTTAGCTGTTAGCACTACTTTCAGCAAGTTAATTTGTGTATTTCTTTTGCTTTTTGACTTATAATAGTTATGTTTGTGACCAGTTTTTCCACGATAACATTTTTAATTTTAAATAGACAGTCTTTTCTGAAATTAAGCATACCACAGTCATAACATGATTTAAGTTTTACAGTATTTTTATTACTGATTTTTTTCTTTTGAAACTTGTCTTTTTCCTAACTTCTTGTATTTCAGATGTACCATTTTGCTTGATTTTTGCCGTCTTTTGTCTTAAATTCTGTATTGATAACTTTGAACCCTGTTGAAGTTTTGTAACTATTTGAGGGTATATTTCCACATTGTTGCTTTAATGAAGATTAGACATTTAAATCTGTTTGGGACTAATTCATCCAGTTTAAATTTCTGACAGTTGATTTTACCAGCATATGTGACAAAATCTTCATTTTTGTCCTTAGTAAGTTTCATACATTGCCAATGTGTATAAAACAGTGAATTTTTTTCACCAAAGATTTTCAATAATATTGACGCTGTTTTGTTAAATCACACTTTTTCTGGAGTATTTGGCAAAATGAAATTCAGATATTTTTCATGTTCAGCGAGGCACAATTTTCATAACAGAACATGTACCTTATTTCCATCTGACCATCCTCGTCATTCTTCTCTGAAAATGGCCCCGTACCTTCTGAAGTATGATAGGAATGTAATGTAATCCTGAGATGTAATGAAATTCACTAATTGAGTTAGCAATTGAGTCCAGCAAAAATGAAATTGATGCATTGTCTTTTTTTTGCTTTCCCACAATTGCTTTTATCTGTTCTTGATATTCAGTCTGCTTCCATTGCACTTGTTTTACTAATTGCTGAATAAATATCTTCAATTCTTCCATAGTGTATTATGTTTGTAGCAGTAGTCCTTAACTAGGAAGGAAAGTTTTGGGGTTTTTTCCTAATAGCCATATACCATACAGCTTTGATGTTTATTGACTTCTACATCATGCTATAAATATACACAAACTCCACCAAAATTTTTTTCCCCTGAATTTTTAATTTCGCTAGTTATTTGTGCTAAGCAAGAGGAAACAAATTTTTTTTTTTGTCTGTGAATTTGAATTCTTGTCACCACTATTATGTCTTCATTACATTGAATGAAGATGACATAATCAAGAAGCAGCTTGTCACATGGAGTCAACTTACTGAAATAGGTAGTAGGCAGATAAGCTTGTTTACTTCCACTGACAATTCTCGGTGTCTGTATTTATGTATTTGGATGAGTCCAAATCCTCTTCTGGAGATGTGTGTTCATCTCCACAACAATACAATATTTACTAAGTTAGACTTTCTCAAAAATCAGTATTTTGAAAATTATTATGAAAATTGTAGTTATTTCTTGTTAAAAAGAATTCTGAATATATTTTCATTTAACATTATTCTTCAAAAGCTACTTGAAGCAGTTAGGAAGAGGTGTTAATATTATATATCTGGTTAGAAGGAAACTTTTTGTGGTTTCCAAATAATCAAATTTGTTTAGAAACCATGACAAGTTTCTTCCCAACCATATATATATATATATATATATTGCATAGAATAAAAATCCACAGTTACCTCATTCCGAATAGCTATTTTGACCCACAAGACTTACTTGTATTATAGGCCTTGTCAATTCAGAGTTATGAAGAAATAAAATAGGAGCTTAAGTAAATCTTAAATGTTAAAGTTATCAAGCTCAAATATTTAATGATGTGATAGAGGAATTTCAACATGTATTTTGCCACGAGATTATTTATTCATTATATATTACCATACATCAGAAAATTCAAATAGGAAACCATGAAGTTTTCACAGGTGCTACTAGTATTTCTAAATGTCTGACACCCTGTTGTGTTCCAGATGCAACTATTATGCTCCAGATGTAACTGCTATTATTCTGCAACATATTTTTTTTAAATATTATTTTTCTCTTTTTTTTTTTATTACAGAACCAGCAACGCCTACCTGTCGATTAGAAGGCACCTGGTACAATGAACTTGGGTCTGAAATAATTCTTAGTTATGACAAATCTGGTGTAATTAAAGGTAAGTTCAACTAAAATTTGCTTTGCTTTTTCATTTGCACCAGCTGTTTGTTATGTCTTCTAATGGTTTACTGATGGATTTCAAAGTAAATAAAAGGCAATCTTTGCTCGTACTTGTAAAATCCGCAATACCCCCAGAATAGTCATTTATGTGACTATTTTTGTTTCTTTTATTCTGCTCTTCTTATAGTGATCTGGTAATTTTTATGCTATATTAAGGTCTTTACAAAGTAACTACATTTGGCCAATCATTGATCTAGTCTCATGTATATATACAGTCTCATGTATATATACAGTCTCATGTATATATATAGGGTGCAATGGGTAAATTTTTGACATTTTATATTTTTAATTTTGCGCATACATGTTGTTTTTTATTTTGTCTATGAGAAAAAAGAGCACCATAATGCAATTCACTCCACCAAGAATTTGGAAACAGCATTTCTGTACTGCTTGGCATTCATGCCAGAAGCTCCAATACGAAAATGTCAGAGTGTTTGGGTGTTAATCTGAGGAGAGTACAGAGGATTCAAAAAGAGTTGGATGAGTCTAATGATGATTACGAAGGTATGGCAGCTCAGAAAAGTCATTCATCATTCAGATAAGAAAAGAACTACTGAATATGTTGGTGAGGGCCTTAGACTCAACATGGAAGCCCACATCAAGTGTCTTGAGGAAGTAGTGGTGCTACCCTGGGTCAAGAGGGTGGCTGCTGGAAGACCCTATGTCTGGCAATAGGACTCTGCACCATGCCACACAAGCAGGAGAATACAGTCATGGCTGTCAGACAATTTCTGTAACCACATCACCCCTTACATCTGGCGACCTAACTCCCCAGACTGTAACCGTCTTGATTAATATGTGTGGGGTGCAGTTGGGCGAGAGATCACCAAAACTCCTTGTAACACCAAAGATGAACTGAAGGCAAGCATAATGGCAGCATTCAGCAACTTAAACAAGGAGACCGTCCAGAAGAAATGCAGGAGATTCCGAAGTCATTTGGAGGCCGTGGTTGAAGCCAATGGTGATTTTATTGAATAAATTTACTCTTTAGTATTTCAAGATATTTGTGTGTAATTTTAGTAAATATATCTGTTAAAATGAGATGTCGGTGTTATTCTCATTTTTGTGTAATTTAGATATAAAATAGAATAACTACAACGCGAACATGTAGTAATTTAAAATTTGAGCATTGATTTATCAAACAACTGCCTCTGATGAGCGTTTCAATGTGAAACTCTAGAGTTGAACTTTTCTCTTATTGAATATGATAGCTCTAGTTATCTCTTGAGCACTTTTTAATAAAAGTTCTGCTGATAAAAAAACAAAAACAAAATTTTTGTAATTTTCACGTCTTTTCTCAGTTATTATTATTAAATAAATATATAGAGTGTGCAATGGGTAAATTGTCGCCATTTTATAATTTTAATTTCGCATATGCGAGTTGTTTGTTTTTGATTTTTTGTGGGGCGCAGTTGAGCAAGAAACGAACAAAACTCCTTGGAGCACAGAAGATGAACTGAAGGCAAGGATTAGGGCACCTTTCATATTTGTTGAAACTTGACTAATGCATGGAATAATAATGCAACACAAAATGTACTTAGAAGAAAATGTATTTAAACAAGAAAGTGTACACAATATTTACATATAGTCTTTTGTATATTCCTGGGAAGACCGTTCCTGGAGAATGTGTTGACTAAGTCGCAGTCGGGCAGAGTCTTTAGTTGAATCTCTTGATTCGCCTCTCCTGTCTTCCCGGTACCAACCATATTTATATAGTCGGTACTCCACTATGCAAATTAGGTGGATCCTACCACAACAATATTCCACCAGGAACAAAGCAAGGACTTTTAATGAGAGTGTCCTGGTATTGGTGTTGGAACTGGTTTCTCGTTTTTGTGATGACCACTGTTTTTTATTGAGATGCAAAACCTAATTTTTCTTCACCTGCGATGCAAAGACAAATCCCCAAAATTTAGCATTCCTGGTTAGAAGAGGGTTTGAGATGTTGGATCATTGTCTTCAGTTTTTCATAAGAAGCCAAATTCCTTCATTGCAAGCTTTCCCAATTCCCTTGAGATGTTTGTAGGCAAGCTGAACGTGACATATTAATTTCTTGTACATGACATCTGGTACTTTAAGGTGGATCCATTTCAATAGTCCCTTTCAAAAGTTCTTGATTCAAACTGGCTCTTTTTCCAAGGCAAGGCTTCTCACATCTATTACAATCACCATTTTTAAACCTTTGCAACCACAGCTGACATGTACAAGCTGTCATCATATCTGTATGTACATTGCATAAATGCTTTGAATGCTTCTGTCACAGTGCTAACTTTTCAGAATTCATACATTAAGCAATGATTTATAAATTCTGCTGGGATTAAACTCTGAAATGCATTATAAACAACACACTACTGGATAGAATAAACTAATTTGGAATACAGTTTTCTACCATCTGACCGCGGTTCTGCCTTGGTTGGTTGACTCATAATTCATAGCAGTGAAATACATAATTATTTTCTGAACACGCTAATATAAAAAAATATACACTATTTACATTATTCAGACTATTGTCCTCATTTTTGTTGTGATATTTATTACAATGTTTCGACTGTTGAACACTCCGGTCTTCTTCAGGTGGTTGGAATGTCAAACTGAATCCTTTATTTCGCTCACTGGGGTAGACTGTTCTAGTTCCATGTGCCATGTTTAATGGATGTCAGTTTTCAGTTAATTCCCCTCTCTGTTCTCCACTGCCTTAACTGGGTATTGAACTTACACTCTTTGGGTCCTGTCACTGGATCTAATTAACGCCTTTATCCACTGTGCCATGTGTCCTTGAGGACATCTGTGTATGAATTTCTGGGTATTGTAAACCTACACAGATGTCCTTCGGGAAACATGGCACAGTTGATAAAGGCATTAGTTAAATCCAGTGACAGAATCCAAATAGCATGAGTTCAATACCCGGTTAAGGCAGTAGAAAACTTGGAGAGGGGAGTTAACAGGAGATAACTGATAACTGACATCCATTAAACATGGCACGTGGAACTAGAACAGTCTACTCCAGTGAGCAAAATAAAGGGTTCAGTTCAACATTCCAACCACCTGAAGAAGGCCGGAGTGTACAATGGCTGAAACGTTGTAATAAATATGGGGACAATAATGTAAATAGTGTACATAATACCTCATCTCAGAAATATAGACAAAAAAAAAATAATAATTCATAGAGACAATGCTTCATCTAAGAAATTCAAGCAGCTATGTCTGTTACTCAAAGTAAACAATATGGCTGAAATGGTAATGGCAATATTAGGCATTTTTTTTTAATCACTTCCCCCCAAAGAAGACAGGAATGACACTAGTACCCAGGGGGTTAGAGAGAGTGAAAATGAGAGAAAAGACTAGGTATAGGGGTTATTGAGGAAATGATAAAAGATGAACATGATTCAAGAAGACAGAATATGGCTATTGATGTTGCATTTAAAATTTCTGAAGATTGTAGTTTTCTGGGAAGCAAGTAAACTGTAGGAAGTTCCACAGATGAGAAGTGTGAGAAAAGAAACTGTTGAAGTAGAAGTGGCGGTTACAGTTAACTATTTCAACAGTAAAAGGGTGAGACCTAGATGCCAGTCTAGTAGCACGCTTAAATTCACTTAATCAGGGTACCAGGGAAAAAAGCTCATCAGAGCAGTTGCCATGAAAATATTTGTAGAAAAGACAGAGGGAAGCCATGCCACATCAGTGAGAAAGTGACTGAAGTTGAGATATCAAGTTAGGATCGATTACATCACAGATCCTTCTTTGGAGTTCGTCAAGAACCTTGAGATGAATAGCAAGGGCACCAGACCAGATATGGCAACAGTATTCAATGCAAGGACGAATGGTAGATTTGTAAATGTGCAAGATTGACACTGATGAGAAAAACCTTCTGGTACAGTGGCCCAACTTTCCTTGCAGTAGATGCAGCTATTGATTCAACATAGTCATTATATGGAAACATTTAGTATTCATTGACTGAACAGCTAGTGCTAGATTTGATGAAGATTTAATCATTGACTTGAGACATTTCTGAATGAGTTTTGAGTGACTTCTTTTATCGTTTTCATTTTTACTAAATTTAACAAATAACAAAGGTCAAGAGGTTACAGTCAAAATGACGATGATGAATAAGATGTGATATTCGAAGGAAAGAAAATGGTAAATGCAATATTAGCCATTTCCTTATAAGGAAACATTCAGCATTCCTTGACCAAACAGCCAGTGCTACTATTGGTTGAAAATTTAATCTCTCTATTAAAACAATTTTTTAGGAAAATAAGTTTCTCAAGCCTTCTAACTTATCACTCTTTCCAGTGTTGATGAAGGTTTTCCTTCTCTTGTTTGGAGTGGTGTGGAGTATCAACATTTTGAAAGTCATTTTTTTTTTTTTTTCTTTAGGTTGTGCTATCCATTTTAATTGTTGCTGCTGTTGTAAGTCCTCAGGTGATGTGGTTTCTGTTATTTGGTACTGTTCTTTGTGATACTGTAGTGCCAATTCACAAGGTCTGATAAAGGACAGTCCTCTCTAAGACAGATTTTTAGTCATTGATATGAGAAAACAGCTGAGAGCTTGGACATTTCTGAATGAGTTAGATGTCATGTACAGGAGTCTAGATCTGACAAGGCTGTTTAAGAATATGATTCGAGTTCTTAGGTTAATGTTTTGGTTTTTTAGCATCTTAGGCAAAACTACACCTAGTGCAGCCTAATCCATATTCAGTTTCTTGATCTCTTATACTGAACTTGTTATATTAGATAACAGAATGCTTTTAATAAAGCCTTCATCAAATGATGTTACCAGAGATCAGATTATGATTTTAGGGTTGAAGCAGTATCACTAAGCCAGGATTTCCCCACAATATCTTATAGTAACACCTTGTAGCAATACAGAAGGCGATTATCTTCGTTTCATGGAGATAAGTCACATGGTTCATGTGATGGCCGCTTAGGGATGTCGCTTCATACAGTGATGAGAGTGGTCAGTCATTCAGTTTGTCCACAGCAAACAAACCTAGACATTGCGTTTTCTTTTAGCCTAGGGGCCTAAGCTGAGGCTAAATCTGCCTCTCCCAGCAGCTTACAAGCACATGGTACCATTTCCCTTTGGGAATATATCCTTCAGATATAGAATGAACCTCTGCCTCACAGTTCTCAAAGTGGGAAAACTGAAAACTCACTGTTTCCCCTTCATGGAATATGTCCTTGCCTGTAATTAAGATGAACCCAGTCCATTTGAATCTGGAGTCTTAAACATGGCTTCCCCAGAAACACAGATGAACCTCCAAATTATATATAAGACCCTTCCTTCTCATTTCTCCTTACACTCTGCTTGCTGTGTAGATATATATTTTAAGATATTTTATTTCTATGTTATTTATATAGGCACAAATATTTAAGTAAATGCTCTGTTTATAATAAACAGTATTAACAACATTTACTGGCCTGAATGTCCAAGAAATTTTCATAGAAAATATGTGTCCTCCGACAGGAATCGAACCTGTATCCTACACGGAACCATCATATGATCTTACATGCTATTCCAGTTTAGCTACAGAGGTTAGCAAGGTCGATTTTACTGCTTTTAAACTACAATTTTCCATAATTTTCTTCGAATGATTATATCTGCTTGAAACGTATCTAAACGTAAACAAATGACATGACACACTATGAAATGGACAAAAATCTGACAATTATTTTAAGATATTTTATTGTTATACATTATATAGACACAAATATGATATGATCTTTCAAGGGAAATCATGGAAAACTGTAGTTTAAAAGCAGTAAAATCAACATTGTTAACCAGACACTCCTCCTCTGTAGTTAAACTGGTATAGCACGTCAGGCTATATGACGATTCCCTGTAGGATATAGGTTCAATTGCTGTTGGAGGACACATATTTTCTATGAAAATTTCTCAGACGTTCAGGCCAGTAAATGTTGTTAATACTGTTTATTATAAACAGAGCATTTACTCAAATATTTATGTCTACATAAATAACATATAACACTAACATATCCTAAAATAATTGTCGGGCTTTCTCCATTTTGTAGTATATTATATATCGTTCTCCGTGTGAGACGTGTATATATATGTATATATTTTTGGTATAAAAGTCTCTCTGAGAACAAAGCATTTATGTTATTCCTTTTCTTTTTGGCCATTCCATTCCATCTGTGAAATACGGTGTTGTTATATTGTGGATATAATAAGAAGAAAAATATAAATAGGAAAATAAACCTTTCTTCCATAGTTCTCTCACATTGTAACCTGATTTGTTGATTTATATTTAAGTGGCTTTGAATATGATTGTCCCAACTGAATGGACGATGTTTTGGGACCAGTTTTTAATATGCTTCCCTTTATCCAAGTTTTCAAGCTTATAAATATCTAGATTTTCAAGATTAAAGTAACTACAAAACTCTTGGATTAAGCAGAAGATTCTGTTGGTTCAAGGGAAGCAACTCTAAAATAACATTTACAAAGCAAAACGATAAAGGGTGTACTAATAACTTGGACCGATTTTAAATGTGAATTAAGTTTAAGCATCTAATGATTTTTTTCTTTTTCTTTCAGATTTAACAACTTAAGTCTTTGGCAGTTTCAACCATGGAAAGATTAACAATCAAACAACGTGTTAAAGTTATCAAAACCTATTACGAAAATGGACGTTCAAACAGAAATGCATTTCGTGCACTTCGCGATTTTTTTGGTCAACATAATCGATCAACCGAGAGTGCAATTGGAAACGATGTAACGTTTTTGTGGAGAGGTTCAATTCCTGCGCGCGGTGACGAATAGGGGTGTCTGGATTATTGACCACATTCTCGTGCACTGCAGCAATGTTTTCAGCTGAACGGCGTAAACGAGCGGGCAATGGTGTTTTCACATCTGTTTACCGACCCAGTTTATTTGAATTTACAAGCAATTTTTCCATTTGCACTCTTGAAACCTTAACATGTTATTTGATTGTTAATCTTTCCATGGTTGAAATTGCCAAAGACTTAAGTTGTTAAATCTGAAAGAAAAAGAAAAAAACAATCATTAGATACTTAAACTTAATTCACATTTAAAATCGGTCAAAGTTATTGGAACACCCTTTATTTGCTGAATACTTATATGAAATTATCCCTCTATATATTCTTCAGTCTATGGAATTAATATTAATCGCTAGATTAAGTGCATTGCCAAAGAAGAAATTCTGTTGAGAAATATATCTGTGTAAAACAAAGATTTTTTTTTCTAAAATCAATAAACTATTAATTTATTGATGCAACTATGTACAGAGAAAATGTGCCAATGTTTAACCATGATGCCTGCAAAAAAGGTAGTTATTCCCTTAACTCCACTATTATTACACTTTTGACTCCCTCAACAATGTTTCTTTTTTTAATCAAGTTCACCCCAAGCAAGGCAGTAAAGCCACCGAGACGCAAGGAGTTACGGGATGTGGAAGAGTTAGAAACAGGAACATTGCTAAGGAGCGAGAACAGAGGAAGAGCAATATAGAGTTATCAGGAGGACAGCGGAGAGCCATTGTCATTGCATTTAAATTTTTGAAGATTAAAGTTAGCTGGAAAGCAAGGAGGCGGAAGGGAGTTCTACAAGTGAGAAGTGTAAGAAAAGAAATTGTTAGCATCGAATTTACAGTTGCATCTAGCCAACTCAACTGTAAATTGGGGAGACCACGTTCAGTCGATTTACAAGATTATAAAAATATTTGAACTAACGTACAATGTAATATTATTTACCTTTTATAAAGAAATGAATTTGAAAAGAAATATTTTTATTAAAAATATTATAAAACATTACAAAATTAACAAAATATGTAAAAGGAAGAGATGCTCTCAACCAAACTTTAGAGAATTTATATGGTCAGATCAAATGAATTTATATGGTCGGATCAAATGAATTTATATGGTCAGATCAAATTAATTTATATGGTCAGATCAAATAAAATGTTCAGAAAATGGATTTTTTAAAAATTTATAATTAGAATTACTCATCACAGGCATTTTTATAAATTTACGATTAAAATAATTTATTTCTTTATAAAATAGTAAATAATAAATATTTCATTATAGTTAGTTCATGTACTTTTATAAACTTGAAAATATAAAATTATTTTTTATAAATAAGCAATCTAATAAATAGTGTTTAATATCTTTGTTCTTAATTCTCAAAAATGAAGAGAATGTCTAAATTCACTTTTATATGCTTGGGTTTTATTAAAATTCTAATCATCGCTTATTTTAAACAACAAACATTTCCAAGAGAGTCAAAAGTGTATCCAGTGATATAACCATCCTTTTTAACTCCATTTTCTTTTTTTTGGAGGCATTTTGCCGAAAATGTCATTATACGGGGAAGTCAACTCTGTCGCTAGCTTCTTCAAGAAGTTCTATTCAGTAAAAATAATGGCTCATCCAGTAAAAAATCGAAATCACTTGAGTGGATTTTCGAGATGGAGCTATCATAGTTTTTTTTACATAATCTTCATCGGTCAAAGTAATTTTCCAAAATAATTTAATTTTATACAATTTTTTTTTCTAAATATTTTTCCCACTGGAAACGTACTTGAACACCAGTGTCGATCAGAGAAAATGTCATTTGAATATTTTGTGCCAGGCACAGCACTGCAAAATAGAACTTTCTGTTGCATCTAGCCATTTCAACTCTGAAATGTTGAGACCAAAGACGCAAGTGGTTACCGAGTGTTAGAGAATATGAGAAAAACTACTATTAACAAGAGAGAACAACAAAAGAACAAGAAGACAGAAGATAATAACTGATATTGCACTTAAATTTTTGAAGATCAAATTGACTGGGAAATAAGAAGCCGAAAAAGAGTTCCACAAGTGAGAAGTGTGAGAGAAGAAACTGTTAGCATAGAACTTACATTTACATCTAGCCATTTCAACTATAAAATGATGATACAATTCTGCAATGCTGCGCTTAAATTCATTAAGTCTAGGTACCATAGAGGAAACTTCATCAGAACAATTACCATGAAAGCATATCTAGTAAAGGCACAGGTGGCGGGAAATGTACTGAAGCTGAGATGCCAGATCAGGACCAATAACATTACAGATTCTTCTTTGGAATTTTATCAAGACTCTCTAAATATATAGCAGGAGCACCAGACCAAATGTGGTAACATTATTCAAAGCAAGGATGAATGGTAGACTTATAAATATGTAAGATAGATTTTGGTGAGAAAAATTGTCTCGCATGACATGGTGAACCAACATTTTTAGCAGCTAACTTAGCAACAATTGATTAAATTTACTCTTTCCACTTCATGTCAGCTGAAAACGTTAGTCCAAGAAGTTGCAATGAGTCACTCACCTGGAGGTTAGCATCAGCCATGCTGATGGAAAATAAAAAGAGTTCTCTCAAATGATTAAAAGAGAGCAGTTTCGTTTTTGAGGCATTGAAATTAACAAGCCACTCCTTGCCCCAGTTAACAACAGATTATAGGCCAATTTGACCTTATCAAATTGATCAGACTTTCTATTAAGGCGGGAGTAAATAGTTGTGTATAGGCGTAGATACCGAGTCGAGAACTGATGATGTTTCTTTCTAAATTTTCAAAATCTGAATGTGCATATCTGCTACAACAATTTGAAGAATTTGCCAAAACCTATCCTTAATTTTCAATTTTTCCATATTGTTATTGTCTTTATTAAATTAAAATCATATTTTAATAACTTTATATTTGAGATGATAGTGTTAGAGAAAGAATTTGTCTTATAAAGAGAGAGAATTTGACATTATCGGATACTTATGTTTTTTTGCTTCATCTCAGGTGAATACCGTACTGCTGTGGAACGTCAAGAAGGAACTGCAGGCAATACACATTCACTGATCTATGGAATTGGTAATTATCATGAACCCAATACCACTTTTGGATTTCATGTAGTGTGGAGAAAAGGAGCCTCTGTCACAGGATTTGTAGGTAAGTTACTTTTTTCTCTTGAACACAGAATGGAAAAGATTTTAAAAACTTTCAAAGGAAAAGAAAAAAAGGAAAAACAATTCTTGACAGTGGATCAAAGAGGCTTTATAAAATTTTATTTATATTATATAACTTATGCTGTTTTTTAATAAAAGTACTCAGTATTAGAAATTGGGCCATGATTCTGTAAAATGTGAACTGACACTTAAAAACACTCATAAAGCATTTAAAATTCCAATCGTAGCAGGCTTACTGGTACTACTGTCTGTTTTATGTAAACTCAATCATCAGTGTGCTTGAAGACCAGAATTTTGAATTTTTCTACAAGTGATTTTAAGCCACAGTCTACATCTCACTCACTGTCTCACCTTTTATATATATATATATATATATATATATATATATAAGGTGAGACATTGCTCCTACAACAAAAAAATTCTTAAATTGCCATGTTAGTAAAAAACGCTCTCACTTAAATTTTCAAAAATTCAACCTTTCAATTGCGACGGCATGATCCACAAATTTGTTTCTGTTATTAATAACACATTTAAAAAAAGACATATTTCAATTTGCATTATATTTTTTCGACTTGGATGCTACCTGAATTTTACCAAAAAGAAAATAGTTTCCATGCCTGAGGATGACGGGAGGACCTGTTGAAAGTACTTGTATATTTAAGGAAGACTTAATACAGTTTATAATTTTAAAAAACAAGGATCATAATATTCATCGGTGGTTAGTGGGTTAATGCATTTTTAAAATTTAGTTAGCGAAGAGATTTCATCATTTTATATCATTAACTTTACTAATTTATAATAATAATTTGTATGAATGATTCATTTTAATATATACAGTGTAACCCGGATATAAGAGAGTTGTCGGGACCGGATAAGAAGTCTCTTATATCCGGGTTTCTCTTATATCCGGGTCTCTTATATCCGGGTTACACTGCATATATATATATATATATATATATATATATATATATATATATATATTAAAATGAATCATTTATACAAATTATATATATATATATATATATATAGTCATCCACAGGCAGACTGTTTTGCTGTATCACAGCTCCTCAGTGTGGCTAGACATCTGATTGCTTCAAGCCAGGATTGAAACTCGACTGATTTGACATCAGTCAGATTTCTTACTCCTAGGCTATTGTTGCACAGCAGAAAGGAAGGGAATTTTAACGTTTTTTCTCTATGTGAAATACGCCAACGGCTCGGAGAACTCAATTCATACTTGAAGAGTAATGCTTAATAGCGGTAGGAGCTGCTGTTCTTAAAAACCTCTTTCCCTAGAGAGCTCAACCGGATTTCCACAATAATAATGTTTGAAGCAATAAAAATATTAGATTAGAAATAAATCCATTAATTCTTTAGAAATTGCTTTGTTTACGTTTCAAATACAAAACTAAGCAGATATGGGCTTTCAAAAAAAATATCTACATGAGGAAATGTACTTTCTCTATAAGGGAAAATAGAGCCTTACTGAACTGTGATGCTCTCTGTCAGCAAGTGGTAAAACATGCTGGATCAAATGGTGGTTTCTCCTGTGAAGTGCAGATAAAGGTTCAATCCCTGTTGGAGAGAGCATTTTTTTTTATTAGGATTTCTTGAATCTGCAGGCTGATAGATGTAATACACACTGTTTAAAATAAAAGTAAAAATGGGGCATCTATTTCAAATACGAACATATATATATATATATATATATATATATATATATATATATATATATATATATATATATATATATAGTATTTTTAACGTTCCTTGCTCTACATTTTTAGTGCTTATTTAAGAATTAATTTAAAATAATTAAAATTAAATTATATTAGCAAATAAATCCTTGAATAATGTTTTTTCTATTGTATATAATTAGTACCTATATGTTCGTCACAAGGTCGGGGTATAAGATATTTCCAAATACGTACGTATCACTAGAAAATTCAATGACGATAAAACGGACAAAAAAAAATCTAGTAATACCTTCAATGAAACAACTAGAAATAAATATGCGCAGAGTTATCCCCCTTACATTAATCTATTTTCGTGCGGAAGTCGTGTCATGTTTTTATCCCACAATGAGATCCAAATTGGCAACAGAATGCAAATTTGGACTGAAGTTACTTCTGTTCACTTTGTACAATCAACCTTTAAAAGAAATATCTTGTTCCTAGCATGCCACAATAGTTTAAAGGGAAGAGTATGAGTGGATCAGTTATAACAATTTGTGCCTTATAGGTACCTCCCTGAGATCGCTAAAAAAGAGCATAGCATTATGAAAAAGACGCCAAACTTGACGAAAACAAAATTTTATCGTCTAAATGTTTGTTATTATTAAGAGGAAAGTATTTTGGGGATATTTTTTTACATTTTTTAATCGTTCCTAGCACGTCCGAAATTTTCGTTAAAAATTTTTTTTTTTTTGAGTCAGCAAAATTGACAGATAAGCGATTACAAAATTGTTGTATTGCTGCGATTTGTAATTGTCTATAATAACATAGTGTTGATTAATTAACCAATGAATGCTTGTCGTTGTATGTGATTTGTATTTGTCTATGTATGTATGTATGTATGTATGTATGTGCGTGCAATATAGATCGGCACAATGTCAACCATTTTTTTTCCATTTTATAAAAATAAATGAAAATTTCAGTTTGAAATTCTTTTAAAAATCAATTATAATTTTTTCAAAACATATTTTAAGAAAATTAGAAATTATAATGTTTATTTAAAATATTTTGACCCAAGCTTAACTTAGCTTCTGCGCCGAAAAGATGTAGTTTGAAAATAAAACAAAGCAGGTCATAACCTTTTGCGTCACTTGACAGGTGACGAAAGACATTTTCATGACGTATTGATAGGTTACATGAGGATAATTTATTCTACAGAAGGAGAGAAGTGAAATTATTTAGATTTAAGTGAACAAATTATTTACATCGTTATTTTTAAGGAAAACTTTCAGCGCTCTAATTTTTTTTTTGTACTTAGCTTTCACCTTTACGTTTACGATGCTTTATGGAAAATATATTATAAAGAAATTAAAATAAGACTGTTAAGAGTGAGATTAAATTTCATAAGAAAGGTATCTAATTAATTTATATTGGTACCTTTCTTATGAAATATTTCATTTATGGAAAAATTTCATAACTGAGATTAATATAAAAATAAGATCATATAAATTTCATATGATGATAGTGATACTTGTAGGTACCCTTCTCAGTTGAAATTTAACTTCTCCACATGTGTTTTGCAAAAGTAAAGGCCTTAACAGCGAAAAACAATGCTTAACTCAAACAACGCAACTTAATTGTATTCTGATTGGTCTTCCATACTTTATAATTACAGCCCGATTATAAACACAAAATTACATTTCTTAATTACTGCAGGTCTTCTGATTAGTCAAAACAATACAATTTAAAATGTGGTAAAAAAAAAATCTGTCTCATAAGGACATTTACGTAACTGGATGCGGCTTTAAACTAATTTTATAATATCTTAACAACTTAAATGTAAAAATCTATTATAATTAAAGAAATAACAAATCATCGAAAAAATTTTTTGCTTTCAAAAAATATTGTCCATATTCATAAAAACAACTAAAAGCAAATAAAAGCATTTAAAATTAAATAATATCTTTGTTTTATTGAGTTTTGTATGTTACAATTCAGAGCTGATTTTCAGGTAGTGTGGGAGGGGTCCAATTAAAAAAAAACACGATTTCCATTCCACAAAGCCTTGTGCTTTTAACTAATGTAATCACTAAACTGTATTCGATCAAATTTCTAAAGTTTTCATAAAATTAGTTATAGGGAGGGGAATAAATATAAAAAAAAATATTTCTGCCATGACTTTAATAAAAAAAACAAAACATATTTATAAAGATTTTCATCATCTGTGAATAGTTTCTGAAAGTTTTATTAACAGCCGACAATTATTTTTATTTTTGCAAGATTTTCCAAATTAATGTCTGTCGTACAAAAAAAAACCTGCTAAAAATTGTATATGTTATTTTACTAGTTCTGGTGATACAAAGAGAAACAAGGTTTTTTAATGAAAATTTAGAATGTTCTAAAATGAAGGAAAATTTTTTTTAAATAATTAAAAAAAACTTTGGTCTTTCTACTTAATAATAGCATAAACATTTAGACGATAAAATTTTGTTTTCATCATGTTTGGCATCTTTTTCATCATGCTATGCTCTTTTTTTAGCGATCTCATGGCGTTTACTATATAAATACTTTCATAATTGTTCTGATGAACTTTCCTCCATTATGACATTTTTATTGTAAGTTATATATATATTTTTTTAATTGATATTTACTAACTTTAGTTTAGTCCAGTGATTCTCAACCACTGTTCTGTGGCACATTAGTGTGCTGCAAAATATTGTCACGGCATATATATATATATATATATATATATATATATATATATATATATATGTATAACTTTTTTCAAATAATTCTTTTCACTAGGAGATAGTAATTGACATTGCATTTATGCTATTTACATCATTCTATTGTCCTCATCTCTATTACCATATTCACAATGTTTTGTCCTCTTCACGTGATATATGTTGGAATTTCGAACTGAACCCTTTATTTAATCCGGGGGGGGTAGATTGTTCTAATTCCACATGCCATGCCTTTCTTGGATATCTCAGTTTCAGTTAATTCCCTTTAGTAACTCAGATCTCCAAATTTTTGTTCTCTCTGCTGTGGCCAGGTAGTGAACTCACAACTTTTGGGTCAAGTCACTTTTTGGATCACTCAAGCAACTCTTTTATCCACTGGACCATGTGTCCTTGAGGACCTGAAGAAGGCCGAAGTGTCATGAATATGGTAATAAAGATGCCGACAACAGTCCGAATTATGTGAATAGTGTAAAAAGTATTTAAAGTTGGAGAATTGGTGCTATACAATCTTCCAACTAAATGTGACCATTTTGCTGTCAGTAACCTGGGTAACTATAATTAAAACTTTTAAGTTTACAGCTGACATGTGTCATGAACTTTTTTTTTTAATATATACATATATATCTTATTTTTTTCAGGGAGTTCATATATCTCATGTATTGTAACTATTTTTTTTTTTTAATTGGTATCACCCCAAGCAAGGCAGTACAGCCCCTAAGACGCAAGTGGTTACAGGATGTGGAGGAATTATTTATTATTATTTATTGTCATATTCACATATTTCAACCGTTGTACACTCCGGCCTTCTTCAGGTGATTGGAATTTTGAACTGAACCCTTTATTTTGTCCACGGGGGTAAATTGTTCTAGTTCCACATGCCATGCTTTTTTCTGGATATCTCAGTATCAGTTATTTCCCTTTAGTAACTCGACTCTCCAAGTTTTTGTTTTTGTTCCCCTCTGCTGTGGCCAGGTATTGAACTCAAGTCACTGGATTACTTCAACCAATGCCTTTATCCACTCAGCCATGTATCCACACCTCTTCATCTTTTATTGTTCACTCTCCTTAATAATGTTTCTTTTTCTCATATTCTCTCACACTCAGTTTCCTCTGTTGATACCTAGCCTAGAAATTTAAGTGCTATATTTGATTGCTGTAAGGTGTCATCACTTTACAACATCTTAGTGGCTTAATTGCCTTGCTTGGAGTGAAAATGATTTAAAAAAAAGACAGTTGCATGCATTTTCAGCCTTGATGGAGGCCAGTCATATGAGTGGCTTTAAACATTGAAGATCGTATTGCTCATAATGTTTTGTTTTTACCTCCTTAAATAAATATTATTCTATTATTTTTCTAGGTCAATGCCATTCAACATGTGGCTTAGATGAGATGGAAACTTTGGAAGTCAACTGGATCTTGTGGCAATCTATAGAGAAATGTCAAGACCACTGGCGGTCAACACTATATGGCATAAACTCATTTACAAAATATGAACAGGCAGCTGGTAAGATTTCTCTAACATCATTCCGCTCTTTGAGGATGGCTTCCGAAAGCCAAATTTATTCAGACATTGGACAGTATATATTTAAACTTTCACTGGAGACCAAGAAAATGTTCCAAAACCTATGCGGTTTTATTTTAATTTTTATAAATAATACCAGATCTTACACTGGATATCAATGAGTTAATGGTGAAAGGGAGAGGTGTAGAGAGAAAGAGTGTAAAAGGAGAGACAGAGAGTTAAAGAGAGAGGGGCATGCAGGCAAGATTTCCCATAGATTTTACAGTAGGCATTAATGGGTTAACAGGGAAAGAGAGGGAGATATATGGAGATAGAGAGGAAAAGGAGAGGGAAAGAATGAAATAGAGAGGAAAAGAATGAAATAGAGGGGAAAGAGTGTGAAAGAGAGAGGGGCATGCAGGAAAGAGAGGGCGATATATGGAGATAGAGAGGAAAAGGAGAGGGAAAGAATGAAATAGAGAGGAAAAGAATGAAATAGAGAGGAAAGAGTGTGAAAGAGAGAGGGGCATGAAGGAAAGAGAGGGAGATATATGGAGATAGAGGAAAAGGTGAGGGAAAGAATGAAATAGAGAGAAAAGAGTGTGAAAGAGAGAGGGGCATGCAGGAAAGAGAGGGAGATATATAGAGATAGAGAGGAAAAGGAGAGGGAAAGAATGAAATAGAGAGGAAAAGAATGAAATAGAGGCGAAAGAGTGTGAAAGAGAGAGGGGCATGCAGGAAAGAGAGGGCGATATATGGAGATAGAGAGGAAAAGGAGAGGGAAAGAATGAAATAGAGAGGAAAAGAATGAAATAGAGAGGAAAGAGTGTGAAAGAGAGAGGGGCATGCAGGAAAGAGAGGGAGATATATGGAGATAGAGAGGAAAAGGTGAGGGAAAGAATGAAATAGAGAGGAAAGAGTGTGAAAGACAGAGGGGCATGCAGGAAAGAGAGGGAGATATATGGAGATAGAGAGGTAAAAGAGAGGGAAAGAATGAAATAGAGAGGAAAGAGTGTGAAAGAGAGAGGGGCATGCAGGAAAGAGAGGGAGATATATGGAGATAGAGAGGAAAAGGTGAGGGAAAGAATGAAATAGAGAGGAAAGAGTGTGAAAGAGAGAGGGGCATGCAGGAAAGAGAGGGAGATATATGGAGATAGAGAGGAAAAGGTGAGGGAAAGAATGAAATAGAGAGGAAAGAGTGTGAAAGACAGAGGGGCATGTAGGAAAGAGAGGGAGATATATGGAGATAGAGAGGTAAAAGAGAGGGAAAGAATGAAATAGAGAGGAAAGAGTGTGAAAGAGAGAGGGGCATGCAGGAAAGAGAGGGAGATATATGGAGATAGAGAGGAAAAGGTGAGGGAAAGAATGAAATAGAGAGGAAAGAGTGTGAAAGAGAGAGGGGCATGCAGGAAAGAGAGGGAGATATATGGAGATAGAGAGGAAAAGGTGAGGGAAAGAATGAAATAGAGAGGAAAGAGTGTGAAAGACAGAGGGGCATGCAGGAAAGAGAGGGAGATATATGGAGATAGAGAGGAAAAGGAGAGGGAAAGAATGAAATAGAGAGGAAAGAGTGTGAAAGAGAGAGGGGCATGCAGGAAAGAGAGGGAGTTATATGGAGATAGAGAGGAAAAGGTGAGGGAAAGAATGAAATAGAGAGGAAAGAGTGTGAAAGAGAGAGGGGCATGCAGGAAAGAGAGGGAGATATATGGAGATAGAGAGGTAAAAGAGAGGGAAAGAATGAAATAGAGAGGAAAGAGTGTGAAAGAGAGAGGGGCATGCAGGAAAGAGAGGGAGATATATGGAGATAGAGAGGAAAAGGTGAGGGAAAGAATGAAATAGAGAGGAAAGAGTGTGAAAGAGAGAGGGGCATGCAGGAAAGAGAGGGAGATATATGGAGATAGAGAGGAAAAGGTGAGGGAAAGAATGAAATAGAGAGGAAAGAGTGTGAAAGACAGAGGGGCATGCAGGAAAGAGAGGGAGATATATGGAGATAGAGAGGAAAAGGAGAGGGAAAGAATGAAATAGAGAGGAAAGAGTGTGAAAGAGAAAGGGGCATGCAGAAAAGAGAGGGAGATATATGGAGATAGAGAGGAAAAGGTGAGGGAAAGAATGAAATAGAGAGGTAAGAGTGTGAAAGAGAGAGGGGCATGCAGGAAAGAGAGGGAGATATATGGAGATAGAGAGGAAAAGGAGAGGGAAAGAATGAAATAGAGAGGAAAGAGTGTGAAAGAGAGAGGGGCATGCAGGAAAGAGAGGGAGATATATGGAGATAGAGAGGAAAAGGAGAGGGAAAGAATGAAATAGAGAGGAAAGACTGTGAAAGACAGAGGGGCATGCAGGAAAGAGAGGGAGATATATGGAGATAGAGAGGAAAAGGAGAGGGAAAGAATGAAATAGAGAGGAAAGATTGTGAAAGAGAGAGGGGCATGCAGGAAAGAGAGGGAGATATATGGAGATAGAGAGGAAAAGGTGAGGGAAAGAATGAAATAGAGAGGAAAGAGTGAGAAAGAGAGAGGGGTATGCAGGAAAGAGAGGGAGATATATGGAAATAGAGAGGAAAAGGAGAGGGAAAGAATGAAATAGAGAGGAAAGAGTGTGAAAGAGAGAGGGGCATGCAGGAAAGAGAGGGAGATATATGGAGATAGAGAGGAAAAGGAGAGGGAAAGAATGAAATAGAGAGGAAAGATTGTGAAAGACAGAGGGGCATGCAGGAAAGAGAGGGAGATATATGGAGATAGAGAGGAAAAGGTGAGGGAAAGAATGAAATAGAGAGGAAAGAGTGTGAAAGAGAGAGGGGCATGCAGGAAAGAGAGGGAGATATATGGAAATAGAGAGGAAAAGGAGAGGGAAAGAATGAAATAGAGAGGAAAGAGTGTGAAAAAGAGAGGGGCATGCAGGAAAGAAAGGGAGATATATGGAGATAGAGAGGAAAAGGTGAGGGAAAGAATGAAATAGAGAGGAAAGATTGTGAAAGACAGAGGGGCATGCAGGAAAGAGAGGGAGATATATGGAGATAGAGAGGAAAAGGAGAGGGAAAGAATGAAATAGAGAGGAAAGATTGTGAAAGACAGAGGGGCATGCAGGAAAGAGAGGGAGATATATGGAGATAGAGAGGAAAAGGAGAGGGAAAGAATGAAATAGAGAGGAAAGATTGTGAAAGACAGAGGGGCATGCAGGAAAGAGAGGGAGATATATGGAGATAGAGAGGAAAAGGAGAGGGAAAGAATGAAATAGAGAGGAAAGAGTGTGAAAGAGAGAGGGGCATGCAGGAAAGAGAGGGAGATATATGGAGATAGAGAGGAAAAGGAGAGGGAAAGAATGAAATAGAGAGGAAAGAGTGTGAAAGAGAGAGGGGCATGCAGGAAAGAGAGGGAGATATATGGAGATAGAGAGGAAAAGGTGAGGGAAAGAATGAAATAGAGAGGAAAGATTGTGAAAGACAGAGGGGCATGCAGGAAAGAGAGGGAGATATATGGAGATAGAGAGGAAAAGGAGAGGGAAAGAATGAAATAGAGAGGAAAGATTGTGAAAGACAGAGGGGCATGCAGGAAAGAGAGGGAGATATATGGAGATAGAGAGGAAAAGGAGAGGGAAAGAATGAAATAGAGAGGAAAGATTGTGAAAGACAGAGGGGCATGCAGGAAAGAGAGGGAGATATATGGAGATAGAGAGGAAAAGGAGAGGGAAAGAATGAAATAGAGAGGAAAGAGTGTGAAAGACAGAGGGGTATGCAGGAAAGAGAGGGAGATATATGGAGATAGAGAGGAAAAGGTGAGGGAAAGAATGAAATAGAGAGGAAAGATTGTGAAAGACAGAGGGGCATGCAGGAAAGAGAGGGAGATATATGGAGATAGAGAGGAAAAGGTGAGGGAAAGAATGAAATAGAGAGGAAAGATTGTGAAAGACAGAGGGGCATGCAGGAAAGAGAGGGAGATATATGGAGATAGAGAGGAAAAGGAGAAGGAAAGAATGAAATAGAGAGGAAAGAGTGTGAAAGACAGAGGGGCATGCAGGAAAGAGAGGGAGATATATGGAGATAGAGAGGAAAAGGTGAGGGAAAGAATGAAATAGAGAGGAAAGAGTGTGAAAGACAGAGGGGCATGCAGGAAAGAGAGTGAGATATATGGAGATAGAGAGGAAAAGGTGAGGGAAAGAATGAAATAGAGAGGAAAGATTGTGAAAGACAGAGGGGCATGCAGGAAAGAGAGGGAGATATATGGAGATAGAGAGGAAAAGGTGAGGGAAAGAATGAAATAGAGAGGAAAGATTGTGAAAGACAGAGGGGCATGCAGGAAAGAGAGGGAGATATATGGAGATAGAGAGGAAAAGGAGAGGGAAAGAATGAAATAGAGAGGAAAGATTGTGAAAGACAGAGGGGCATGCAGGAAAGAGAGGGAGATATATGGAGATAGAGAGGAAAAGGAGAGGGAAAGAATGAAATAGAGAGGAAAGAGTGTGAAAGACAGAGGGGCATGCAGGAAAGAGAGGGAGATATATGGAGATAGAGAGGAAAAGGTGAGGGAAAGAATGAAATAGAGAGGAAAGATTGTGAAAGACAGAGGGGCATGCAGGAAAGAGAGGGAGATATATGGAGATAGAGAGGAAAAGGTGAGGGAAAGAATGAAATAGAGAGGAAAGATTGTGAAAGACAGAGGGGCATGCAGGAAAGAGAGGGAGATATATGGAGATAGAGAGGAAAAGGTGAGGGAAAGAATGAAATAGAGAGGAAAGATTGTGAAAGACAGAGGGGCATGCAGGAAAGAGAGGGAGATATATGGAGATAGAGAGGAAAAGGAGAGGGAAAGAATGAAATAGAGAGGAAAGATTGTGAAAGACAGAGGGGCATGCAGGAAAGAGAGGGAGATATATGGAGATAGAGAGGAAAAGGAGAGGGAAAGAATGAAATAGAGAGGAAAAAGTGTGAAAGACAGAGGGGCATGCAGGAAAGAGAGGGAGATATATGGAGATAGAGAGGAAAAGGTGAGGGAAAGAATGAAATAGAGAGGAAAGAGTGTGAAAGACAGAGGGGCATGCAGGAAAGAGAGGGAGATATATGGAGATAGAGAGGAAAAGGTGAGGGAAAGAATGAAATAGAGAGGAAAGATTGTGAAAGACAGAGGGGCATGCAGGAAAGAGAGGGAGATATATGGAGATAGAGAGGAAAAGGTGAGGGAAAGAATGAAATAGAGAGGAAAGATTGTGAAAGACAGAGGGGCATGCAGGAAAGAGAGGGAGATATATGGAGATAGAGAGGAAAAGGAGAGGGAAAGAATGAAATAGAGAGGAAAGATTGTGAAAGACAGAGGGGCATGCAGGAAAGAGAGGGAGATATATGGAGATAGAGAGGAAAAGGAGAGGGAAAGAATGAAATAGAGAGGAAAGAGTGTGAAAGACAGAGGGGCATGCAGGAAAGAGAGGGAGATATATGGAGATAGAGAGGAAAAGGTGAGGGAAAGAATGAAATAGAGAGGAAAGATTGTGAAAGACAGAGGGGCATGCAGGAAAGAGAGGGAGATATATGGAGATAGAGAGGAAAAGGAGAGGGAAAGAATGAAATAGAGAGGAAAGAGTGTGAAAGAGAGAGGGGCATGCAGGAAAGAGAGGGAGATATATGGAGATAGAGAGGAAAAGGAGAGGGAAAGAATGAAATAGAGAGGAAAGATTGTGAAAGACAGAGGGGCATGCAGGAAAGAGAGGGAGATATATGGAGATAGAGAGGAAAAGGAGAGGGAAAGAATGAAATAGAGAGGAAAGAGTGTGAAAGAGAGAGGGGCATGCAGGAAAGAGAGGGAGATATATGGAGATAGAGAGGAAAAGGTGAGGGAAAGAATGAAATAGAGAGGAAAGAGTGTGAAAGAGAGAGGGGCATGCAGGAAAGAGAGGGAGATATATGGAGATAGAGAGGTAAAAGAGAGGGAACGAATGAAATAGAGAGGAAAGAGTGTGAAAGAGAGAGGGGCATGCAGGAAAGAGAGGGAGATATATGGAAATAGAGAGGAAAAGGAGAGGGAAAGAATGAAATAGAGAGGAAAGTGTGTGAAAGAGAGAGGGGCATGCAGGAAAGAGAGGGAGATATACGGAGAAATAGAGGTAAAAGAGAGGGGAAGAATGAAACAGAGAGGAAAGCGAGAAAGAGTGTGAAAGAGAGAGGGGCACACAGGCAAGATTTTGCATTGATTTTACAGTGATGTTAACTTTTACACAAAATGTCAGATGTTCACCTATCACCCTTGTCACGCTCCTCTCCAGTTTTTTGAACAAGACTAGAGGTTTATCCCTTGTTTCCTGTTTAGGATTGTATTTCTGGTTCCTTTTAAATTCTACTTCAACTATATACTTCTTTCGTCCCCACTTAAAGTTTGATTTTATTATTTATTTTCTTCAATAGGAGTAGATAGTTTTGCCTATCGCCCTGGTCACACTCCTCTCCACTCTTTTGAACAGGAGTAGAGGTTTATCCCTTCTTTTCTGTTTAAGATTGGTTTTTGGGTTTCTTCTAAAGTCTTCTCATTCTCTTTCATTCTTAGTAACCCCTTGCGTCTTAGTGGTATTATTGCCTTACTTGGGGTGAAATGAGTAAAACACACAAACACACACAAACTTGTATTCTACTGAGGTTTTACACCATCACATAAATTTGATAATATTTTTATTTAAATGAACTTTTTGAAAGCTTTTAGAAGAGGATGTAGAATTAGTAAATACTGAACACTTCATATACCTCAGCGTAGGGATAAGCTATAATAAATTAAGTATAGGAGAAAAAGATATTGAACATATACACCCTTGTGCAAATTAATTGAAACAACTTCTTTAGTTTCCTTTCTTTCATCATATGGTCAGTTTTAGACCCACTGGAGTGACAGGGTGTAATCAATTTCTATTTTTTCCTCAGATTAGGTCATTTACAATGGTGTGCAGTTATATGAATCTTTTTTCTGGGTGTATGATGAAATTTGTTTGGCCTTGAAAAATACTGCCTCATCCATGATTACATCAGATTTTCATCACACCCAGACACTATTGTCTGAACTGTCGATTAGTTGTCCTACAGCTATTGTCTACAATGGACCTTACTCCAAGGAGGTGTACAAAAATTGTAACACTGCATGAACACAATGGCAAGCCTTACCAGTGAGCAAATCAAAGTACTATCGACTGGCTCGGAAACTCTTCTGATTTAAATCTAATCGAGAATCTGTGGTCAATCTGCAAGGAACAATTTCTTGGAATGGACATACTAAGTATTAACATGTGCACTGGGTCATGTTCCATTGGAAAAATATAAGAAACAGTAAATAATAACGGAATTATTCGTTTTGTTTCAATTAATTTACACAAGGGTGTAGAATAGTTTTGCACAATACCACAGATTGCTGCAAAACTGAAATATCAACTAGAAAACTCAAGTCATGTTCTTAAATAGCCTTGTCATTTTGAGACTTTCATGTGAATGTCATACATGGCACCAAACTCACTCAGCAATATCTAAATTGTCAGCTGTGTACAACTGCTTCCTGAGATCAATGGTGAAAAAAGCCTTTGCATGAATAAATCCTGAGGGTTTTAGAAAAGGTCATCCTTCCTTGGATATTGTGGAATTACACAATACAAAATCACAAAGAACTGTACCAAATAACAAAAATCACATCACTTGAGGACTACCAACAGCAGCAACAACTAAAATGGATAGCACAAGCAACTTGAAGGGAAAATAATTACATAACCAAGATGGTGACATTTTCACATTACTTTAAATAGAAGTTTAGGAAGGAAACTTTCATCAGTCCAGGAAAGAGCAATGACAGCCACAGAAACATGTTTTCAAAATAACTTTTTAAGAGAAAGATTTTATAAATCTCAACTGATAAAGTACTAGCTGCTCAGTCAATGAACACTAAATATTTCCTTATAGGCAAATGACTAATAGGACCAGTACCATTTTATGCATACATACTTTTATTTTTATATATTAAATAAAACTTCTGTGTGTCTGACCACTGTGTCATGATTATAAAGCTTTTCTTCTCGATTATTACTGCTGTAGTGGCTATATATTCCCCATGAGTGAGTTTGATTCAAACAGGGTACCCCATGTAACAAGTTTTGACATGTAAATATAACCATTATACTTGTGGCCTTATGCCCAACCAATACATAAAGGATTTTGCTCTGGTGATTATCTCGTACTGTAAACACTTGACTGACAAGGTTAAGACAAGATTTTCCAACTCTCTAAAATTAAAATATTTGGAACAAAGGGTTTTCCCAAACAAGGGGACACAGACCCTGTGGGAAGGTTCTCAATCATGGGATGGAGTCTAGAGACACCCTTAGTGACAGGTTCCAAACCAGGAGTCCATGGACCCACAAATCATTTTGTTATTTTTGAATAATAGGAATTTATATGTAACAGATTATAATTCAAAAATTTTATACAGTTAGTGCAAAATAAGTTTTATACGGTTAGTGTAAAATAACACTTCCATTAGAATTTTAGAGTGAAACAGAACTGTATTTTAAGAACAGAAATAGAAACAGTGAGACAGTGTTTTTGTTGGTCATTGTATTTCAGTGTGTAAACGAAAGAGAGAGGAGGATAGAGAAAGTGAAGAGGAGAAGGATAGTGAAAAAGAGAGGGGGAGAAACAAAGAAATAGGTGAAGAGTGCAAGAGGATAAGAAGGTGAGGGAGAGAGAGAGAGGAAAGGGGAGATAAAGTAAGAAAGAGAATGAGAGGAGGAGGGAAAGTGAGAGGAGAAATGAAAGAGGGGTGAAAGAAGGTGGGAGATGTAGAGAGAAAGAGAAAAGGAGAATGAGTGAGAGAGAGAGAGAAGCAGAAAGAAAGAGAGCAAAAAAGAGACTGAAAAAGGGAGAGCGGAAAAGAGAGAGACTGAAAGTGAGAGAAGAGAGAGGAAAAGAGAGGAAGAAAGTAAGAGAGAGTGGTAGAGAGAAAGAGGGGAGAAGTATAGTGCGAGAAAGATAGTGGAGAGAGAGATAAGGATAGTGAAAGAGAGAGGGTCATGCAGGAAAGATTTTGCACATATTTCATCTGTTCATGTTGATTAAGTACATGTTTAAAAAGAAATGAAATTTATGCTTTATTTTTTAAAAACAATCGTCAATTTTCAATATGTGTGACAAAAACATGTCCGACATTAACTGATATAAGACAGTCTTACAGGATGGTTGGCAACCCATCTTCTTTAAGTACCATGTCTCTTCAGGACATAGGCAATCATGACTCGAAGCAATTTCCTGACCTTCATCGCTCTTAATAAACTTTGTCTTTTTACTCAAGCTTGTTAAGGAGGCTATGCATTGTTATCCTCTGTCTCTCTTGCTTTCAATCTGTCTTGTGAATATCACGTTTTCCAAGCCCCCTTTCCTCACTATGTGCCATAGAAATTTCAACTGTCTCTTTCTACTGTTAAGTATAAATGTCCTTTTTGTTTCCATTTTCTCTAAAACTTCATTGTTGCTCATATGTTATGTATGGCATTCTCAGCATCCTTCTGTAGAATCACATTATCTGTGGTTTCAAGTCTCTTCTTCATCTGTGAGGAGATTGTTCAGCATTCACTGATATTATGTAAGAGTTCAGTACTCTTTGTTTCTGACAAAATCTTTCTGTTTTTTATATACTTTGCTTAGCTTTTGGAAGGGATCATTCATTAGGCCAATGCACCTTTGGGTTTCAGTGTTGCACTTTCCGTCCTCTGCTAAAAAACTTCCCAGATATTTAAATCGTGCTCTGTTTGATTTGGGTCTATTGTAATATGAAAGGAGTTTTGGGAGAAAAAAAAAATGTTTATTTTTGACGCAGTGCCTATTGTACAACTCCACCAAATCTTGTAGCAATTCTCTCTTAGTACCAAAGACTTTCTTGCAGGGACTAATTTTGGAAGAACAGAGACCAATGGCCAGTACGTTTTCTTGTCTGGGTTTGTACTGCAATTAAACTCTCATCTTACAATCTGTTTTCAGGTCCACGCAGGATGGAGAATACACACTTCCCAAATCGTGCAGGGGAAGATATTGAAGAGGAGGAGCCAACTTCCGCATCCAGCCACAGCATTCACGGTTGGCACCTTACCATCGTCAGCACACATACTTTGTTACTTACTGTCTCTTCAACATTGCTGGTTTATTTACCATTTGTTTTATGAACCTCCACAATTCTCTACCACCACCACCACCACCACCACCGCCACAATTATATATCTGCTTGTCCTGTTTCCCTCCTGACCCCCTGGGGCCCCTACAAACTCCTGCCACTTCCAATCAGCAACAAGGACAGAACAGGTCTTGTTGTTAACCTAGAAAGGACATTGTCAGCCAATTCTGTATCTCTGCCAGCAGAAACAGGGGTGTGGTAGGATAGCCTGAGGGATTTGGCGAGGAAACATGGCAGAGAAAGAAGAAAGAAAGAAAAAAAAAAAAATGGACTGAGGAGGGTGGTCCAGGACTTGACCAATTGTCTGACCGGCTAACTGAGCAAATATCTGACCAGACCAACTGGATATACTACGTGTCCAAAAATTTGAAAAAAAAAAAAAATTTTTTTTTTTTTGTTGTTTTACCAGAGTTCTATTTCTTTGGAGAAAAAAAAAAAAAGAAAAAAAATGGTCCCCCCTTGTTGTTACCCCTCTAAACTGTACTCCCTGACTTCTCCACCCAAAAAGATTTAAAAGAAATGGAAAAAAAAAAAAAAGGTCCCCAAACCCCGAAATTAAGTCTATTCCCCTCTTCTAAAATTCTACCCAATCAGATTTGATCTGACCCTACTTTGTTCCGTTACTGTAGTGTCTGTATGTGTGTGCATATGTGCGATAATGTGATTTCAACCCAAGTCTGTGTGTCCCATCAGGTAATGAGTTTTGCAGTGTTTTTCCACCTGGTTCGTTAGTATGGCAGCCCAGTGTACAGATCTTGTGTCTTTACAACTCAATTTTAAATTCTTCACCACAAACATATATAATTACTATAGATATTATTATTAATAAATAAAATATTCATTGATAATAATCATTGGTCTTGGTATCTATGTGAGCACATTACATAATTTTATATATATCAATAAGTATTATTATTATTATTTAGTACACACACACACACACTTTATATATATATATATATATATATATATATATACACAATACTGGCAATCATATACAGCAATTTATCAAATGCATTAGTTATACATAGAAATGAATTCAAGCACAATTTTGATCTGAAGAATACCACACATATTAAAAGAAAAAGCAACTGACCGAGATGGAAAATTCTCAAGAGTGCCACTATAGAATCTTACCAAAATGTAAATCTATGCCCAGGATTTTTTTCGAATATCTCCATTCCTGAAAGAATTATTTCTTTCCCAAGCCAACAGACATGACTATAAAATTGTAAAGAAATGAAAAGAAAACTGTTAAATCCATAATCTATTACTTAAAAAATAAATAATACATAAATTTAACCTATACTAAAATAATTTAAATATTACTTGCATAAAAAAAAAAGTTCAACAACATCATTTACTCAGTTTTGTTTATGAGACATTAAATTACATCACTTAGCATCTTCTATAATTTAAAAATTATATCACTTAGCATCTTCCATAATTTATTAAATTACATCACTTAGCATCTTCCATAATTTATTAAATTACATCACTTAGCATCTTCCATAATTTACCTCGACTTTTCAGTTAGCCTGATGAATATTTATGAGCGTTTCTGAGATTTAAAATTTCTGAAAATCTAACATTTTTACTTTTGTCAATGAATACATGTTGCAAAATAAAATCTTTACATTTCCCTTGATAAAGTCCATCAGAGGACGAAACGTATCGGCTAAGATAAGTTTTCCTTTTGTCTTTATTTGTATTGTCCTTTTACATATACATTTATGTTTTATCTGAAATTTTACACACACACACACACACACATATATATATATATATATATATATATATATATAGAAGACAATTCCGAAAATTTCTATGTTGACATGTTTCACTGATGAATTGGTGTCATCAGAAAAAAGAATTTTATTTGACCTGAACATAATCTAAATTTAAAAGACAAAATGCTAAGTGGTTGGACACTTGATTACAATGATGTTCACCGTGTACAAGGCCTAAGAACCACTTGAGATAGAGGGATAACATAAGAAATGATTAAAATGGTACAACAGTTAATGAGCTTATAAAATTTTGCTAGAGGGACTACGTCAAGTTCTCATGGGTGCCCAGCTATTGTAACCTTGTGTCATACTAGACTAAACTTAGTAAACAACTCTATGATACCAGTTCACATGTAATGTAAAAACAAAGATGCCCACATTATTTCTCTGCTGCCACCACCATCATCATCATCTTAAAGACGTTTCTGGAAAATATACAATTACAAGAAGTTCATGGGTGAGGGTGGTAGAAGAAATCTCAGGATTCCAGAACCTTCATTAAAGAATTTCATTCCTTGCTTCTTTGATGTCATCTTGGAAGAAATCACTTGACACTTTGATGAATCAGAAAAATATTACTCGTCATCTTGTCTCAACAAAATCTAGTTTCTTATGTAATTAAATCTTTAGTCTTCTCATATTTAGGTGATTCATAAATGATACATGAAAGATGCTCTAAACTATACCTTATTTATGTTCATGTCAACAAAAATGGTCCCATAATTGGTTGACACAACAAGAGGCCAAATTTTCTTTTTTCTTAACCTTAATAAAAAGAGAAATCTCAAGCAGTTCCTAATTTAAATGTGTTCATTTAGTTATGCACCCATATGAACTTAATATAGATTATATATAATTTATGTTTACTGTTGCCTTGTCAAAATGCCAAGGTTGTTACAGACTTTTTCTTGTAGTCATAAATACCCCAATCTACCCTACCTGAATAATCACAGTCGAAATTGTAGAGTTCACAATCATGCCATGCTGTTCACTGTGAATTCTTTACTCCTTTCCATGGCTGTATAGTATGTGTTTCATCAGGGTTACATAGGGATTTGAATTCAGAGTTGTTCTTCTCCTAGACTGGTTGTCAACCATGGCTAGAGATCCCATTCTACCCTGCTATTTAATGCATAGCTGGGAGAAGCTTATAAATTATGTTATTTAGTCATAAAGAAGATGTACTCAAGTAGAAATCTGTAGACCCACCAGAGAGCATAGGATTGTAACAACATCACACAGAGATGCTGCTATGGCTTCAGTAGCAAGCAGATTTTATGGGCTAGAGTTGTTAACCTCACACCCAGCCTGTTTGATTTCAGTGTTCTTCCTTCTTAAACTGGTTACCAGCCAAGACTATTTTACCCATAACTAGGGGGATAAGAGACGAGATGGATTCATACCTTTCGCAAGGGCATTAGTGCAATGTGAATAGAAACTCTTGGGCTTGCCGATATCATTTTTTTGTGATGCTAACATTCCAAATACAATGTACATTGTTACTTAAGCTTCATCCTCTTCTTGATGTTATTGGAGACATTATACAATTGCCACTTTCAAGAAATACAAATTTAAATTATAGTTTACAATGGCAAATTAGTCTTCGAGTCTTTGCTGAACTTGGGAAAGTTTTAATAGAATTGCATTTTGTTTTATTTTTATTTTTTTTAATCATTTCACTCCAAGCAAGGTAATAAAGCCACTAAGATGCAAGGGGTTATGGGTGTTAGAGAATATCAGAAAAAAATACTATTAAGGAGAGAAAACAATAAAAGAACAGGAATTAAGAAGACAGAAAATAAACATTGTCATTGCACCTAAATTTTTGAAGATCAAAGTTGACTGGGAAACAGCCAGAAGAGAGTCCCACAAGGAGGAGTGTGATAGAAGAAACTGTTAACATAGAACCTATAGTTACATCTAACCATTTCAACTGTAGAATGATGAGACCTAGTTGCCAATCTAGTACTGCGTTTAAATTCATAAAGTCTAGGGACCATAGAGGAAAGTTCTTCAGAACAATTACCATGAAAGTATATGTAGAAAAGCAGAGAGAAGCTACATTACAGTGGTGGGAAAGTGACAGAAGTCGAGATGCCAGGTCATGACCAATAACATTGAATATTCTTGTGATTTTTTCAGGAATCTCTAAATATATAGCAGGAGCACTGGACCGTATATGACAACAATGGCTCAACTATTGAATATTGCTAACTCATAGTCTTTATTATTATTATTATTATTTCATTTTAATCAGTCAAAGATTGACAGCAAAAGTAATTAAAATGTTAAAAATAAAAACTACTCTAAGATTAATAACAATGGTTGAAACAATTTTGCAGTCAATATATTCCTAAAAATGACAGGAAATAATTTTCATTGTCTCTTTTTCATATAATGACAGTAACAGCAAAAATTTATTTTGATTAAATACAGTATTCACCCAATACAAGTCCCAAGAGCCACTCAAGGTAGAGGATTGCTGAATAAAGTTGTTATAAGGACATAAAAGGAAGAAGTAAGTGCAGTTTATAAGGATATATAGGATAGATAATGGTCGACCTTAGACTTGAAGAGGCTAACATTGTAGTGATTGAGGAAGCATCCTCTTGGAAATCTGTTCCACAAAGTAGTGATTTTCATGAAGAAGCTGTCTTGTCTGAGTGGAACTTCCTCCTTACAAATGGAATACAAAGAAAATGAAAATGATTTGATGCTGTGTACTTGGCATGGCAAGTCTCAGCAGTATTTGATATTTGATCAGAACATAGCAAAACTGAATTATGGGTCCAGAGAAAGAAGAAAAAAAGTACATTTTATTTTTTTAAAATTATTTCACCCCCAAGCAAGGTAATAAAGCCACTAAGATGCAAGAGGTTACTGAGTGTTAAAGAATATGAGAAAAAAACTGCTATTAAGATTTTTGAGGATCAAATTTTGTGAATATTTAACACTTCTCATATCATTTTATGATAGTAAAGTCATAATAATACAAAATCTATTTAATAATATTTGAGTACATTTCTAGAATAATAATGGAGAATTTGTAGAATTTCTTCTTTTAGCCAGAATGAATTTATTATTTAAAGTCTGGCTGATATCCTCATTTTTGTTATTACTATCACAACGTTTTGGTCATTATCTTTCCCAGCCTCCTTCGGGTGTTTGTTGATTCAGGTAACTTTCACAAAATTTCAAGCTGAACCCTTTATTTAATTTACAGGGTTAGATTGTCCCCATTCCACTTTCCATATCTAGGGATAGCTCGTGTTTTCCTTTTAGTACTGCTCAGTTATTGTGTCCTTTGAGTCTGAGCATGTACTATTTGGCTCACGGATTGAACTCACAGTTACGATCTGATAAAAGTAGCTTTTCTTGAAAGTTTTATAATATTAGAATAACTGTTGATACTCGTTCATCGTTGAAATTAAAATTTGTTTATCTTTATAATACCAAAAATATGATTTTGTAACGTCGATGTAGACAAAATGCTAAATTATAGCCAGAAATATTAAATTAAGGTTTCTTCTAAAATGTAGTAATTTCATTAAAAAATCTGGGTGATTTGAGACTGAACAACATATTGTAATATGCTCTTTGTTCAAAGGGAGATAAATGCTAACTATAGAGTACTCTCCCTTATTTGTTTATTTGCTACTACTAAACATTATGCTTATATTTTACGGTGCCGTGATTGTAGTTTCCAGTTTACACTGCATCATCCGCCGACATTTATATATGACGGATAACAAAGCAATCACTTTCTAAACAATTAATGGATTTTTTTTACTCGGACATTTTTATTACTTCAAACATTATTTTTTTTAGTGGATACTCTTGTTTGAAATAGATGCCCCGTTTTTTTTTTTGTTTTTGTTTTTTTTTAAATTTTAAACAGTCTGTATTATATCTACCAGACAGTACTTGAGAGATGTTAATAAATAAAACATGCTCTCCACCTGGGTTTGAACCTGCGTCCCTGCTTTGTAAGAGAAACAGCTGTTTGATCTAGCATGCTTTAGTTTATATACTTACTCAGCTACTGAGAACAAGCAAGGTTCTTTTTTTTCTTTGTAAGCCCCTTTTGCTGGGCTGTGACTGAGCATTCCAAAGTATGCTGGAGAAAATGGTGGTTTCTCTTACAAAAGGTGATATAGGTTCAAACCCTGCTAGAGATCACATTTCCTTTATTAAGATTTCCCGAGAACAGATGCCAGTAAATATACAAGGTGTCCATAAAGTTCGTGTGCACTTTAAATTTATAATTTTTTTAAATGCACACGAACTTTATGGACACCCTGTATAATATACACTGTTTAAAAAAAAAAAAAATAACAGGGAGGGTTTATTTTAAATGTGGGTATCCACTAAAAGTAACATTTGAAGTAATAAAAATGTCAGAATAAAAATAAATTCATTAATTCTTTAGCAGCTGATTTGTTTATATTTCGGATATGAAACTGAACAGATATGGGCTTTCTAGAATAACTGAATAAGTGAGGATTCCTTAAGAGGGAAAATAAAACTTTGCTCTGCTGTGACAATCTCCATGGCAGAGCACTCTAAAGCTCACCAGATCAAATAATGATTTCTCCTACAATGGGTGATATAGGTCCAAACCTTGCAGAAGAGCATATTTTCTTTATTAAGTTTTCGTGGGTGTACAGGCTGGTAGATGTAATGCACAGTGTTTAAAAAAAATAAAAATAAAAAAATAGGGCGTCTATTTTAAACAAGGGTATCCACTAAAAATAACAATTGATGTAATAAAAATATGTAATCTCTGCATATAAATATTCAAATCTTTTTAATCTAAGCTGAATAATTCTAAACATCATTTTATATACTTGTTAGGTGTGTCCACCCAATTAGCTAACTATTCTTAAACACACATATGTGTGTGTCCATAAGCATTAATGATAAAACGATTGATATGAAATATCCAAACAAAGTATGCAAGATGGAATATGTGAACACCAGTTGAATGTTTAACATTTTATTCTGTTGTTAACATTTCGCTCAATATGAACATCATCAGAACAACTGAAAAATCTATGGGAAAATTGTTAACATGGCAGCTTTGCTACTGAGAAAGGCTATTGTTCAATATAATTTTTTTTAGAATTTAATAGTTAATAAAATTAAAAACAAAGATTTGTGAACAAATCAATAAAGTTTGTACACAGGAAAAAATGTTAACGTGTTTAATATAGAGATTAGATGTAGAAAAATTTGTGTATATCGAAAAAAAATAGTGAATATATATATAATTCATATTATAATTTATGACAGTATTTAGTTTTTAAGGACAATATAGAATTAAAATAACAATTTATAATAAAAATGTTAAAGTATATAATATAACAATTTAATGTAGAAAAATTTTTGCATATTGAAAAATAGTGAATATATATAATTCAAATAAAAATTTATGATGATACATAGTTTTTAAGGACAATATAGAATTAAAGTAACAATTTCTAATAAAATTTTATTAATTAGTGTCTGTTATAATATTATTTTCTTTGAGTATTTTCATAACCAGAAAAAGTAATGTGTTGTAAAATTTTGGTTATTGATTAATTATATTAATGCTAAAAGAATTATGATGACAATTAATGTAGAAAGAAAAACACAAGCTCACTTTTCTCTTACATAAATACAATATCAAATAAAATGAGTTGTGATGAAAGACATGTGATTTGCCGTCACTGTGTATAACACTGATTACATTTAATTTTGTTTTCTCCCTCTGTTCCTGCCTCCTAAACGACCGTGCAATGTCTATCAACTGAACAGCTAAGTGTAAACTACTACAGCTTTAAACAAATTATTCAAAACGCAGTTTGAGATGAATGAAGGAAAGGTGACAAAAAAAAAAAAAAATAAGAGAAATGGTGATTAAGAGATGATTTTGGTTTTTTCTTTTTTAAATCGAAAACTAAAGAAATTCTTTATTTGAAGAAATGTTCTATTGTACGATTATATAAATAAAAAAACACACAAATTCTTAAAAAAGCAATAAGTACGTATTTCATAGAATTGTATCGCAGTTATCGGGCGATTCTTTCTGCACTTAGCAAACTTGGGAAAGATAGTCCACCACCCGTATATTTTTTTTTTTTTTTAATTCAACCAACCTCTCCAAACTATATATATATATATATATATAAAAAAAAAAGTTTGCATGTGGCTGTTTCAGATGATATGGGTATTGATGTCAAGAAATTTAAATGGGGGAATTAAAAAAATAATAATAATAAAAACAACTAGTGCGTATTCATTTTTGTGTGTGTTATCTTTGGAGAAGAAAATAGATATTTGGATTTTTTTTATCCCCTATCCCACACCACCATTTTGTCCTTCCTTAAAGCGAACACCATTGCAGCATTATTCATTATTCTAAAATAAAAATAAAAAATTAATGTGCAGGGTTCATCACAAGATTTAAATTCCACAGACATTTACAAAACCTGAGACGAAATATACTATCCAAAATAAAAAGAGTTAAAAAATATTTAAAAAATATTCGTGCAAATATGAAAGATTGTCACCTCAATCTGCTTATAGTATCATCTCCACTAAACATAATTTTTGTGGGAACTTTATTAAATTTACAAATGCAATAAATTTTTAGTGGCAAAAAAAAAAAAAAAATGATAATTCTCTGCTCGTAAAGATAAAATTGACATTAAGAATTTTTTTAAAACATTTTTCTTGCATATAGTAGTTTTTTGTATTCATTTGTTTTTCCAAATTCATTCGGAAAAATTTTGTTGAAATCAAACAAAATGGTGCATATTCTGTTTGCAAAACAGCTTGTTAGCAGAAAGATATAACAATTAAAAATATGATTTTGATTCATATAAACAAAAAAAAAATATAAAAAAACAAAAAAAAAACATGAAGCAGACTGGATATTCTATCTATAAAAAATAAGAATATGAAAGCCATTTATCCTGAAAATTCAGTGTCCAAAAATAAAAACATCAAAAATGTCAAATTTATTTATTGTAGAGTCAGTTTAATATATGCTGTAAGTCTGGTGACATCGGATTCTAAAAAAACCAAAAAATATACAAAAACAAAAGACATGATAGCTTTGAGTTTTGTCATTCATTGACAAAGAAAAACCAGCTTCAGCTGATCAAAGTTATTAAAAGAATTATCCCAATTTCAAAACAACTTTGTTTTCTATCAGTCCCATTTATTGTGAGCAATTTTTTTGAAAGTGTGCATGTGCATGTAAGAAGTAAGGAAACCAAATTTATACTTGTTGATTTCGTTCTTATTTTAAAATCTTAACCAGAGAAAAATATACAATAAATCTTTCTTAAATTTATCAACCAGACAAATCTGTTAAATGAACCTTTTGAGTTAATTCATTTTTAAATTTATCACTAAAATTATGAATTTTTTCCAAGTATTTCAAGAGAAAAAGGAAACAAACAATATAAGTTACTTTTTAAAGGTCAAATAAAAGGAATTCTAGCCATTTTGAATTATGTCCCTTTGCCGTTTTTTTTTTTTTTTAATTATTTAATGTGGATGAGGCTTGCTGTATTTCGGTTATTTTAGTTTCGACAGAAATCAACCCTTGGCTTAAAAAAGTAAAATAAAATTTAAAAATAGCGATATTAGTTTATAAAATTAAACTTAATGCAAAAATAAAATTCTGTTAAGCTGTTTCTCTTGTCATAAAAATTAATAATTTTTAATAAAAATCCCAACTAATATGATTTTCTTTGATAAAATCTATAGTGGGGGTTAATAGAATAAAGCAGAAATGGTTTATACTGATCTTGATCATTTAGGAATGTTCTTGCAAGCTCGTCTACAAGATAGCTTCTCCATCATTTAGTAAAATGAAAAACTGAAAAAAAAAAATATACAGTGACAGATTTTGTAAATATGTTGACACTGCTTGGAACAATTCTAATTAAAATAAATTCAAAGAAATTTATTGTCTAAAATGAAAATATACAAAGTCTTAGTTATCAAAACATTATCCAATGTGATACATTGGATTTTTATAAAAAGATACAATCAATGGCGTTTATGTTTCTCTTAGTTAATCTCTAAAAGTTAAGAATTTTTTTAAAAAAGGAAAAACTACATAGAAAAATTTATTTCTGTATTTTAATTTGACTACATCAAATTTATTTTCATTAAGTAACTAATGGTGTTAAAAGGTACAAATTTAAAATCTGAAAACTTAATCTTTTGAGTTCATTTCTTTAAATCTTAAAAAATAGGAAAATTAGATTTAAAGTTGCTGCTGCATGAAAGCTGAAATTTAATATATATATATATATATATATATATATATATATATATATATTTGACAATTGGAAATGTTCATGAAATTAGATTTGTTTTTGAAATATATTTGATAATGCATTTCACTATTTAAGACTTCATTAAATCCATAAACAAAAATATGCGTGAGTGTTTAAATAATGAATCTTACACATACAGGCATTTTTCACTTTCGGATCTGACGAAACCTTAAAAGGTGAAATGCATTATCAAATATATTTCTAAAAAAAACTACTTTCATGAATGTTTTCAATTGTTAACAATTGTAAGACTTTGTTGATATTATATATCTTAATTTTAAACACACATATATATATATATATACATATATATATATATACACATATATATATATATATATATATATGAGCAAATAAATGTTTACAATGCTATGATTTTTGTCTCGGTAAGTAGATGCACACTCTCGCATTCTGAATACAAAATTTAATGAATTGTTGAATTTGACCTGAAATGTTTTCTCAGACAGAAAAAAAGCACCATTCTGATTTATTATTTATCACAATATGAAAATAATTATGATGAATTACTGCTTTATCGACCATGATTTGAATAATGATATCCTGCCTGGGTGAAATTCCATATAAATATCTAAAAAAACAAAAATCTATTGAAAAATATTCAAAGAGAAGGAAAGTGGACATGAACTGCATGATGGGAACACAGAAGATTTTTTGTTTTTTTTTTAATTTGCAATTGCATCATGGGAACATCACATTGATGTTGCAGATTTTATTTTTTTTTCCATCCACTATTTTATAAATATCATGTGAAAAATAAGTAACAAATGTTTTGTTGTTTGATGATTTTGTTTTGATGAAAATTAACAAAAGGCAATAAAATTAATAATGAAAGCAATAAATTAGCATTTTTAAATGCAAAATCTTCCCTAAAAACTAACAAAAGAAAGAATGACATTATTCAAAAGTAAAAATATATCAATCAAATATGTAATTGTAAAGAAAATTGTTTTTAGGGATTTTACATAAATTTCCTTCCCCCTTTCCCAAATAAATCATAAATATTGGAATTCTTTCAAATGTGTGGGTGCCTGTGTGAATGGTAAGAACAAAATAAATAAAATTAAACAAAATGACTTTTTCTCTCTCTGTATAATTGTCAAAATTTATTTCGGCTCTGGTTTGAAAAAAAAGAAAAAGAAAAAAACAACTCATCTCGTTTTTTGTCCTTCAAAGCCTAACTTTTTTTTTCTTCCTCAATATTTTCCAGTTTGTTATTTTTTTTGGAAAAGCAAAACAAACAAAAAAAATGTTAAAAAATTGATATTTTTTCTCTATTTTTCTTCTTCTTTCACACTGAAAGAAGAAAGAACGAAAAAAATTCTAAACAAAAAAAGAACGAAAAAAATGGAAAAAGTTGTAAAAATGTGTTTGTTATCTGGTCCTTTCGCTATAACTCTTGCAGTTTCTTGTTCTTATTTCTCTTTCTTGGTTTTATTTTGTTTCCTTTACTTCCACCCCCCCCCGGACTCTGCTAACTTTTATTTTTTTCTAATACCTTCCATCTTCATCTAGATACCTGTTCTATTCTACTTCTCACCCACCTCCTTCAATTTTCTTATTCTTTCTCTCTCTCTCTCTCTCCCTCCTTCCAGTTCTCTTTTTCTGCTATTTTCTTCACCTGCCTCTTTTTTGGTGCACATGTGTTAATAAGTTGTACGTCTCCCTGACCTAAATCTCAAATTTCTTCCTATTTTGTCTCCATTTCTTCCTACCAATTGGATCTTTCCAACTTTGAAAAAGATGGAAAAAGTAAGCATAAGTCATTTATTAAATACAAAAATTTTGGCACAAGGTCATTTAGGGGAGAAAATGTGATGGAGAGAAACTGGTTTTCTTTGATTTTTTTTTTTGTTTTTTACTGTTTGTACATATTTCAGAATTGTATCTATTTAATTCTGAAAGTATATAATTTAAAGCAATGTGAAATTTTCTTCTGTTTAACTAACCAATTTTCACGCTCACAATTAAGGTGAAAGGTCAGTGAACTGTTTTTTTTTTTGTTTTTTTTTTAATTCTTTAATATAAAAAGATATTCCAAACTTTTGAAGCCTGCCAATCAAAATCATTTAAAAGCATCAGAAAGATTAGTTTAAATCATCTTTTAGTCTCCAGTTATCAAGCAAATATTTATCTATGCTATAAAGACGGTTTATTTCCTCTAATTAAAAATCAGTTTTTCTTTGCTGCCTCCTGCCTGAAAATTTCTTGAGTCTACAGTATTTAAAAAAAAAAATCTTCAGTTTGCAAAAGAAAACATACAAAACGCAAGCCAACATTAATTAACAACCTTTCATAATGTTCCATTTGTTTTTAACTGACGGTGTCTGTAGATGGTAGAATTGCTTATCCTCTTCCACTCAGAGTAACAAAAAGAAAAAAAAAAAACTATAGTTAATTGCAACTAGTTAATTTCATAAGAAATTTCCCCTAACTTAAGATACTGGCGCTATTCAATTTTCCGAGCTTTGTGTCAGGGTAACCTGAACTACAGAAATCTGTTATTTTAGCTTCAGTTTTAACTGAAGTTATTTCCCTTTGATTTAATATATTGAACTCATATCTTTTTTTTTTCCTCCATCTATTTTGGCCATTTTGTTTAAAGCTCACATTTTCTTGATTTCAAATGAAAACTTGGATGTTTTCTTAAATATTTCAGTGAAATGGACAAAAGAAAGAAAGTGAGAAATCAAGCTGATACCAGTTTGTACTTCTGACATGAAGCAGTAAAAAGCAATAAAAATTAACTTAAAAAAAGACAAAAATATAGTCAAACAATAATAGTCTTCAAACAAAATCTGTTTTGCTTGAAGAGTTGTACTTTTGAGATGTCAAAAAGTCTTTATTAGTAATTTCAGATTTTTTTAAAGAGATTAAAATATACTACATTAAAATCAGCAGGAACTATGATTGTTCTTTTGCAATTTTTGTTTCACTTTTAATACATTAGTGTATATCTTTTCTGGACAATTTCTCATGGTAGAAAACAGCAAATGAAATATTTTATGGACTTGAAAATGTATAACAAACTTCAAAAGTTAATATATACATTATATATAAAACACACACACACACACACATATATATTAAAAATGTTTATATATATATATATATATATATTAAAAATGTTTATATATATATATGTATATTAAAAATGTTTTATATATATATATATATATATATATATATATATATATATATATATCTTAAAAATATATAGATATATATATATCTTAGAAATATATAGATATATATATCTTAGAAATGCATAGAAAT
>OZ038476.1:119979254-119999254 GCA_964036315.1 Acanthosepion esculentum | reverse complement strand
ATATATATATATATATATATATATATATATATATATGTGTGTGTGTGTGTGTATGTATGTATGTATGTAATAGGATAAGAAACAAGCAGGAAGCATTTATAAATCTAACATGTTTTGCTTTTATTAAACCTTCATCAGAGAATGATATATAAAAAAAAGAAAGAGAAAAAATTGTACTATTTTAAATTTTTGTGCTGTTTGTTTTTTCATTGATTAAACAACCTTATCTACATTTGTCTTGTCAAGCAGTGTTTGTGTGTAAATATATCATCATTCTAGTTTGTCTATGTGGGATTCGGATATTATTTATCGTGTTAGATTCCAATCCCTATTTGATCTATATTTGATAGCAGTTCATATATATATATATATATATATATATATATATATATATATATATATAAAAGTAACCTTATGAGGAAAGAGACACAAATGATACCATCTAGAACATAAATTTTAATTTGTTCAATTTCTCAGCTACCTCACAATGTCATTGGCTTCAGGCTTAAGAACTAAACTTTTATGAAAGTGAAGTCTGGCGACCTTAATAACCAAGTGTTGAATTCTTAAAATATCTGAAGAGGAAAATTGAACTTGTATCATCAAAACAGAATTTCTTCTTTTTTTAATGAATTTTGATTAAAATAACATCTACATGATTATTTTTAAGGAAAAAAAAAATCAAATGCTGCTATTTTCAAATTTCAATAAAAAGTTTCATTATAAGACTAATAAAACATTTTATTATAAGACTAATAAAATTCTTGCAAATGGTAATGCCACAATTAACTATTTCAATACAAGAAATATTCCCCAAACACTAAGTTGAAATTTATAAACACATTTTGTTAAAACAGTTTTTCAAGAAATTAGAATTCTCAAAGTTCACTGTTAAGCTCTTCTTAGTATTGATAGAAGTTTCCTTCATAACCTTTTTTTTAAGGTAGTGTGGAAAGTTAACATCCTGATTATGCCATTATTCTCTCTCTTAGTTACATGTGCTGTCTATTTTATCTCTTGCTGCTGTTGGAAGTCTCCAAACGATGTGATTTTTGTTATTTGGCAAAACACTTCATTTGCGATGTATTGCTGATCCATAGGGTTTGACGAACGATTGTGTTCTTTAAGATTTATAGAATTAATAAAGGCAGAGTTAATAAAGCTTGAGTTTAAAAATCAGCAATATTTTTACTGTCGATAGATTATAGAATTTGAGGGCCCCATTCTCATTTGAGTAAGATCATTAAAACAGGTACCAGTGGCCAAGCTTGAACTCACATCTTGTATCCCTGAGTGATGATAAAGAGATATACAAAAAAAATCAAGAATTAATAATAGAAATATCTCATCTGAAAATTCAGAAAAGATAAAAATTATCATTTTGAAAAATTGTTCAAAAAGAAAAACAAAAACAAGCTTCCGCATTTAGAAGTTTGATTTTAAACAGATGAACGTGTGTGTTAAATAAATGTGAATGATATCTAGAATAGACTCATGAATAGTGAGTGTATGGGTCGGGAGGCAATTAAAAGGGTATGTTGGAATAAAAAGAGAAATGAATGCTATTCGCAAGACAAGCAAATGATTTTTATTTTTATTATATCTAAAGTGAAATTGAACAGCCTGAAAATAAAATTTGTTGAAAACATCTTTGAGGCTTTTTGTAAGTTGTGATAGCCTTTTCAATAATTGGTAATGAAAAGTTGTCCTGATGATAATTTCCTACAAGCTCCTTAGCTCCAAAAAGCAATCACACACAAAAAAAAAAAAGAAAAATCCAGACCAACTGCAAATGTACACACAAAAAATGCAAAAAACACTATTGCACACAGGCACACATACAAAAGAAATAGTACAAGCACACTGAAGCATAAACAGATACAAAAAACAAATGGCACAACCACACAAAAACAAAACACACATAAACATACAAACACTCACAAAAAACAAATGGCACATGCACACAAAAACAAAACACACACATAAATAGAAACACACACAAAAAACAAATGGCTCAAGCACACAAAAACAAAACACACACAAAAAACAAATGGCCCAAGCACACAAAAACAAAACACACACAAAAACAAATGGCACAACCACACAAAAATACAAACACACACAAACATACAATCACACACAAAAAACAAATGGCACAACCACACAAAAATACAAACACACACAAACATACAATCACACACAAAAACAAATGGCACAACCACACAAAAATACAAACACACACAAACATACAATCACACACAAAAACAAATGGCACAACCACACAAAAATACAAACACACACAAACATACAATCACACACAAAAACAAATGGCACAACCACACAAAAATACAAACACAGACAAAAACAAATGGCACAAGCACACAAAAATACAAACACACACAAACATACAATCACACACAAAAAACAAATGGCACAAGCACACAAAAATACAAACACACACAAACATACAATCACACACAAAAACAAATGGCACAACCACACAAAAATACAAACACACACAAACATACAATCACACACAAAAAACAAATGGCACAACCACACAAAAATACAAACACACACAAACATACAATCACACACAAAAAACAAATGGCACAAGCACACAAAAATACAAACACACACAAACATACAATCACACACAAAAACAAATGGCACAACCACACAAAAATACAAACACAGACAAAAACAAATGGCACAAGCACACAAAAATACAAACACACACAAACATACAATCACACACAAAAAACAAATGGCACAAGCACACAAAAATACAAACACACACAAACATACAATCACACACAAAAACAAATGGCACAACCACACAAAAATACAAACACACACAAACATACAATCACACACAAAAAACAAATGGCACAACCACACAAAAATACAAACACACACAAACATACAATCACACACAAAAAACAAATGGCACAAGCACACAAAAATACAAACACACACAAACATACAATCACACACAAAAACAAATGGCACAACCACACAAAAATACAAACACACACAAACATACAATCACACACAAAAAACAAATGGCACAACCACACAAAAATACAAACACACACAAACATACAATCACACACAAAAAACAAATGGCACAAGCACACAAAAATACAAACACACACAAACATACAATCACACACAAAAACAAATGGCACAACCACACAAAAATACAAACACACACAAACATACAATCACACACAAAAAACAAATGGCACAAGCACACAAAAATACAAACACACACAAACATACAATCACACACAAAAACAAATGGCACAAGCACACAAAAATACAAACACAGACAAAAACAAATGGCACAAGCACACAAAAATACAAACACACACAAACATACAATCACACACAAAAACAAATGGCACAACCACACAAAAATACAAACACACACAAACATACAATCACACACAAAAAACAAATGGCACAACCACACAAAAATACAAACACACACAAACATACAATCACACACAAAAACAAATGGCACAACCACACAAAAATACAAACACACACAAACATACAATCACACACAAAAACAAATGGCACAACCACACAAAAATACAAACACAGACAAAAACAAATGGCACAAGCACACAAAAATACAAACACACACAAACATACAATCACACACAAAAAACAAATGGCACAAGCACACAAAAATACAAACACACACAAACATACAATCACACACAAAAACAAATGGCACAAGCACACAAAAATACAAACACAGACAAAAACAAATGGCACAAGCACACAAAAATACAAACACACACAAACATACAATCACACACAAAAACAAATGGCACAACCACACAAAAATACAAACACACACAAACATACAATCACACACAAAAAACAAATGGCACAACCACACAAAAATACAAACACACACAAACATACATTCACACACAAAAAACAAATGGCACAACCACACAAAAATACAAACACAGACAAAAACAAATGGCACAAGCACACAAAAATAGAAACACACAAAATTACACATGCAAAAAACAAATGGCACAAGTACACAAAAAACAAAAACACACATAAAACAAATGGCACAACCACATAAAAATACAAACACACACAAAAAACAAATGGCACAAGCACACAAAAATAGAAACACACAAGGCAATTAATAAACAAAAAAAATAAATGTTATGCTCAAATATGTTAAATTCATGTTGTTTGTCTTTGAATATTTTAATAAATATTTTGGTGAGAAATGCATAATATTTTTCCTTATTCAGACTTCACACCAATTTAGTTTGAACTTTCATTTTAAAACCTCTTATTAATCTATTTAAAAAGATTTTCTTTGAAACATTTTAATTGGTTCAACTTCTATAATTTTACTTGGTTCAACTCTTATAAAATCCATTAAATCTATTTAAACCTTCTGCGTTTCTTTTAAATCATTCAACTTGATTCTTGAAAAGTCAAATCAAAATACATTCGTCTTTTAAAATCATTTGTTTTGATTAACTAAACCTTGTATTTCATTCTCCTTATGCATATTTCTTTCTAATTTCTGTCTCCCAAACCTGGGCCCTTGAATTTTGTGGAGATGAGGGCAGGTTGAACACTTAACCTTGTTACTTCATGTTTATCCACACATCCAGCCAGTCACACGTCCTCCCCAAATTCACCAACACCCCCCTGTTATATTTTTACACTTCATTTCTAAGCAAAAGAAAGAAAAAATAAACAGGAAAATTCACGTCTATTGTTTTTTTTTTTAAAAACTAACTCACCAGTCATTACTGTGAATGTCCAGTGAGTGAAGACATTTTTTTTCTTTTTTTGCAGTAGAGAAAATGAAAGAATTCTGTTTTTGATGACATTTCCCTGCAGTATGAAAGTAAATATGGCTGGAGTTTAACAATAGACACTGTGAAAAGAAATAATAATTTCTTTTCATATTATTTTAGATTAAGCACTTCATATCACAAATAATATTAAAAAAAATTGATTAAATTTTATAAAAATTAAGGTGGAGGTCCAGTTTGTTATGTAAATTCATTACTTTATGGAAGCTTAAACAAAATATGATTTCTTAAAATATAAAAAATAAATATTAATTTTTAAATTTGCAATCTCTATTGTTATTTCGTATATCCCTTGTCATTTCATAGATTCTTCTCCTTTTATGTGCTTCAGGACATAGGTGATCATAGCCCTTGACATCCTCCTGTCCTTGTGGCGCTTATTAATTTTTTTCTTTTTGCTATTTCTTCCAACCCCTATTCTATCATTCATTTACTCAAGCCCATTATAGACTGTTTTCCCCTGTCCCTCAATCTGCCCTGTGAGTATCAGATTTTTCAAGCTATTCTCCCTCATGTCATGCTCCCAAAATTTCAACAGCCTCTTCCTGATGTTAAGTATAAATTTCCCTTTTGTTTCCATTTTCTCTAAAACTTTGTCAATTACAAATTTAAAAAAAAAATGTTATTGTTTTTTTTTTTTTACACTTTAAGAAATCATGTGCTATGAGCATATTTTGTTTTGGCTTCCATAGGGAGGATCACTTTACAATGAATTTAAATTGCAAACCGGAACCTGTACTAACTTTTGTAAAATTTAATTATCTCTTTGATATTCATCATCTTAATCTATAGGGATATGGAAAAAAAAATCATTATTTCTAGTTGCAATGCCTATGGTACAAAAAAGGAGTTGATCGCAGTCGAGATCGTCGAATGAATGCGAAAGATCCTTTCCTTAGCTGCATAGTATGTGCTTCGTTAGGGCTACATACCGTTTTGAATTCAGAGTTTTCCTTCTCCTAGACCGGTTGCCACCAAAGGCTATAGAAACCTGTCTGTCCTACTATTTACCTATAGCTGGGGGAGAAGAGATGAATTCATACATTTCCCAAGAGTATTAGCATATAAATGAATGTAATGAACTCGACTGGAATTTGAACTCAGCACTCTGATTCCTTAATCCGAGCCATTACGCTACCGTGCCTCTATTGTACAACTCCACCAAAATTTGTGAAGAGATGGCGTGTAAGAAGTCCGGGAGTTAAATTTTGGTTCCCGTGGGTTGCAAAACAAATTCCAACTCAAGTGGATCATGCAGTATACAGCACTTTCATAATCAGTAACAGGATAATGATGATGACGTATAAAGTAATTCATCTCATTATCCCCAAATCTTTAATAAAAAAAATATTTATGCAAGACTAGAAAGGCACTTGGTAAAGTAGATTTAACTCGAGAGGCACATATGGATAAAAAAAAATTGTAAGCTTTGAATTGATAGTGTAGCTTGAGTCCAATTACAAAAAAAAGTTCTTTTTTCTGATTCATGCAATTTCTTTTACTATATATATCACCCAATAAAAGGCCCAAGAGCCATTCAAGGTAGAGAGTTACTGTTGAAATGGTAATAATGAGTAGAAGAGGTGGTAGAAAGTGAAGATTATGAGGATAAGAAAGATAGATAACTAGTGACACTAGATTTGAAAAGGTCAAGATTAATGTATTCAGGATAGCACTAACATGGGAACGTGTTCCACAAAATGGTAGTTCTTGGGCAAAAAATCAGTCAGAGTGACAGTTCCTTCTTACGTTCAGAATATGGGGGAAATGAGGGTGATTTGACTCTATGGCAGTAGCATGGTATGTTCTTTTTTTTTTTGTTTCACCCTAAGCAAGGCAATAAAGGTGCAAGGGGTTACTGAGCATGAGAATATATGAGAAAAAAAAAACATTATTAAGGAGAGAGAACGATAAAAGAACAGGAATTAAGAAGTTAGGAGATAACCATTTACATTGCATTTAAATTTTTGAAGATCAAATTTGACTAGAAAGCAAAAAGCAAGAAGATAGTTCCACAAGCGAGAAGTGAGAGAGAAGAATCTGTTAGCATAGAATTTACAGTTATATCTAGCCATTTCAATTGTAAAATGATGAGACCTTACTACCAATCTTGTACTGCACTTCTTAAAGTCTAGGTACCATAGCAGAAAGTAATATTTATTTTGAAAATACCAAAATGTGGGATAAGGCCAAAAGCGGGGATAGGAGAAGGCTGGTCTTCAATCTGTCTTATCTTAAACTTTACTAGCCACAATTACTGACCCAAACATACCACAGTATTCCTCACACCAAAACAACACATTCTTACTTACCATTCTTACTACAGCCACCATAATACCTCACAGTCTCTATGAAGTCCTAACTAGTTCCCATATGCACCATAGCAGAAAGTTCATCAGAACAATTACCATGAAAGTATTTATAGAAAAGGCACTATGAAGCTACGTTACTGTTTGGGAAAGTGACTGAAGCATAGATGCCAGGTCAGAACCAATAACATTGCAGATTCTTTTTTGTACTTTATTAAGAATCTCTAAATACTTATCAGAAATAGCAGACCAGATGTGGCAACAATATTCAATGCATGGATGAATGGTAGACTTATAAATCTGTGAGTTAGATTCTGGCGGGAAAAATTGTCTAGCACAACACAATGAACCCGTTTTCTGAGCTGCAGACCTAGCAATTGGTTCAGTTGTAATCTTTCCACTTCATATCAACAGAAAACTTTCACATGAGAAGGTGCAATGAATCACTAGTAGCAAAAGTTTGGATTGGTTGAACTAAAGCAGTGGTTACCCAACTTTTTTCTTTGGGTTGCATTTTCGAAATAAAAACTTGCTTGCGCCTCAACAAATTTTATGTGATAAAAAGTACGGTTAAAAATTTAAAGAGAGAGAGAGAGAGAGAGAGAGAGAGAGAGAGAGAGAGAGAGAGTTAAAGGGAAATAAATGCAGATTCAAAGTCAGAACATTATCATTGATAACTCTCTCCTCCAATTTGCAGACCCTACGTACTATATTCTTAATCCTTGATACAATGTAAAAAATATCCTAATGATAAAATCAGTCAATAATTATTTATAACTACTTATACTGGGACTCGTGCATGCAGTTACAAGTAATCCATAATAATATTTTAAATTTTGAAAACGTATTTTTGGCATATGAATTTCTTGAAACTTTGATTGTCTTTCAACCGTTCTGCTTCACCTGCTATCCGCTTCCACCATATCTACGAGGCACCATTTTGGAACCACTGAACTAAAGAGCTGAGCTTTTTTCTTCTACATGGGAAAAAAACCAAGATTTTAGAAGCAGATAGATATTTGGCTGTGTTTCTTTTCATGGGCTAAGGAAGCAAATTCGTACACTAAACATTGAGATTATATTTTGCAAAGTTGAAATAATTCTAGTAGAATTGAGGCAATGTAATATAGAAGTTAAAAGCATTTATTGGTTTGCTGTTAATGATTGTTAACTTCGCAGTAGGAACAAGACCATAAAATACTTTCATTTTCTTAAAAATAGATGAAGATGCAATGAAAGAATGAATAATGTTCTTTGGGAAGTAGGAGACATTGTAAAGTTGGCAGTTCCTCTAAAAAACTAAGAATAAATAAAATACCTGCTGAAGAATGGCAGAATTATAAAGGGGGAGATGGGGTTAATGATTACGTTTTGGGATTTCAGCAAAGGGGAAACAACTTATTAATTCAATTAAGAATTCAACTAATGAGTTTTTGGTCCTTTAGATGAGGTATACAAACATTTTTCTCAAAATCTTTAGTTGTAAGATTTTCAAATTATTTTTTCTTCTTTATTTTTAAGAGACAAAAAAGCAGATTATCCAAATATATTTTCAGAGTTTCTAGTTTATCTAAAAATGTATTTTAGAAAGACCAATATATTTTGTTATTGGGCACCTTTCAACATCAAAATCAAGACCTGTCATGCATGTGTGCGTGTATATGTATTGTGTGTTTGTACGCATGTATGTGCGTGTGCACATGTACACGTGTGTATGTATGAGACATCATTAGCGACAAAATACTCAGTCACAGGAATATTCTCAACGTGAGTTAAGTCTATGAAGTGGGTGTTCACAGTCGTGAGTTGATTTCCGCCATATATGCATGTATGTATGTTTGTGTATATACACATATGTATATATGTATATTATTTTCCAGAAAAATATTGTATTAATTCTACCTGTAAAATACCAGAAATAATTCTCAAGTAATTTTTATCTGTTATTTTGTCAGACCTTCAAAAATAGATAATTTTGCTTTTTAAATTTAAAATAAGCAAGTTTTTTTTGTAAAATCAGATGTAAAGCATTTTGGAGTTTGCATTGTAATAATCATTTAATCTTTGTGATAATCTTTGTCATGGCAACTGTTCTGACGAGCTTTCTTCCTTAGGTCCCCCGACTACATGAATTTGAACGTGCTACTACATTGCCAACAAGGTCTCGCAATTTTATTGATAACTACGATCTTCAAAAATTTAAACGCAACGTCAATCACCATTTTTTGACATCTTGAAGCCTGTTACTTTTTTGTTCTTTCCTCAATCCTCCCTATTCTCGGTTTTCTCATTTTCTTTCACTCCCTGTAACACCCCTGCATACCAGTGACATTACTTCCTTGCTTAAAATTCTTTACAAGAATAATTTTATAATTACAACATTCTATAAACAAATATCATTAAAACTAATGCAATGCAATATTTAACATTTACTAATTTATAAAGAAATAAATATGAAAACAATTTTTTATTCATAAATTTATAAACATTTATTAAATTATTAAAAGGAAATTCATTTATCATTTTATAAAATTTGAATCATTTGACAATTAGCCCATGTTTCGCCAATAAATAAGATAATAGTGTAAACAATCAATCTAATAGCATTTATTAATTTTGTCAATTCTCAAGAACAAAAAAAAATCTAAGAATTCACTTTCATCATACGTTCAGGTTTTATTACAATTATAATCATCGCCTTTTAAAACAATAAACATTGCCGAGGATGGAAGGTGGTTAAAATAATAGTGGTGTCAAGGGAAAACCATCCTTTTGTCACTCCATTTTTTTTTGTGGGCACAAAGGTCCAAGTTTGCTGATTGAAGATTTAAAAAAGAAAAGAATCAAAATTTATTATTTTTTAATTATTTTAAATAAACTAAATTTAAAAGAAAACTAAACCTTTGACTTATTTATAGATATCAAATAGCAACAAATAAAATTAAACGTACTCCTTATCTTTCTCAAATTGATTGAATTTATCTACCAATATATGATTTTCTGTAAATGAATTCAATTTTACCATCAAATCCCTTGATGAGTGGATACCATCTCTGTGAGACTCAGAGTCAGGATAGTTGAGTTGAACATTTATAGAGTAATTGGCCATGATTAAATGTAACTAGCAGAAATGCCAAGCAAATAGAATTAAAAATGTTTGCAATAAAAATAAATGGCTAGCCACTCGTATCTGAAGATGCCTGTCTATTAGGGTGGTTAGACAATCCCTGTTGTAGACACCTGTTCAGGCACATTTGTGTTTGTTTAACACCTATAGAGCTCACCTGTGGATTTATATTGCAACTATGCTGAATGGACCTTAGTTTTACAGTTTCTGGGACAGAGTATGTTATCTAATGTGATTAACAGTCTGAACAAGGCCAGCACGCTCAAACCCTCGGTCACGATGACTTGTGACTTGGTGCTAGCACAATAAACAAGAGAAAGAAAAGAACAGGGCAAAGATAATATTATGCAAGAAAATAAGTAGGCAAAGGAACACTAATAAGGCAAAAAACGTTCACAAACTAAGAATGGTGTTAACACACAGATACAGACAAGCGTTTTGCAGCATTCTGGCTTCAAGACAAGAAAGAACAGAACTAAGGCAGATGAGACCAAGATGTGGCTTATCTTATTGGCTAGAAAGTAATCCCAGTATGCATCTGTATGTTTTTTCTATAAATTTGGGGTGGGGGATGTTTTTGCAGTCATTCCCTATTGGATTGGAACCAGCACCATTTAATTTTACTTCTTGCTTTATCTCTTGATATTGAGCACCTTTAATTACAAAAAAAACTGCTTGCATTAAATAGTGTTCTTTTTCAGAAATACACTGGTTGAGATTTGATTTTATTACTTTGCAAAATACAATCTTTGTTATTAAATATGAAACACTGTAGAATCAAACTTGATCTAAAACATGCTGGAACCACAAATTTTGGTTCATGTGAACAAATTATCTTTTAAATATATTTGTATAAAAAAGAAATCAGATTTGAAAAGCCGTCTTTTTATTTATACTAGCTGTCCTATAAAGTGGCTCTTCCTTGCTACTGATATTCACTACAACTGAGTCCATTGTGTTTATTTAAAGAAAAAAAAAAGATCAGATTTAAAATGTAAAGCTCTTCAGTAAAATGAATTGGAGCCCTCTGACTGATTGCCGTTTGTTTACATTCGTAAAAACAATCCGCTAGAATTAGCTGTTTCTCTCTGCTGAATGATGATAGCTCAGCAGTAGAAACTCTGACTGACACCAAATTGGTCTGGTTTCGGTCCTGGCTTGAAGCATTCGGATGTCTAGTTGCACTGAGGAGCTGTGATACAGCGAAACAGTACTGTCTGCGAATGACATGATTTAAAATGTATGGATTTTTACAGACATCTGGTATATTTAGCAACTGTAAAATACTTTCATTTTTTTTTGTCATGTTCATATTTTAATTATCCTTGTATTTTTTTTTGTATGCCTGCATTTTCTTTATTCAACTGAGTTTTTTGTATCATCCCTGAGTGAAAGATATGCTTTAGTACGTTCACTGAAAGGTAATCAAGGCTTGCTTACCTCCCCTTTTCTTCTCCTTTTTTTTTTTATTAAGAAATGTATGTCTGCATCTTTTAACTCTCTGTAACAAACATGGTTTGTGTAAGCAGTTCGTTGGACATGGCTTACTGCCAAAAAAATGTTCAAATTGACCACCAACTTGACCACCAACTTGCTAGCTTGTTTGTAGATTAATCGTTTTATTTAAAAATATAATTAAAAAAAATATTAAAAAAAAATATATGTTTAAGTAAACTTTAATCCAGAACAAAATATATATCCATAAACTCAGCTCATGTAAATATATACGATATGTATATACAGGGTGTCCCAAAATAATGTATACACTCTTTGAATCATTATAACTTATTCAATTTATGTATTTTGACTTGTAAATAAGATTAATACAAGAGAAAGAATACACATTTAAAGAATTTGAGCATAAAATATACAAAAAACATAGAAAATTAACTTTAATAAGATAAAAGCTACTTGGGGCAATGGCAGAATGTTCATATAATGATGAGTTCACATCAAGTGCTCAAACTGGTTACCGTTCTGTTCAATATACTTTTCATATCTTGAAGACCTACAAACATACAGTATCATTTCCTCTGGTATTTGAGCACATTCTTCTTCAATTGCTACTCTCATTTCATCAATTGTTTCAGGTTTCCTGCTGTAAACTTTGTCTTTTAGGAACCCCCATAGAAAGAAATCTAAGGGTGTCAAATCTGGCGATCTAGGTGGCTATTCAAATGTCCCTCTTCTTCCAACCCATCTGTTTTGCTTATTTTCATCCATATACGTTCTCACATCACGGTAATGTATTATTAACTATTAATATTTAAAGAGTGTATACATTATTTTAGGACACCCTGTATTTACTAAGTTCGGTTTAGTCTTGCACAGGGATACAAAAGTGGGATACCCATTGAAGAGTGAACTAACAAATGGCATGCAAGTTTACCTTGTTTATTACTGTAGTTTTTTTCCATTGTGTTTGTGTGTGAGTAAGCAGACATCTATAAAAGTATATCTGTATTATTTAATGTCAAAATCTCTGTTGATATTATTGCAGTGTTTGTACCTTCTGGCTTTCTTTAGATGTCCGCAGATTTGGGTAATCTTTAGGGAATTTTAAACTAAACCCTTTTTTTATTTGATCTCTAAAGATAGATTTAAATTGTTCTTATTCCACTATCCTTGCCTCGTGACATTACAGCTTTTATTTTTTTCCTGGGACTACTTACTGATTGTTGGCGTTGTTTCCAATGAATCCGAGTCTGTTTAACTAGGTCCACATCTAAATTCAGGATTGTCCCATGGGTTAAAGCGTTAGATTATGAATTTAGTTGCCTATTATTCGTGAGTTCAATCCCTGGACTGGGTAGTACAGACTTAAGCTCAGTGTAAACAGAACTACCAATTAACTGAGTAGTACTAAAAGGAGAACAAGATGAGACAAGGACAGTGGAATGTGATCAATCTATCTGCCATAGATGTAACAAAAGTTTTGGTTTGAAATTCCCTGAAAATGAACCAGTTAGACACCTGGAGAAAACCAGAGGACATAATAGCTGAAATGGTGTAGTAATAACAAAGATGAGGATATTAGTTGGGATAAAAATAATGACATGACTGCAGCTGCACATGTTTCTAAATTTACCTACAATTGCACCATACAGAAACATCTTGACTATTAATATTCATACACACACACTTGTCTGTATATTATAAAGTTATAAGGCAGTGACGCTATAAATACACACATGCAGCTTAGATACTTTCATAAACTAGTACAATGTATGAGGATTTTTTTGCTGTTTATGTCATTTTGATAAACTTTTTGGAATGTTGAATAGGTCATTTTTATTTATTTTTTTTTTTTAACTACATCATTCAGAAAAGTATATAATTTTTAGTACTTTTAAAAAAAATTTTAATCTCTATAATTATAAGATTTGAAAATATGGCTTAAATCCAACAGATTAATTAAGTAAGGAAAAAGTAGGAAAGCCTTTCATACATTAAACACGGTTTGCTATTGATGTAACTTCAGGAAGTGAAATAACATGAAGTTTCAATGTTAAAATTTACATTGTTTTGTTTCCATTGTCTTATGGCATTAGCGTTTATGTACGTATCAGTAATTTCCTTAGTATCACATAGAAACAAAACAAGGCATAATTTTGATTTATAAAAGACACACATACATATAACTAGTCACAGAGAAAATGCCTCGAGAAAATATTATAAAATTAATCAACTTAAAATAAATACCCAGCAAATGTAGTTCTCCTTATCACCAATATTTATAAAACTGACCCTTGAAGAATGTAAGATCAATACGTTTTCATATGATGTAATTTAGTATTATGCATTTACATCATGCATTCGTCACATTTATCAAACAATTAAGATGCAATAATAAGTGTAATTTCCAATATGCTCTATATACTATCATTTCAAGAAGGAAATGTAAACACAGACACCATATGATATACACATAACAACGAGATAACCAATGAAAACAAAACATAGAGTTTAAAAAGGGAAACATAATTTGGTATTATTTAACTTGCCCAAAAATTTCTGATGAAGCCAAATAAATAGCAAGACATTAAATTTATAAATATTTCCCTGCATGTCCCTTATTTAAATCATATATATATATATATATATATATATATATATATAATTCAGCTTCAGGTTGGAATGAAAGACAAAACTGTGAGTAAGGTAAATGCATTGGGATTTTTGAGGATAAGTGGGGACAAATTAAATGACCTTATCAGACATTGGTGAAAGAGGCTGAAACATTAAAAAAAAAAAATCTTATATGAGCATCACAGAGATATGCTGCACATCAACACTTTAAATGCAATGGTGGTTCAGCATAAGACATGTGTCCGCAATTCTGACTTAATCAATGTCAGTCTGATCCGGAGAGAAAAAAAATTCACTAAAATGAGGACCATGCATAATACCACTGCTCATTCCAAGAGCTATAGTAGCACAATGTGGTATATGAGCTACTGGAGAATAAATAACACAGATCTACTCAAAGTGGGCTGATTTAAAATCCACAGACACCAACACCAACATCACACACACACACACACACACACACACACACACACACACACACACACACACACACACACATACATACATACATACATATATATATATGTATATGTATATATATATGTAAAAAAAAAAACCCCAAACAAACACTTTCTGGTCTCCGGTCATCAGGTCTGACGACGTAATTTAATTTATTGCTCCTCTTATACACAAAAATTCCAGTGCATTTTTATTACACAAAGTTTTGTCTTTTATTCTAACCTGATGAAGTGGAACCTAACACACATCATATTGGTGAAATGCATTCTTTTAACTTTGTCTAATTATTTCCACTTTAGTTTTAGATACTATTATACATCCTACACGCACACACACATGCACACACACATAGGATGTTCTATGATGCATTGAAAAATATTTCTTCATATATTTGATATTTTAGTAATAATAATGAATATTTCTAGCAATACTTATCAGATTTCATATGTGATTTTAAATGGATTTTAAATTAAGTTTGTGTGTATACAAATACATACATACATATATATATATATATATATATATATATATATATATATATATATATGAAAAGACAATTATTTTTTTACAGATTTTAGTTATATCTGAAATTTTACACACCCACACACACACACACACATATATAAAGAAAAATAGGATATATATATATATATATATATATATATATATATATATAAAAAACAGGATATATACATACATATATATATATATATAAAACAGGATATATACATACATATATATATATATATATATATATATATATATATAAAACAGGATATATACATATATATATATATATATATATATATATATATATATAAAACAGGATATATACATACATATATATATATATATATATATAAAACAGGATATATACATACATATATATATATATATATATATATATACATATATATATATATAAACAGGATATATATATATATAACAGGATATATACATATATATATATATATATATATATATATAACAGGATATATATATATATATAAAGCAGGATATATACATATATATATATATATAACAGGATATATATATATAAAGCAGGATATATATATATATATATATATATAACAGGATATATATATATAAAGCAGGATATATACATATATATATATATATATATATAAATAGGATATATATATCTATATATATATATATATGTATATATATATAGATAGATAGAAAAATAGGATATATATGTATATATATATATAGATAGATAGATAGATACATAGAAAAATACGATATATATATATATATATAGATAGATTTAAAAATAGGATATATATATATAGATAGATAGATTTAAAAATAGGATATATATATATATATATATATATATATATATATATATATATATATAGAGAGAGAGAGAGAGATAGATAGATTTAAAAATAGGATATATATATATATATATATATAGATTTAAAAATAGGATATATATATATATATATATATATATATATATATATATATAGATTTAAAAATAGGATATATATATATATATATATAGATTTAAAAATAGGAGATATATATATATATATATATATATATATATATATATAGATATAGATAGATAGATTTAAAAATAGGATATATATATATATATATATAGATATAGATAGATAGATTTAAAAATAGGATATGTATATAATAATAATAATTGGCCACTCGATATCGAGGACACCCTTAGCAATGCATAGCTAGCTAGCGCATATTGCAACATTTGCACAGGCATTTTTGCAATTTCCCAACTGGGAAATGCCCACAGAGCCCACCTGCAGTTTATACTGTTATTGGCGTGTGCAGAGCCAATTAACAGTTTTAGAGCGTTGGTGCGAACCCAGCGTGATCATAAATGAACAAGGCTGACCACCTCAACTCGCAATCACTGTGTTTTGTGATATCGTGCTAGCTTTGGTACTGTAAGCAGTGTGGCTGTGTCGCTGAGTGGTCTAAGGCGTTGCTTTAGAATCACGAGGCACCGAGTTCGAATCCTGGCTGGAATTAATTTCAGCAGCTATCGGACTCCAAGTGCAGGGCGACTTTGGCAAGTGTCTGTTCCATAGCCACGGGTCCACTAAAACCATGTGAGTGAATTTGGGAGAGGAACTGTGTGGATATATATATATATATATATATATATATATATATATATATAGATAGATTTAAAAATAGGATATATATATATATATATATACATATATATATATATATATATATATATATATATATATATATATATAGAGAGAGAGAGAGAGAGAGAGAGACAGATTTAATAAATAGGATATATATATATATACATATATATATATATATATAGATAGATAGAAAAATAGGATATATATATATATACTTTGGCGATTGTCAGACAAACTGATTCATTTACATATGCGCAATCACCAAAAACAAGCAAATAACCGGCTTTAAAATAATAACAAAACAACCTTAAAGAATTAAAAATAATAGCAATTTTTACCTATCATAGTCTTACACAGACCCCATCATACATATATATGTGCGTGTAAGAAAATATTATTCTGCGAACAAAAATAGAGAAACGGTCTGCACATTGACATCGCTACAATAAAAAAAAAAATTCGCTACACAATCCATCATTAAATACACCAATCAAATGCGTACGTATGTACACAACAGCACATATACATATATATGCCAAGTCCCATACTGTTCACATATGTTTATGTTTGTGTGAGTGAGCGGGTGCGTGTGTGTGTTTGTGTGTGTGTCTGCATATGTCAATGGGTGTACGGGTGTGTATGTATGTTTGTGTAAGTATGGAGATTTACTTGACCCTCCACTAAGTCAGGTTGTGACACAAGGTCACTTTTTAATGTGGGGACCCAAGCGTTTTCACTCAGGCCGCTGGTCATAGCTGGTCATAGCTTGTCCAAGCTGGTCATAGCTGGTCATAGCTTGTCCAAGCTGGTCAGAGCTGGTCTAAGCTAGTCATAGCCGTGATACCACCAGCACAGGGACAGGCCCTGTAAGTATGAGTGGCATCACAATGACAATATTCCCTCCCACTTCCATAAAAACACCAATACACGCAACCCTACATAAATCCAAAATTAAAAATAAATTAATCAGATTGTCTGACGATTGCAAAAGTGTGAAACCCAGGGTCACAAACTCACATCAATCCAACTAAATATGTTAGCTCTATCACTGATATTCAGCGCTTTCCAATAAGTACCGCGCATATATTATATATAAATAATATAATAAATTGCATATATTATATATATATATATATATATATATATATATATATATATGTGTGTGTAATTTGGTAGCATCTTTTCTTCTAAACATGTTGTGTTGAATGTCAAAGACAACATAGTCCTGCATATTCTCTTTTGAATTTTCTCATATTTTTTTAATGAGACTTTTTATTTGAAAATTATATCGAAATAAATATTGTCCGTAAGATAACCGAGTACTTTCAAACATCATTGTTCATCTTCAGGGTCAAAATTTTTAACAATGTCTCATATATATGTAGAGTCAAAATTTTTTTTAAAACATTTGCAAATTGTCTTGTAGTGGAATCATGTTGCTACATTTTTTTTTTTCTTTAAAACTAAATAAACGTTACAAAATCATTTTAATTTCAAAAGACGGGAGGTTGTTATCACGTGCATGGCAAAGATTTTTAATTTATATACATACACATTTCACACACACACACACACACATATACATACATATACATACACATTTCACATTATATATATATATATATATACATATACATAGACATTTCACACACACACACATATATATACATACATACACATTTCACATTATATATATATACACACATACACATTTCACACACACACACACACACCCACACACACATATATGCATACACATTTCACATTATTTATATTTATATATATATATATTTATATATATATATATATTTATATATATATATATTTATATATATATATATATATATATATATATATTTATTTATATATATATATTTATTTATATATATATATATATATATATATATATATATATATATATATATATATATATATATCCTGTTATAGATATATATATATATACATACACATTTCACACGCACACATAATTTTGTGTAGGGTGCCGTGTTAGAAACTTCTGTGATGTTTGCTGATCGTTTTAAATCTTTCTTGGTTGTGGAATTTGAATTCTTTCACTGACTATCTTTATTTTAATAACTGTGAATATTTTTTTTAATAAGATTTTACATTTGAACAAATCAATTAAAAAAAAAGGTTGTGATTTATTACATGAAATGTTTGACAGAAGAATTAAAATAGAATTATTTCATAACAAACTGAGGATTCCACGGTATTTCCAATAAAGAATCTATAAATAAGAGTCAATGGTTGAAAAAAAAAGACAAAAGTTTTCTATATGTAAGTCAGTGTAATGTGCAGTATCAGTTGTCACTCTCAAGCAAATGTCTCAGTTGGTTACTGACTTACTACAAGTGTTTGTTTATATATGACTTACTAGCAGTGAGAGAGGGTGAGAGAAAAAGGTTAAAACCAAGAGAGAGTGACAAATTGTGACAGAGAATGAGAGATCGAGTGAGATAGCAAGAGATCAAGAGAGAGTGTGAAAAGTCAGGAAAGATATTGAGAGTCTGTGTGAAAGAGAGTGAGAGCAAGAGGTTGAGAGAGTGACAGATCGGAAGAGAGAGTAAGACATCGAGAAAGATAGCAAGAGATTAAGAGAGAGAAGCACTAAGTATAGAAAAGAGGGGAGTGAAACAAGGAGGGAGAGAGAGTGATGAGGATGAGAGAGAAAGAAAGAGAGAGGGCATGAGAGATTGAGAAAATGATTGAGAGATCAATAGACAGAGTGAGAGATCAAGATAGAGAGATGGGTTGAGTGAGAGAAAGAGAGATTGAGAGGAATAGCAAGAGATTTTGAGAGAGAGGAGAGAGGGACTGACTGATTGAGAGAGAGGGAGAGAGAGAGTGTGAGAGAGAGATAAAGAGAGGGAAAATATCTGGGGAAAAGAGGCGGGTGAAAGAAGAATGAAGGGGACAAGAGAAAAGGCTCTCAAGTAATAGATAGAAAGAATGAGAAAGAAAG
>OZ038476.1:119969254-119971754 GCA_964036315.1 Acanthosepion esculentum | reverse complement strand
AGCTCATGCCCTACTTCTCAGTTCCTTTCCTATTTTTTTACCAACCGTTAGTGAGTCATTTCAATCCGAAACTTATTTTGAATTGTGCAAACTGAAAATAGTCTCTTTTACGAATGCATCTACGTTTTTTTTTTGGATACACCTCTGATTTTTCCAGATTCAAATCTAACTAGTTAACCCACAGCTGGGGAAATATTGAAATTAAATCGAATGCCATTTAAAAAAAAATCTTTTTATACAGAGATTTGCAGTATTTAATTAAACACATTTCAAATTATTGTTGCTGCGTTGCCGTTCCGTTTCTTCAATTTTTCGATCTTCGGTCAATGTTTTGAAATGATCGTTCCCGTAAAACATGTCTAAGTTGAATTTAAATAAATGATTGTGTGCATTACTAACAGCGTCATTTTCACTTTTACCATGTCTGTCTTCTTCTTGATAGCGAGTAAAAAAAATGTCCTGCTTTTTCTGATTTAATAGTTAGAAAAATAGTTGCATCTCATTTTCCCGAGTAGCGTTTATTACTGGCAAGAAAGGATATAACATTACTTTTTCCAAATCTCCATTTTTTTCTGATTCGTCCATTTGCAAATGAAAGCGTGCAACTCGGTATAGCTTAATTTCCTATTAACAATATCGCACCTTACAAAATCCGTTGGTTTAAATCTACGGTTAACAAAAATAGAAACGTTATTCGTCCAAACAATATTTGACTTTGGGATTTAAAACTATTTTTCTTTTCTTTTGGTTATTACAACGGCAAGAAAATGCAGTGTGAAAGGATTTGTACTTTCGAGACATAAGTGATTTGAACCTTAAAATTCGAGTATCATGTCATGTTTGATATTATTTTTAATTTCAATTATTTATTTTCATTTGTCGAAAGAAAGATCGACATTTGTAAAAAGAAAGATCAGCATAATTTTCGTCTCTCCTATAAAGATTGTCATAAAAATTATATTTCGTATTGCATGACTGATTTCCGACTGATTTTAAACAAATTTGAAGAACTTTGGCTCGCGACAAAAATAATAATTTCTGAATCGTCAAATAGTTTCTCATGAAAAAGTGGAACCAGAAGTAAACTCTGTCTTTGATAGCAATTCTTACCATAAGGATTTCCAACGAATTTTGTTTATAGTAACCATTAGCACTCTAAAGTTGATTTATTTCCAAGGCAAAATGTTTGTCCTATAATTGTAGATGACTCCATTTGCTGGCCAAATGTTGTTTTTGAATTCAATGGTTGTGTTATCATGTCCTGCTACAGCAACAGTGAAAATCACTTTGCTTGAAATTCAGAATGAGGCTACTGCAGTTGAGGAGGCAGAGTCAAATTAATACATGTGAAATATGCAGTGTTAAAGGTTAAAAATCTATCGTCTTATTTTTAAATATGTTGAAAACAAAAAAAAAAGATTTAATTTTCTTTAAAAAGTACACCGCTTACTTTCCAAATACAATAGAAAACACTTACAAAAACTGGTAACGATTCCCATTTGTTGATAAGATTTAGAAATCGGGAGAATTTTCTTTTCAAAATCTTAAAAGAAGCGACAGAATATCTAACAAATTTGCCCTTTTTAGTCTTTGGCGTATTTTTTACCTTTCAGAATTTTAAGCAATAAACAAAATTGTTAATTTGTAAAAAAAAAAAAAAAAAACCCCAAAAAACCCCCAAAAACTATGTGAATTTGGATACCTGAAATTTTTTTTTTCGTCATTGAGAAACTTGTCTCCGTTTTTCACTTTGTACATTTTTGTACTCCAAAACCATAATTACCTATATTTACAAGAAGACGAATACGGCCCACCTGTGGGTCGTGCCAGAGCCAACGTGGGATGAGAAAGACGATGTCATTTTAAACGCACTGTCATATTCTGTATTCTTCTCAATACGTTTGTTTTGCAACACTGTTAATGAGTGTGAATTTTACTTTTTTTTCATTATGATCAATCAATGAATTTATATTTGGTTGTTGTACAATAAACCATAATGTTGCCGGAGGATTTCATTTTTTTTTAAGTCCTTCGGGGTATGAAAAAATTGCTCATCTTTGCTAAATTGGTGATAGGACAAATGAGACACGCGTGCAATGTCATTCGAGTACTGTTGATTTCATAATTAGCCAGTGGCGGATCCATATTTTTTTGGGACGGTGAATCTTGAACTGAAATGGGAGCCTCTTCGCAATCAGCAAGAATAGGGCAACAGCCAACAAGCTCCAAATGGGCTTTGGTTGTTCTTGCTGCAAGGATCACGTGATACAAATGACGGAAAAAACAGAGGCGGAATACATCTAGCAATCAGATCTAGATAACTGTTATCTTTTTCAATATGATTGTTCTATGATAGACCGCTACAAAATTAAAAAAAAAACAACAAAAAACAAACAAAAAAAAACAACCTTAACCCGCGGCATGTCGGATTTTGGCCCCAACTGTTGTATTTGTTTATTGCACATATCAAAGACACTAAATGCATGTTTGTCTTATGATT
>OZ038476.1:119959254-119964254 GCA_964036315.1 Acanthosepion esculentum | reverse complement strand
TACCACCCAACCAACCCCCAGAACCCAATTTCCGGATTTCGTATGTCGATTTTTAAGGCAGGAGGCACTTTCATGCTTTGATGGTTGGTACACATTTTTTACTCCTAATTTTCGGCCCTGTGCCAAACTATATATTCAATTCTGTTTTTCTCTAAAAATGATGTAAAATGAAGACTTGTTCCTGTTGGTTCGGGATTTGGTAGCTTCTTACTAAATTAATAGCATCTTACAACTGGTACTAGCATAATACCCGTAAAAAATGACGGGGTTATTTACGTATGACTTGGCACTCTTGCCACTACCACCTCAGATCATAATCTATAGCACAAATGTAGTTGTTATCATTTCCCTGTTCATTATAATTTTATTGGCGCCATCATTTCATGCTTTCAAATATAATTTCTCTGCACTTTATTATCAACAGCTATTCTTCTGGTTAGCATTATTCTGGTTAGCATACCGTTGATAGCACTGTTTAATTATTATCGTTTAAATTTCTTTTACCTCAATCCATTTGTGTCCTAATCAATCGATTTACTAACACAGAAAGGGTACCCTTCATTTGCAAATGGTTTCTCCATTGTGATTGCTCATCTGACCCTCCAGGCAATAGACACGGCTGTGTACTGCGTTGGAACGGCATCTTTATTAATATTGTCAGTGTTAATATAGTATCGTCCTGACAGTTATATATATGAACGCCATTATTTCGACCGTTATAAACACTTTAATATATGATCATATCATTCATTCTAATTAATTAATGTCACTTATTGAAATTAATGCCATTACTTATTAAAAACTTATATAATAATTACGATCAGAATATAATTATTCCTATTTAGTATGACTAATCTCTTCACCCACATACACACACACATTTTATATATATATATATATATATATATATATATATATATATATACTCTCTCTCAGACATACAGGCACACACACACCATCACACCACACACACACACACACATATATATATATAAATATAGGTAACTATACTCATCTCTATTATATATATATATATATAGGTAACTATACTCGTCTCTCTCTCTCCCTCTCCCTTCTCTCTCTCTCTCTCTCTATATATATATATATGTATATATATATATATATATATACACACATATATAAATACATACACTTGCAGACACATCATGTTGAAACACTGTTTCTCGTACGATCACGGAAATCAAGGAACCTTGAGCCTGGTTAGTACCCGGACGGGTGACCGCTTGGTAATACCAGGTGGAGTAAGCTTGGATGTGCAGCTGATCGAATGGATAATGACTCTGAATTGTTAAAAGGAGTGCCGAGTTCCAATTCCCGTTGCGTTCGTTATATTCATTTACCTTCAAATACACTTGGATAAGGTATGAACCCACTTCTACTCTTCTCCCTTCAGTTATGGGTTAATTAGTAAGACTTGTATCGCTAAGCCATTATTATATAAAAGTATATTCTTACCGACTAAAAAATATTTCTGGCTTTAAATAACCTGTAAAGGGTTGATAAGCCGTAAAAAGCGATTCAATCAATACACATATATGCCCACATACATCTATATATACAGATATATAAGCTCATACACACACACACAGATAAATATATATATATATATATATATATATATATATATATATATATATATATATATATATTTATATATAAACATTCACTCGCATAAAGGCATAAACACATGCGCACACACATATCTATACACACAAACACACACATATATGCGGACTAGCTTTTCGTTCTGATGAGATGAACATCTCGGTGTTCATGAAATAAAAATGATAAATGAAATGGATAATTAAAGTCTTCTTCTTATCATATATATATATATATATATATATATAGTGAGGTAAAATCTCCGTTTATATAATCCAAATGGATCCTAGTAATATGAAAATATTAGGACTAATCCACAAAAATAGCTCGATGTGTTTTATTTAATTTAAACAGAGCAATATAATTAATATAATTAACATAATTAACAATCAAACAAATTCTCTAACGTGACAGACATAAACTTTTTTAAAATTCTACACCGGGGTTGAAAAGACACTTTCGTCGTCTTCCGAAATAGCCTATTCCCCATATGAGGCAAAAGGATTTGTTTATATATATAATTTTTTTTGTCATCCACAGACAGACTGTTTCGCAGCTCATAAGTGTGGCTAGACGTCCGGTTGCCTCTAGCTAGGATCGAAACCCGACTGAATTGGCGTCAGTCAGAACTTCTACCACTAAGCCGTCGATGAAGGTGAATTTTAGCGTGTTTATTTTTAGATTTAGATAAATACACAGTCACTGACAGTGACTCAATTCTGCCGAAGAGTCATGTAATATTAGCTTAAATAGTCACTATATCAATTAAAACAATCATAGACATAGTCTAAGTTATTTAACCAAACGTGTTCGAATGAAAATATGCTGCCTAAATATACAAATATATATACATATGAACACACAAACACATACACGCATATATATATATATATATATATATATATATATATATATATATATATATATATATATATATATATATATATATATATATATATATATATATAAACACACACAAGTATATAAACACATAGACATGAACATATATATATAAACACATACATATACACAAATTATATGTCACAAAGGTTTCAGAAGAGTCATTTTTATTTTGTCTTTTCCATAACGTTTCCGCCTATCAGTTTTTCAGGCTTTCTCAGGTGTACCGTATGCATGTAAGCAAGACGTCTTTTTCCCGCCGGCTAGTACCTAGCGACCATTTGCCGGGGAATTTTTACCAGAGAAAAGAGAGGACTCGGTGAAAACAAATAAATGCCCAAAAAATAAAAAAATAAATGACCTCTTCCATTATATACGGTCAGTACACCGATGTTAAAAAAGTGTCATTCCAAACGTTGTTCTAACAATTAAATGAACGAGATAAAAATTCTAAAATACTGACATACATTTCGAAAAATGCTAGTATGCCATTCTTTATATTCGGTTTATATCTAATAAAAAAAGAATATTTAATGACTGTATACCATGATGAAAAAAAAAAAGAAGAAAAATCATGTATGAGATTGAACAAACCAAATTAGTGTTGTGTTGCAAACCTGTCGGCTCAGTATATTTTTCATTTGCCATTAAGCTTTTAAAAACCAAAAATAAAATGCATTGTTAAAATACATAAATCATGTCTCTCCTGTAAAGTAGTTATCTTAGATAAGTTACTTATTCCAATAATATTGGCTTACAATTTTTCCTAAGTTGACGACTTCAGAAATGAAATGAGCTAATACTTACGTATTTTGGCATGCTGGATCCAAAAATGAGCTTCAAAGTAGATGATTGGCTCTAGATATAGAGATACGTAGTTACGTCATACGCATGAGTAGAATGGATGTTTCCAAGAGAAACAACGTTACTTTTCAAAAACTGCTTTGATGTCCTGTTCTGTGTAGGCTACCAGAACAATACACAAAACATCAAGATGGCAATCAAGTAGCAATCAGTCGCATTATCCTTTGGCTCTTTCAAAATCATAGTCACTGCAAAAGATAAATTCTTTTCTTCCAGGTAATCCATTGACCAAGATTTCTTTCCCAGATATGACAGCATATGTCTATTACCGACTTGGTTTCCGATTTTGCATTCAAAATATAGTTAATAAGGTTTTCTCATAACAGGTGTTATATTTCGCTTTTGAGATTCAAAAATCACTTCAACACACGAATAGAAGTTTATCAATTTGGTTCAGACTTCCCGGGGGCATTTTTCACAGATTAAATGTGTGAAAATCTGAGTGTAAAGGAGAATAATAATTAGTTTTTTAGGAGAGTAATTATATATAATAAGCTTATTAGGAGAGTAATAATTAATCTGGAAAGGATATTTTTTTATGAAATATTCATCTAGCATTAGTAGCGTATCTTGAAATCTAGAGCCAATCAACATTTTACGATATCAATTTTATTTTTAATGCCTACAAATTAGCTGATATTGGCTATTTATGTTTTTGAAGTTTTCATGTAAGCCAGTATAATCATTTATATAAAATATCATCACTTCCATGAATAACCCTTATTAGTATCAGAATATAGATTATTATTACCATAAATAGTAAATATTGTAACGTTTGGCGTTCATTCTTATTATTCTTGCTAATATCATCACTCTTATTTATTTTTATTTTATATTATTGCTATCAGTATTAACATCAGTGGTCATTACAGTGAAGTCATTTTGTAATCAGTATTAATATCATTGACATATCGCCATTTTTCTTGTCCATTAATAATTTTCACAATCCAATGAGAATAATACTGAATTCTCTTTATCACTGATAGTTTAATTAAACTGAATAGTTTATAAAATGATCTTATTTAAACTGGAAATAGTGTTGAACAGATGTTACAAATCAGTTCTGTTTCTGCTTAAAAAGAAACAAAACGCTGAGAGAGAAAAACGTATTCAGTTATGTAGATACGAACAGAATGGAACAAACGTTTTGTGTGACGCAGACGATAATTTATTTTTTACTTTTATTAAGTGACACAACAGAGGAAGAGACATAGAATTTATGTCCGTAGTTTGGTTGTTATCATGAAGGATACTTAGTCTTGCTTTCGTTAATTCGTTGTATTTTAAAACACTGTATTTATTATTTACTGCTAAATTCCAGTATGACTCTTGTGGTTAAAGAGAGGACTGAAGGTAGAATATTTAGTTTTTATTCCAAATATCAGGTTCGGTATGGTCGTTATCCTAACTCGGACAAAAAACCTATTTCAGATCAAAGCCAAGGATTTCTCTTTGAAGCACTTAGCCTAATTCTTGCAAAATTCGTAGAATCGTTATTACATTATCATTCGGTTATTCTTTAGATTACGAATAGTTTTTTTTTCTCAAAATTAAAAGACCAGCTAGTTTCTCATTAGATATTTGAGGGCAAAAATATACCAATATTTATTTTT
>OZ038476.1:119954254-119956754 GCA_964036315.1 Acanthosepion esculentum | reverse complement strand
ATATATATATATATATATAAGATTAATTCACATACTAAATTTGTCCTTTAGCTGATTGAAACTCATAAGTAATATTTAACTTTTTTTACAGAATTTAATGTTTCTTATTTTTTATTTTTACGAACAAAATAGGCACAGTAACTGAAAATTGGGCGCCTATCTTAGAGAGATTGTTATCAAGTTAATCTCGCAGTTGAGTCTCATGTTCGATTCTCATTAGAGGTCCTATTACTGTGGCCTTGTGTTAGACTGAGTTAATATAGACAATTAACGAAGATTTGTGTTTGTTTAACTGCTTGTAGTTGATGGACAGATTGCAGTTTGGATCGTTGAAGCTGTCAAATAAAACAAAAAACTCAAGATTTGAAATTTAAAAAGAAGTTGAAATGGACCTGCTTCATATTTTAAATGCTTTAACTGATATAACTGACATATTTCCTTTGTCGGCAGTCAGTTTCACTGTCGGTTAGGCGTTCCTGACCTCTTGGAAGATTAATCTTTTTTTTATTATTTTCCCGAACCGTTTTGATTTTTAATTGACTCTAATGTTGCCATATTTAGACGGGCTCTGCCCAGTCCCCACTTTTCAGTCTTAATAGTGTTCAAAAGTATCTCCGAGCCCTTGTTGGGGAAGAATTATTTTCCACCTTCCAACCTCTCTCTCACAAGGGGTGTGTGGCAAGTCTCTCACTGCTCTATCGCTACTTTCATGGAAAGTACACTGACGAACTACATTTCTTGGCTCCGCCAGGTCTAACCTTCACGGCTAGGAGCCGCCATGCCATTTGCATTGTAGCCAACCAGCCGCATTCCCACTGTATTCCATCGGCGTGAAGTAAGTTCCACTCAAACAGCTTCTCGCGAACCACTGCCCTGTGGAACAGACTATCAAGAGGATGTTTCCCAATCTCTACAATCTTAACCTAGTCTTCTTCTATCTTTCCCCTCATATCCGTATAAACCTTTCCTTAACGTAATCCTCTACCTCGAGTAGACCCCGGGCCTTGTACAGGGTGAACCTTAGTGTAAAAAAAAAACAACATGCTGTCCGAAGTAGTTCTCTGAAGGAGTCTCGGCTATATCAGATTTCCTGGCCCCTCTTCGAGAATTGACGTCACAGTATGTAGAAAATTATGACTGCTCGAATTTATTTCAACTCTTTTGAGAATTCCCCTAATTCTGTTATTTTGCGATAGTCCAACACGTGATAAAAGTTTTGCTTTTTAATGGCTGCAATTTATTAACAAAAATGCAACTTGCTATTCGTTATAGAATTGTATATTTGATAACAGGTGCTTGATTTTGATACTGGGCTGTTAAATAAGTTCCAGATTTGTGGGCAGAATAGCGATGTTTGATATTATGATCTATGATCACATTGCACATATGAGTAGTTCTAGTTTCAAACTGGAGTCAATAAATTCCCTAAGATTGGTCTACCTGATGCTTATAAAAAAAATCATAATACACCTGCGACGAAAAAGAGACCAATGAATAGGGGTTTTTGAAAACGTTATATGCTAAATCGTTAGTCAGTAGTGAAAGTTAAAGCAATTATAATAACAATATTGTCTTGGCACAGGAGATCCGTCCTTCTGACTGTACTTTCCCAGTGCATGAAATGATCTTTTGATGTCTGCGGTAATTACATAGGTGTCGCAGATGTTTTGGGTGTAGATTTCGCCTGGCCAAAGTTCGTGTCGGATTGCGGAATAGTGAGAGATAAATAAATCGCATTTTATTTTAGAGCTTTTTTCTATCTTATCCACGTGTTATATGCCCAGTAAACAAATATGGGACCGTATTTCATTTGAATTATATATTTGGTACACTTGGTAGATTTTGTGGAGCTGGAAGTTCAAAGAAAAATAAACAGCTTCTGCCCTCTTTGTCCAGACATGATTCTCAAAATGGCTAACTCAATAGTCAGTCAGCTACTTAGTAGACATTCACAAGACTTGCTTGCTTAATTTCACAAACACGTTATATATATATATATATATATATATATATATATATATATATATATATATATATATATATATGTGCCATTAAAATATAGAGGGATCATTCTCGCAATCTCTCTCTCTCTCTATCCATCTTCCTCCCTCTGGTTAGTACGTCCAGCAAGTAACCCCTCTTTCACTATTTCATCGCTCCTCTGTTTCGCAAATATGACATTAAAGGACCCCCCCCCCGACTTTACTGTTTTCTCTTTTAAAGTCCCCCTCCTCCCAGATACATGGGACCGTTTTTTTTCGCAAATACTGAAGACAAAAGACCTTTCTTTGTCATCTTCCTTCTAGTCAGCTTTTTTTCCTTCGCAAATCTATCATCATGGACGTTATTCAGTACTGTATAAAAAGAACCAGCTTTTCTTCGTGTTTTTTTGTCTTTTTATTCTTATTGAAGAGCTTTCTAATTTGTCATATTAACAATTATCTCATATATATATATATGTGTGTGTGTGTGTCGCTATATATATATGTCTCTCTCTCTA
>OZ038476.1:119894254-119946754 GCA_964036315.1 Acanthosepion esculentum | reverse complement strand
TAGCATTTCGAGAGCCGGTTTATTAAGGAGCCTGATTTCTGTGACGAAGTTTCGCAGCTATTTGGCTGACTTTCCTCGTCTTTCGCCGACTGAAGCGGCGAGCTGTGAGGGTGAGATCACAGAGAGCGAAATCAATTTGGCAGTGAAATATATGAAAAGATTCCAAAGTTATCTATCTATCTATCTATCTATCTATCTATCTATCTATCTATCTATCTATCTATCTATCTATCTCAGTCTGTTCATATCTATCTATTTGGGGATAGAATCTATCTATCTATCTATCTATCTATCTATCTATCTATCTATCTATCTATCTATCTATCTCAGTCTGTTTTATCTTAATTTTAGTTGAGCAAGTTTGTGACTGGAATATAGAAACGAGAGAAGAAACTGTAAGCATAGAACTTACGGTTCCATCTCTCACCATTTCAATTGTAAAATGAGGAGATCTATCCGCCACTCTCGTACTGTGATTAAAATTAATAAAGTCTAGGTAACACAGGGGAAAGTAATATTTATTTGGCAAATACAAAAATGTAGCACAAAAACAAAAGCGGTATCGGGGAAGGCTGGCCTTCAATTTGTCTTAGCTTCAAATTAGCCAGCCACGATTACTGACCAAACATATGACAATATTCTTTAGACCAAATCAAGACATTCTTATTACAGCCACCATAATACCTCGGAGTCTCTATGAAGTCCTAACTAGTTCCCATAGAGGAAAGTACATCAGAACAGTTACCATGAAAGTATTTATAGAAAAGGTAGAGTACGATACGAAAAAAATTATAGAAAAGGAGGTTACGTTACGGCGTTGGGTATGTGACTGAGGCCGACATGCAATGTCAGGACCAATAAAATTGCGGATTCGTTATTGGCTTTTATCAAGAATCTCTAAATATATAGCAGTAATACTGGACCAGATGTGGCAGCAATATTCAATATATTCGCAAACTTTTTGTGGGAGGTAATTTTAGGAAGTATGTGTGGGAGGTATTTTCGGTGCACTCTGTAGTTTAGTCATTTCTGAATGAGTTGGATACCATGCGTGCCATGCATATGAGATTTTAGATCTGACAAGGCTATTTAAGAACATGGCTTGAGTTCTTAGGTTAATGTTTTGAAAAGGATAATCTCACCATTATCATTACCATGTTTATAGAGGAAGAAGGGTCAATACCAGAGATTTGTAGATATAAAGTGGACATAGAAATCAATACTGTATGATGACTGCTCTTTTCACATCTCAAGTGATCTTCAGTCCATGTATTATGTATGTGTGTGTTTGTGTACACACACACTGTATCTCATTAATTCTTTGAAAATTAATGAAATGATTCACAGTAATATTTGCCTTATTAATGTTCATATTTCACATAGGTATAAAATATAGTAGAATAATGTTGCTCATACAATGTGCCAACAATTTTATGACTTACAAATTTTACATTATTACCAAGATTACAGAAACACATAGAAACATTGTATTATAATTTTAAATTATAATTGTAAAATGTGTGCAATGTTTACAAAGACAAATATTTTGAACAAAAAATTGAAAATTGTCATTGTAATGACAAAAGTTCTAACATAACATTAATGTGAAATACATGCTAAATTTTACAAAACTATTTTTAGAAACCATTGCCTTCTTGATTTTGTGAGTTGTTATATTTCTTAATATGAAACAGACTGCACAGCATCAAGAATAAGATTCCAAAGTTTATCATACTTCACAAGTTTTTAATCAGATCAGGTCAAGTAACAATCCAAATTACTTCAACAATTGAGTGTCTTTGAAACCCATTTTATTTAGATATTGATTAGTTTTCTTCTCTGAATGTGATGGGGAAAAAAATTCTATTTCCCGGCATCAGTCCAGCTAATGGCTTCCCAGGACCAGACCATATCCCTATGAACTTCTTTCCATCTTAAACAAAAGTTTAGGAAGGAAACTCCCATCAATACTAGACAGATCAATAACAGTTAACTTCTGAAGCTTATTTTCATGAAAACTATATTAGGAGAAAGATTTTATGAATTTCAACTAACAGTAACACTACTAAGTCAATGAATATTAAATAATAATTCCTGTATGGCAATTGTGAGATTAGCCATTTTCTTATGAGGAAACATTTAGTATTTGTTAGTACATGAGATCTGATGAAGGACAGTTCTCTTCAAGAACCACAGGACTCATTCGCTTGAAGCCATTTTTAATTATTGATCTGAGAAAACAGATATATATGTGTGTGTGTGTGAGAGAGAGAAAGAGGGACATTCCTGAATGAGTTGGATACCATGCGTGCCATCCATATGAGAGTTTCGATCTGACAAGGCTATTTAAGAACATGGCTTGAGTTCTTAGGTTAATGTTTAATTTCGTCGCGTCTTTTGTTCTGTAGGACAAAAGTCGAAAAACACAAAAGACAGAAATTCGTTGTTTGTTGACGTTCGTAAAACATGTACAAACCCGCATCATCCTGGCCTGAATTCTGACTGACGCTTTCTTCTTTTCATATATCTTAAACTATAACTAGAAACTATAATTTTGGAAAGTGAAAATTTAATTGAAATATTTTGGAAAATTCCCAAGTTTTAATCTGAAATCAAGAAAATCGGAACTTTACATAAAATGATGGCAATGCATGAGAAAAAAATGGAAGCATCAATTAATAGGATCTATCTATCTATCTATCTATCTATCTATCTATCTATCTATCTATCTATCTGTGGATAGAATCTATCTATCTATCTATCTATCTATCTATCTATCTATCTATCTATCTATCTATCTATCTATCTATTTGTGGATAGAATCTATCTATCTATCTATCTATCTATCTATCTATCTATCTATCTATCTGTGGATAGAATCTATCTATCTATCTATCTATCTATCTATCTATCTATCTATCTATTTGTGGATAGAATCTATCTATCTATCTATCTATCTATCTATCTATCTATTTGTGGATAGAATCTATCTATCCATCAATTTGTGGATAGAATCTATCTATCTATCTATCTATCTATCTATCTATCTATCTATCTATCTATCTATCTATCTATCTATCTGTCTGTGGATAGAATCTATCTATCTATCTATCTATCTATCTATCTATCTATCTATCTATCTATCTATCTATCTATCTAGCTAGCTAGCTAGCTAGCTAGCTAGCTATGTATGCATGTATGTATGTATATATCTATCTATCTATTTATCTGTGGATAGAATCTATCTATCTATCTATCTATCTGGGGATAGAATGAATCTATCTATCTGAATCTGTTAAAATTTATCTGGCTCATTTGCTTCTGATTTCTTTCACTCTCTCCCTGTCTCTCTCCCTCTCTTCCTTTTTCTTTTTATCTATCTGAAATATATTCGAATTTCCGCCGTGTTCGTTGCATTCACTCGCGCCCAAATATAATTAGGAATCCCTCTCCTTGCCCCAGGTATGGGTTAAATAGTAGGCCTTTAGTATGAAAAAAATCATTGTTATTATCATGAAATTCCTAATATTCACCCACAAAAAAGAACTATTCTTACATATATTACGAATTTAAATAACTCACAGAGAGTTGATAAGCTGTAAAAAATAAATTAATCAGTCAAACAATCAATATCTGAAATGTGAACGCCATATTGAAAAACAAAAATAATTTGAAATTTTCTCTTTCACTATTCCTAATAATGTACGACTACCTGAAAATGATCACTGCCATAAAACTATTGTCGTCCAGTCATAAATAAGATGCCTGACAAGTTTATGACGAGCTTTGTGCATCCGCCGACAGGTGGCGCCAAATAATATGGATGGACCACCAGCAACGGACATCGGAAGACCGTATTATCTTTTTATCGTTTAGAATATCCTTCCGGTACAAAGTTGTTTCCCTTGTTTGTAGAATTTCCGTCCGGATACCGAACAACTAGAATTGTCAGTGAACCCACAGTTTTACGTGTGTTCGTGCAGAGATGACATCTCTCGCATCAAAAGGGGAAAAAAGGGACATTGGCTTTAAGAACAATAAAGCGGGTGAAGATGAAAAGAGAAGAGAAATTGTTTAAAAGAATCTGCGGTTGTTTGAAAACAACAGGATTTTCTTTTGAACGATGAAGCGGAGATTTTCGTCAAAAGAAAACAATCGGTGTGTATTGACTTATTTTACACGTTTGCCGTAAGGCTGGAAGAATAAGTAGAAGAAAAGTCCGGAAGGCAAAGACAGCAAGTGGAAGAAAAATCGTATGAAAACCAAAATAGAAGAGAATGAAACTCTAATCTTTTTTGGAGCAAAATAAATAAAAGATAACACATATGTAGTGGACCGTGGGGTGAAGATGTGAAGAGATATCAGAAGGTTAAAATTTCCTGCAGCCGGTCCAGCTACATGAGAATGTTGGACTTTAATTAAGTCCTAAGAAGACAAAGAAAACAAACAAGACCGATATATATATATATATATATATATATATATATGTAAACAAATATATATTAATAACAAGTTAAACAAAGACATGGACAGTTACATAGTGTTTGTATGGAGAAATTATGTGTGTGTGTTGTGAGTGTTCGTACGTACGTGTATTGTTCTTAGCATGTTCCCAGAATTTGGGAAACGCTGTATCTGTGAGAGGTTACATATTGGTGTTAGTTGAAAAGAGAGATTTACTACAATTCCACGCGAGGTGGCGGCCCAAGGCCTAAGTAGAAAAGAGAGATCGAGGCGAAGGGTCAGCCAGTATTTATAGCCAGGAGAGAGGGACTCCTGTTGAAGGATTAAGGAACAAGGAGGAGCTAACTCCGACACATGCACACCGGAAGTGAAAATTCGTGGTTCGAACTCCAAATGGAAATAATAATGTGTATAATATATAATTTAAAAATAGTAATGTATATAATATATAATTTATATAATGTATATAATATATAATTTATATAATGTATATAATATATAATTTATATAATACTCAAAGTCTGTGATTGCCTGCTTGTGAGGTGCGTCCTTCTCCACATAATGATTTAAGTGGATAAGATTTAAAAATATGAGTTGTTTATACAGTAAGTATTTTTATTTTAACTTCAAACAGACAATTTTTTTAATTAAAATATTTTTAAGTTAAAGACAGACACAAAGAGATCCCGATTTGCTGTTTCGTCCAGTTGTTTGTAAAGTAATTATATATATTTCAGCTTTCTTTAAACAAACAATATTTTAAATATTTAAAAACATTTTTTGGCATATTTAAAAAATATTTTCTATTGAATATGATTTTTAAAAATTTTTGGCACATTAAAAAATATTTTTAAGTTAATCTGATTTAAAAAATATTTTAAATGAATAAGATTTGAAAATACGTGGTTTAAACAATAAGTATCTTTATTTCAAACAATTTTTTTTATTAAAAGATATTTAAGTTAAAGACTGACACAAATAGATCCCTCTTCGCTGTTTTGTCCAGTTGTTTACAGAGTAATTATTTATATTTCAGCTTTCTTTAAACAATCAGTGATCCAACGGTCACGGGCAGTCTAGTAAGAAATGAAATTCTTTTTCTTTTCCATGTCCCTTTAGATCATGTCTCTCCACAACTTCTTTTCGTTTGTAGTTCTTTGTAGGGTTTATCGTTTGCTATCCCTCCAGATTCTTGTACTGCCAAATATTTACATAAACCCCATCGGTGGGTTACTTGTTCCCTCCGTCCCTACTGCCCTCAGAATGTCATGAGAGCGTAAAAATCTTGAAGCCCTCTTTTCCTATTACGCTTACGAGCACATCACATTGAAACACCGGTTCCTGTACGATCACCGAAGTTAAGCAACGTCAAGCTTGGTAAGTACCTAGATGGATGACCGTTTGAGAATACCAAGTGTTGTAAGCTTGGATGTGCGGGTGGTGTAATGGATAATGATTCAGGATTGTTAATCGGTGAGCTGAGTTCTAATTCCAGTCGAGTTCGTTATATTCACTTACGCGCAAATACCCTTGGGAAACGTATGAATCCACCTTTACTCTCTCTAAGACTTGTATCATGAAGTCATTATTATACGAAAATAAATATTGTTATATATCGTACCTATGAACACTGATGGGTATGTCCCAGTCCTCATGAATACGTTAGACTCTATTGTAAATGGGGATAATATGCTGTCTAAGTAGCTCACCACTAGCAGTGGTTTACCTACTTCACGTCGCTGGTGAGTAATGCATTTTGTTGATGTTATAAAGATTATTTTATTTCCAACCTCCGTTTTTGTTATTCTTCATTCAGTAACCCTTTCTAGTTTACAACAAATATCTTCTGTCTTTAAATAACCTGCAAAGAGTTGATAACCCATAAAAAACAAATAAATTCACACTTGATAACCCTTTACGTCTTAGTGACTTTAATGCCTTGTTTGTGGATTAAAAATGGATAACAGAACAGGGTAAGGTAAGGTAAGATAAGGTAAGAAGACAAACGTTTCTTAGAGCTACAAAGGCAAGAAGTTGTGGAGAGCCATAATCGCCCACGTCTTAAATCCCAGTATTATTTCAAAATCATTGGCAATTAATATCTGAAACTTCAATATATTTCCTTACTTTAATTATTGACTGTTTTATATATCGTACCTATGAACACTAATGTGTATGTCCCAATCCTCATAAATACGTTGGACACTATTGTAAGTAGTGGTAATATGCTACCTGAGTAGCCCATCACTAGCAGTGGTTTACCTACTTCACGCCGCTGGCGAGTATCGTATTTTCTTGATGATATAAAGATTACCATTTCATTTCAAACCTCCGTTTTGGTTATTCCTCATTCAGTAACCATTTCTAAGGTGCAACAATTATCTTACAATCTAAAAATATTTTCTGGTTTTTAATAACCTGCAAAGGGTTGGCAAACCGTAGAAAACGAGTCACTCGATTAATCAATCCTCATTATCTGATCTAGAAATTTCAACTTTATATAATTTTGATTCTAAGTATATTTTTCTTTCCCTTTTCCTTGAAATCTCCATGCTACCCACATGTTCTGTTCATGGTATTCTCAGCATCCTTCTGTAGAACCACATTTCTCTTGCCTCAAGTTTCTTCTTTATCTGTGAAGACATTGTCCAGCATTCATTGCCATATTGGAAATTAGATATTTCATAGCTTTTTTTTTTGGTTCTAACGAATTTTGGAAGCCATGTTTTGGATGTAAAGAGCTAGAAACAGTATAAAAAGTACTTTCACGGTAATTGCTCCGATGAGCTGCTTTCGATGGTTCCCAGGCTTCATGAATTCAAGCGTCCTACGAGGCTGGCATCCCGCTCCCACCCTTTCACTATTGAAACTGTTAAATGTAGACGTCTTTTCTACTCCAATAGCTTTATGTCTCGCACCTCTCGTCTGTGGAACTCCTTTCCTTATTCCTGTTTCCCTGGCAACTATAATCTCCAACTATTCAAATGTAACGTCAATCGACATCTCCAGTTGCCTTGATCTATCCACTATCCTCCTCCACATCCTTTCCTCTTTCACTCCTATCTGCTCTCGCTCCAAATCTTCTGTAACCCCTTGCCTTGACCTATCCACTATTCTTCTCCACATCCTTTCCTCTAACACTCCTATCTGCTCTCGCTCCAATTTTCTGTAACCCCTTGCGTGCTAGTGGCTTCCAGCCTTGCTTGGAGTGAAAAGTTTAAAAAAAATTGTATTGATGTTTTTATTAATGTCTGTTGTTAATTTTTAAGAAAATTCAAACTTCGTATGTTGATTCATTCATTCGTATTAGAAGACCCTCTCTTCAATAGGGCATACAACTGGAAAAAGTGCCAATAACTATTAATTGTAAGAAAACAGAATGCCTAATTGTCAGCAAAAGATACAGTCCAAGATGTGAGCTATGTATCAGAGGCGTTCAAATCAGACGTTTACAGAAATGTAATTATTTTCTTAGTGTAGTAACAGGCATGATGAAAAACGTGATACAGGAATCTGACGGCGCATAGGAATAGTGAAAGAAACTAAACAAAGTGTTGTAACCTAGGGAAGGTTACTGAATAGAATAATCACACGAAGGTTGGTAATAAACGATAATACTTAGGACAAGATCAACACATATAAGATTCGCCCACGGCGCGTAGAAGTAGTAGTCAACTGCTAGAAGTGAGTCAAGTGAATTCCACAATGAATCTCCAACTGCAGGATATCTACCAACTGCCCCACGCGGTCGGATGTGGTACAAGGCCGAATTTAATGTTGGGTATCCGAGGCCGTAGGCTCGGCCAGAAATTCCCTGTAGACCACATATAAAATGGGGTCTGGTAGCTGTTTCCCGAAACGAGACTCCACTCTTCGACATAAACTCATTCTTGGGATCCTCTCTGACCGGAGGCGGAGAGTTTGACCAGCACAGCCGGAGACGAATCTCCAACTGCAGACCAACATACAGTATTTACTACTGTATACCCATTATCGTCCGTAGGCATGCTACAACACAAAGTGTTAAGACGGGAAAATTTCATTAGAAAAAAGTAAAAAGGTGCTGAACTGCTATGTAATATCTAATCTCCTCTATGGCAGTGAATGTTGAACAATCTGGTTCCACCGACGAATACTGTGAATATCATGCCCGGAACATATGAGTAATTAGGAATTTTAAAGGAAAAAAGAATCTACAATGTAATGTTCTTTTAATCTTTCTTTCTGTAAAAAAGACATTTGGGATTCATGAGACATACAATGAAGAAAGAGAAACCTGAGACTCTAATACTAAAGTGTCCTTTTTGTTTTCATTTTGTTTTGTGGTTACCCATTCCCTATTTATAGTCCTCTATCCCGACACTTATTCTCCCGCTTCTTCTACAGCCACTAGCTCCGCTAGCTTTGTTGAGTAATAACAACCTTATTGGTCAGCTGGCTTTTTTCCCTTATTCGGTTGGTGCCGGACTATCGTCTCGATAGGGTTGATTCCGGTTTCTTACGATATTGGTATTGACGACGAAGCGTTAGTGTGGGACTGAATATGTATGTTGTGTACCACAGACAAGATTGCTTTATTCCTGTCTGTGACCGTGGTAACTTTTGTCTTTATTGGTCCAAGGGACAATGTTGGTAAGTAGGGTTGGAATAAGAACTCCTTTAATAAAATACACAAGACTGTCGATAACTCAGGTTTATTGAACAACAGGGTTATTGAATATAAATGAAAACTGGCGAATATAATGTCTCTATCATTTATTGAAGAATTAACTGGCCGGATGGCGATTTGAGAAATCTAGTAGCAAACGCTAAACCAATGACCAGCCAGTCTACTTTCCCTCAATTCTTTTGGCAAATGTCTGTATGTGTGTTCAATCCAGCCATTGGAATTGCGGGCGTGTCTTTTAGCCCGCCTCTCCTGTCTGTGACTCGGAGCTGGTGAGCCCTCGTTTATATAGATGTCTCCTCAACCCAAATTTGTCATTGATATCTAATTTTTCCACCCTGACCTGATTAAGAAATCTTAGGAGGTCTGCAAATAAACACACGCCACAATTTTATGTCCTATCTTTCTGTAAAGATGATGGCGTTTTGAGGCAGACGGCATCAACATCAACAAACCGTAAAATGAAGAATTAGACAAACTTCAGATTCCTTCTTTGTTTAATATAATTTAGATCATTCTTTTCTGTAGGTATATATGTGTTTTGGACTGATAATATAATGTAAACAAAACCCCGATTTTGAGACATTAGTCATGAAACAGATGCTTTTCTTTGTTTAAAAAAAAATTTGGGTCACACTTTTCTGTAAGAATATTCACGTTTTAGATAGATAGTAGGAATGTAACCAAATCATCGAATTTAATTTCGCAGGACCAAAAGATTCGGATAACACACTAATTACGTCTTCTTCTTATCGGCAGAAAATGAATAGGGTGGGAAACCTTGGTTTTGCTCAGTTTGGAACCGCTCTTAAATTCATCTTATTTTTTAAAACATAATTCTCAATCCGTTTCTTTTTCCATTTTTTTCTCAACCATTCAACCTATTTTTCTGAGAATTTTAATAATTATTATCGAATTAGTAGTCCCTCCAAACCACGATCCTGAAATTTCATGCATTTAAACGTTTAAACAGGGTCAAACTTTTAAATTCCTGTTTGCTCACGCCTTCCATTCATGGTATGTTGAAAACCATGTGCCATTCTCTCTAAAAGTTAAAAAAACGCCACTCTCTTTATGTGTGGTGTCATAGTGAATATAGGCATTGGTTAAACATGTTCTGTCGCCAACTAGTGCTCCAGAGTTCAATCTCTGAATCAGGCAGTGAAAAAATATACATTGGTTCATCAGGAACGAACAAGACAAAATATAACAGGGACAAAAAAGCAAAATATCAAACGGATATCCGATATCAGATAAGTGCTTGAAGATGGCCTGAAGGTGCTGATAGAAACGTTGTGCCTATGATAGCATATATAATAATCAAGATGCGAACGATAATTTGAATAAACTAAAGTAAATGAAATTGTTAGTTTTAAGTGAAAGTTCTTCATCTTATAAAGTCAGAACATTTTTAGAATAACAAACTCTGTAGTTAATAGAATGATCCCACTACGTTTTTCTCTTATTAATCAATTTCTGCGGATGTACTTTGATCACCACAGCCATCACCATATTTGTTAAATATCATTGCTGAATATATTACAATAGAAAGTAACATAATCATCATTGTACTGCAACGCGAGCTCTTGTGAAATAAAATATTTTTTGAACCGAACTTAGGTACAAGGTTTTATTTCTAGAGCATTTGATAGAGATAATTTCAGTGGATTGCGATAAAACTGTGTTATCCACTTTTGTTATGAGTTTGCCAATGCGATTAAAAGAAATTGGAGACGTCAGTCCCCTTCTACTCCAATAGATTTGACGGTACCTACAGATCTCTCTATTGCTTTATGCAGTCAATCGGACCATTTAGATAACTAAGCCGATGTCCATTCCCTTTAGCTTTACGTACCACACTGGTAAGCCTAACCGACGTTACTTGGTTCATCTAAGAGGCAATCGTTATTAATTCCTCCCTGGGGACGATAATTATCAAAAAACGCAGTCATTTGTGCGCAGGCGTATAACGCTTAGCAATTTGAACGCGGGCATATGAACAATGCGAGCAACAGGAGCGAGAAGTTTAGAGTGAGCAATCAGCGTAGCTGAGTGTCGTCTGCTCTGTGCCAATAAATTCTGGCTTCCATTGGTTTTATCTCTTGAATGCCGTCTCTTTCATGTCTTCTCAAGCGTTCTCTTGCGATTTCTTTCTTTTTCTTTCTTTCTAACATTTTTTTATTTTAATTTTCTTTCTTTTTCTTTTTTCTCTATTCCATTCTTTCTTTTTCCATATTTATATCTCTTCTTTCTTTTTATTTTCTTTCTTTCTATTGTCATTCTTTTTTGTATTCAGTTATCTTTCTTTCTTTCTCTCTCTCTTTCTTTCCTTAATTATCTTTCTTTTTTATTCCCTTAACATTCTTTATTTCTTTTTCCTTATATATTTTTTCGTTTCTTTCGTTTTTATTCTCTTGGTTTTCTTTCTTTTTTCTTTCTTTCTTTTCATTTTTTTATTTTTTGATTTATTTTCTTTCTTTCTTTCTTTCTTTCTTTCTTTCTTTCTTTTATTTATTTATTTTCTTTCTTTTTCTTTCTTTCTTTCCAGTATTTGTTATTTATTTTCTTTCTTTCTTTCTTTCTTTCTTTCTTTCTTTCTTTCTTTCTTTCTTTGTCGGTCTGTCTTTTCCCTGTCGACATCATTCTCTTCTTTTAAAGCCATTAAACATTTATATCACAGTCCATCATGTCCAGGAACACTACGTCGCGCGGACACCACATTATTTTACGTTTCGCTAAAGTCAGCCTTGTTTGTTTACAGAACAGGAACTACCTGACTCGTGCAACGATGCGATCAATACTATTGTCATTCTAATGATTCTTGTAGTTTTTACATCAATTCCCGACGGGAAACGTTCAGTATAACATCTACCTGTTTGGCTGGTGGATCAACAAACCATCAGCATAAGTTTCCATTACCCAATATGTTCAGACCCCCCCCAAAAAAAAAACAAAAACAAAAAACAAACAGTCACCTCATATATATACTATAAAACATTTAAACAGTTTTGAACAATAAAAATTATTAAAAAATTAAATTTTTCAGGCACACTGGGTTGTATATTAATATTTTTTTTTGTTTTATTATTTCAGTCCGCGAGTAGTTTCGGCCACTATGGCCATCATCAGGAGAGAAAATCCCTGTTTGTTAGTAGCAGTAAACTACAAGAGTGAACTTTGGTTTTCATTTGTTTTTTATCATTAATTTTGGTCAGTCCTTATATTGCTTAAACGGCCTCTTTCAAGTTGTTTTTAAAACAGAGGCTGGGAAATTCCTGAGTCTCAGAATCCCCAACCGCCGGTCATTTTGACAGTTTTATTGGTTGCTGGGAATGGGATGTGTGTGTTAAGCGTAACTTTTAGATTTTGATTGTGTGTGAATGTGTATATATTTGTGTGAGTGTGTGTATATGTGTGAGACCTCCACACCTCTGCAAGCATGTCTGTCTTGTGTGGGTAAGAAATGTGGGTGGGACATGATTTATGGGATTACATATTAATTCTATCTGTGCTGTTTAATCTTTGGTTAAGTCCGTCTGAGCTGCACAATCCCAACTTTCCAGCCATGACAGAGTTAAAACGCGTCCACACGGCCTTGTTGGTGATGAATTATTTCCCCCCCTACAGCCCCTTTCCCAGAGACGAAATATCGCAAGTCTTTCGCTATTCTATCGCTATATCCGCGAGAAATGTTCAGACGGGCTACATTCCTTAGTTCCACGAGTTCCGACTTTTACAACTGAAACACTCCATTCCCTTTATATTCCATAGGTTAGGAGGAAGTTCTACAGAGTCAGATTCTTCCCCAGAACGTTTTTTTTGTGGAACAGACTCCCGAGAGGATGCTTCCCTAGTCACTACAATCTTAACCTCTTCAACCGTTATCAGCATTCAACAACCTGAATAACCCTCTATCTTGAGTGACTCTTGTGACTTGGATGAACAATAGTGTAAAAATTGCTACTTTTCATCATCATATCCATCATCATCATCATCATCATCATCATCATCATCATCATCATCATCATCATCAGTCTCATGACCGCGTGTGGTCGTAGGGTCGTTGCGTACCTGAGCCCTTGACTCGTTCCCTTGATATGTTACGGCCGCGTGCCAATGTCTTAGTCTCTGTGAATGAACTTCTAGTCCACTCAGTGACGTTGTCAGCACATTTATTGTTATTTTTACTACTAGATTAATACGGTACGATACAAGGCCAAATGTAATGAGGGTTTGGCCGTACGCCACTTTCCTAACTCATTGGGGATGAAAGAAAAGTCGTCCTCCTTTCTAGGGCTCGGACACCAACCTATGACATTAGTGGGAGATAAATAACAACTTCAAGTATGTCTTTTCTTGATCAGATATTAATACTTAAAAAAAGAAGAAAGGCTACAGGCCTTGAAAATCAGCATTCGAAGTCTTGATTTTTACCTCGGATCGAACGCCGACCACTGGCAACAAAATCTGCCAAATACTATCATGGACACATTGGTTGGATAAAAGCGTTGGTTGGATCCAGTGACTTGACCCAAAAAGTTGTGAAATCAATACCTGGCTACTGCAGTGGTGAACAAAAACTTGGAGAGACATTCGGAAGAGGCATAGCGCGTGGAACTAGAACAATCTACCCCTGTGGACGAAATAAAGAGTTCAGTTCGAAATTCCAGTCACCTGAAGAAGGCCGGAGCGTACAACGGCCGAAACGTCGTCGTGAATATGACAATGAAGATGAGTCCGAAAAATGTAAGAAAGGTCATTGATCGTAGGATACCCCGAAAGGATCGAAAAATATTGTTCGTGCTTATCGATATATCGCTCTACAGTAAGCGCACAGCTTGTTATGAGTTTCGAAGTTTGTCTAATCTTCTCTTTTATGTTTCTTGTCCTTTGAGGACGTTGGCGGTCACGACTCTCTACATTTTCCTATCTTCTGTAACGTTAAACAATGTATTGTCACTTTACTATCCCGTCCTGCCATCCATTTACATATACTCCTTAGGTAGTTTACTCGATATTACCCTCTGTCTCTCTTGTCTCCCGTCCTGGTTATGACGATAAACTACATCCGCGTAGGAGGTTTTGAGGAGCGTAAAACCACCTATTAATTGCTGGTATTCCCAAGTCTACCATGACCCGGGGTGGTAGCACCTGTTAGGGTCCCAGCTATAGGCAAATAGTTAACACCCAAACTTGTGTAAAAATACGTTTTAATACCAGAAATACTTTGTAATAAAGAAAAATTATTACCAGCAATAATTTTTGAAGGAAAAATTATTATCAGCAATACTTAAAAAAATACCAACAATACAAACAGCTATACATTCTTTGAAAAAAATATGACCAGCTATAGATTTCTTCAAGGAAAAATATTCCCAGAAATAGATTTTTGAAGAAAAACATATTACCAGTAATAAAAATGTTGTCGGCATTAAATAACCCATTGAAGTTGATATGCCGTAAAACAAAACAAACCAAACCAAACCAAACTCTTTTGTCTCCGGTTATGTGAGTGTCAGATGTTCCGTGCATGGCATTCTGTAGAACCACATCCCTATCTATTTAAGTCTTATCTTCTAGACGTGGACGTTCATAAATCTACACAATTTCTTATCCTTTGTAGATATAAATAATTTTTTCTCTGCCCTTCTTGCTTTCATTATGTCCAGTGACTGTCAAATTCTTTCGTTTAATACAGCATAAACAAACATTTAAAAAACAAAAAACAAAAACAAACTTTCCCTCGTCGCTATTGTAACAAAACCTCTCGGTCACGTGTTAAATGTTTGAGATCTCTTTTAGCTGATAGAATATTAAAATCAGGAAATTAAAAAAAAAAAAAAGAAACCCGATTCGCTACGATTGAATCAATTATTGAACACTTCTTTCAGAACACCTGGATCACTTTAAAAACAGATTAAGCTAATCAGCTATCTCTTTCCTTACCAAACACCTCGAAACGTTGCTACGTCATCGTACCTCCCTACGAAGGTATAATTATTTTACGTGGTAGCATTGTTGTATCCAGCACTGATTGCTTAATCAGAAGGAATGTGTTAATAATTGAAACTCTTTTTTTTTTTTTCGTGTCGGTGAACCTTGATCTGTAGGAGCTAGCAGAAAAGTTTCGCTTGGGGAAAGCCACTTTGCGAACTCGAATGACAGGAGATCGCGGTAATAAAAATGACAAATAAATTAAAAAAATGTATTTAACTAACTGTAGCAGTTTAATTCATCAGAGCTGTTTCGGTTTGAAGGCGCACTCATCGTCAGTATGGCTACTTGTTTCCGAGTATCACCATTTTTTAAACTTGTTCGTGTTTCTTTAGCCACAAAGTCAATCTGTAGTTTAAATAGCAGCTATACTGATGGGTCCTTAATTACAGCTCAGTTATGTCCCCGACTAGGGCCACATACGTTTTTGTATTCATTTGGTTTGGTTTGGTTTGTTTTACGGCATAAGGGGTTATTTAATGCCGACAAGATTTTTATTGCTGGTAATATTTTTTGCAAAGATGTATTGCTGGTAATACCCTTTTCCTCAAAAATGCATTGCTCGTAATACATTTTTCCTTAAAAAATGCATTGTTGGTAATAAAGTATTGCTAGTAATAATTTTTTTCTACTTTTACATTTTTAAATTTTTATTTATTTTATTTAACTATTTATAGTTAACTATTTTCCCATAGCTGGGACCCTAACGGGTACTACCACCCCGGATCAGGGTGGAACTGGAAACACCAGCAATTAAGAGGTGGTTCCATACTCCTCAAAATCTCCTGATTAGAGGCCTTGCTGCCGGATGTAGTTTATCGTCTTACCCAGGACGCTGTATTCATCTGTCCTTCTCTTATACTGGATGCCAACAATGACTAGAGAATCTAATCTATCCTGTTATTTAATGCATCGCTGGAGGGAAGAAGAGATGGATTTATAACTTTACCAATGACATTTGTGTGAAAGGGAAAGTAACGATCTCAAACGAAATTCGAACCCTGCACATCAATTTCTCCTTCCTCGTCTCTAACCATTGAACAGCCTGCACGTCCATGTTCTGTTATAAAATAAAAATACAGTCTATTATTAAAAAACAAAAAAAACAAAAACTGTCAATGTTTGCTTATATATGACCGGCCAAACAGCTGGACCCTGTGAGCTCAAAATTATGATGGTATTTTGTTTCAATGACGGTCATTGGATCTGTTTTCCCAGGTTATTTCCGGCCAACCTGCAGAAGGGAACACCATTTTGCGTGTCACCGCGTAAACCCAAAGCATTCACAATGCCGATGGCGAAAATGTAGATGTTCCGTAAAAAATGAACGTAAAATATATTTAATTAGTATCTATGTATAAAGTTGTAGCCTCTGTCTGTCTTTTGTTTGTTATCGAACTCTACCTAGGGTTTTGAAGATAGACCCCCCATAACCACATATATTCTGAAACTACATTACCAGGGGCACTTGGATATGTATATTTCATTTTGATCAAAGGAGGTTTCCGCCCTTCCACTGAATTTTTCCAACTTTGATTTAAATAAAATACAAATTTGAACAAGGGAATGACTCTTAGGGTACTCGGATAAGTATAAATCGTTTTGATCAAAGGCGTTCCCCCGGAGGGCACAAAGACCCCCACTAAAAATTTATTCACTTTGATTTAAATAAAATTTAAATTTGAACAAAGGAATGGCTTCTACCCATAATATAGAGGGAGGAATCTAGAAGTTGGAGGTCACATCTGCAAGATCAAAATGAGAAAATATGGACGTCAAGTTGAGCAAGAATTCACCAATCGGTGGGTAGTGCCTTACAATTCATATTCGTTGCGAAAACTATCATAATGTTGAAATCTGTTCATCAATTCATTCAATCAAGTATGGCATCAAATACATATCAGTCTATTTTGCACAAACTCCTCACTGAAATTTTTTCCACTTTGATATAAATTAAATTTAAATTTGAACAAAGGAATAACTCCAATCCAAAATATAGAAGGAGAAAGCCAGAAGATGGAGGTCACATCGGCAAGATCATTGAGTAATATTGAAATGCATCATTTTTTTCCCCACAAATTATAACAATGATTTAAAATCAAACATCATTTTCTTACAAAAAATGTGTGACACGCAGCAATGCGGGATAATTCGGCTAGTAAACAATAAAACACATTTTACACAGAAGAGAATGAAACCCTTGCCTTTCTTTTTAATCAACAGAACATCCATTTGTCGTCGTCTGGAAGAATAAGTTGATAATCTCTTTACTGAATTTTTGCCATTTGTTAAGAACCGAGCTGTATACATCAGGGTAATAGAGGGACATCTACCCAGGCAGTACCCCTTCTTTGGGAGGGAGATAGGGTCATTACCCAGCACTTGAGACAATTTTTTTTTAAGCTTATCACCTCAAGCAAGGCTGGAAGCTACTAGCACGCAAGGGGTTACAGAAGGTTTGGAGGAAGAGCAGATAGGAGTGGTAAAGGAGGGGATGTGGAGAAAGATAGTGGATCGTTCAAGGCAAGGGGGTTACAGAAGATTTGGAGCGAGAGCAGATAGGAATGAAAGGTGAAAGGATGTGGAGAAGGGAAGTGGATAGATCAAGGCAACTGGAGATGTCGATTGACGTTACACTTAAATAGTTGGAGATTATATTTGTCAGGGAAACAGGAATAAGGAAGGGAGTTCCACAGGCGAGATGTGCGAGGCATGAAGCTATTGGAGTAGAAGAGACGTCTACATCCAACAGTTTCAACGGTGAAAGGGTGGGAACGGGATGCCAGCCTCGTAGGACGTTTAAATTCATGAGGCCTGGGAACCAGCGAAAGCAGCACATCGGAGCAATTACCGTGAAAGTATTTGTAAAAAAGACAGAGATGAGGCAACGGCGCGTCTGTGAGAGAGCGACTGCAGACTAGATGACAGATCAGGGCCAACTACATTGCATATCCGTCTCTGGATCTTATTAAGAACCCTGAGGCAAACAGCAGGGGCTCCAGACCATATATGGCAGCAATACTCCGTGCAAGGGCGAATGGTTGATTTATAGATTTGGAGGATCGATTCCGGGGAGAAAAATTTCCTGGCTCGGCACAGGGAGCCAACTTTCCTTGCGGTGGATGAAGCAATTGACTCGATGTATTTGTTCCATCTCAGAACAGTGGACAGCATGAGATCGAGCAGCGAAGTGCCGAGTGTATGATACTTTGTATCAGTTACTTACAAAAAAGAAAAACGCTAAAAAGTTTAAGGCGAAGTTGTTTCAATTGAATTTATATATATATATATATATATATATATATATATATATATATATATATATATATATATATATAGTACTTAAATATATACATATATATATATATACTTATAAATATATTAAATTATTATATATATATAATAATTATAAATATAAATTATAATATTATAATATTTAAATATTATATAATATATATATTATATATATATATATATATATATATTATATTTATATTATATATATAAGTATAAATAATAATACGTAAATATAATACTTATAAATATAAATTATTATATATATATAATACTTATAAATATATTAATTTATTATTATATATATTTGTATTTCTTCAACATCAACACAACCAACCGGTTGTTTATAATGCAACTATGCTTAGCAAGCCTTAGATACAGTTCAAGTATATGCCCCACCAGACCCACAATGGTTTTCTATTCAGCGTTGTGATTCTCCTATACTGGTTACCAACCACAGCTATAAAATTCAGTCTACCGCGCTATTTAACCCATAGATGGGGAGAAAATACATTGATAACACCCTCGAACGTGATTTGTACTTTGCTCGCTAATTTCTCCTTTCGAGCATCTAGACCTACACCACCTTCACCTCCACTTCACCTATTACTGCAATTTTTTCAATTGCCTGGGAAAATTGTTTTTATTTCAAAATCTAATAATCTTTGTTTGCGAGTTAAGGTTGATGTTGAGTCAGTCGATAGTACGGTCAGTTGTCAGTACAGGGACAATATCAGAACACCTATAATATCTAATCAATTAGAAAAAATTGGTTGGTGACTGGTCTGTGTTGATTGATGTTCAAGCAGAGGAACGCCGTCGAAGACGTCCCACGCCGAATCCTCCCCCTACTGCTATCCAATCAGATGCACTATTTGTGGAATGGGCGCTTTCCGACCATGAGATACGGGTTCGAATTCCTTCGTGCTTGATTTATCAGGAAGGTGACTTTTTGATTATACCGGTCTGGAGTAGGCAACCTCAGCTTGCGGCACCATTGGGAAGTGCCTGGAAACCATACAACGCAATGTAAAAGAAACTCTTATCTTTTTATGACCTCTGTATCTTTTTAAACCTATCTCCAATTTTGTGTTTTGTGTGTGCGTGTGTGTTCTTGCTAGTATTCCTTCTCCATCTATCTATCTATCTATCTATCTATCTATCTATCTATCTATCTATCTATCTATCTATCTATTAAATAAAAAAAATATATATATATATATAAAATACACTTCACTACATCTTGGAAGATATACTTAGATGATTCCTTGATTTTCTGGAAATCCTCATAGGGCAATATTAACTAATTCCACAGTCTAATCCAAAACTTACACTCGAAGATCAAATTCACCCAGGAATACAATTTTAACAAATTGCCATTCATATATCTATCTATCTATCTATCTATCTATCTATCTATCTATATATATATATATATATATATATATATATATATATATATAGTTTTATTGTAAGGAATTAGTATATATATATATATATATATACATATATATACACACACACTTCCTATGGTGTGTAGGTTGCGTGTGTGTGTGTGTGTGTGTGTGTGTGTGTGTGTGTCTGTGTCTGTGTGTGTGTGTGTGTGTGTGTGTGTGTGTGTGTGTCTGTGTGTGTGCGCGGGAAGACTTATGGCAACGTTTGACATTAGTAGCCTATATAGCAACACACTCCATGAATTAGTTAAACAGGCAATCTCATTCTGGATTGAAAAACAACCAGAAATATTACATCCCAGATCCACTAAGGAATTAATTATCGATAGTATAGACCTAATTCTGAAAAATAACACTTTTGAATTTGTCAACAAAACCTATATCAAAATTCTAGGTACCGCAATGGGAACAAAAATGGCACCAACATATGCTTACCTAGAGGAAAACCTCTATGAAAAGATAGAACAAATATATGGGGAAAATATATAAAAAAAAGACTTCACTAAATCTTGGAAGATATACTTAGATGATTCCTTCATTTTCTGGAAATCCTCATGGGGCGATATTAACTTATTCCACACTCTACTCCAAAACTTACACTCGAAGATCAAATTCACCCAAGAATACAATTTTAACGAACTGCCATTCTTAGATATACTCATTAGAAATAGACACAACCACATTATCACAGATATCTACCGCAAAACTACAGACACCCAACAATATCTTCATTTCAAGAGCCATCACCCAAAATGCTCTCTAAAACCCATCCCCTATTCCCTAGCACGTAGGGTTTGCACGATAGTGGCCGACAAACACCTCCAAAAAACACGCCTAGAACAACTACATAAAGCTATAAAAAATGAGTCTACCCCACAACACTAATAAACAAAGGTTTTTGAACTAGCAAAAAAATACCTTTAGACCAACTACGAAATCCAAAGAAACGCAACGTCGGATTAACTATAGCATATGTCCCAACATACAACAAGAACAATCCAGAACTATTTACAGAAATTACAAGAAATCTAGGCCTACTTAACAAGAATGATAAAATGAAAAATATACTAAAAACAACTAAAAAAAAAGGAAAAAAACCCAAAAGAAAACGTCAATGAGAAAGCTTAAAAAATATTAACCTCATCCAAATTTAGCCAACACACAAGGCAGGGGGTCACGAAATGCAACAAGAAAAGATGTGGGGTTTATAATATCATCATAGAAGGAAACTCCTTCACTTTTGAAAAACCCACAACATTCAATAAAGAGAAACTTAAACTGCAACTCCAAAAATGTATTTTATGCACTCAAGTGCACAAAATGCAACAAGTCCTATATAGATATCATCTAAGCACTAAACATAAGCAACATCAAATTACCAGACAACAAAAAAAACTCTTTGTATCACAACACATCTACAAATGTAATCAAGATAAATTTAAAATTATGCTAATATATCAAACACAATTATTCTTACCTACAGATACAAGAAAAAAACTTCATAGACAAATTTAAACCAGCATTAAACAGATCATAACCACACACACACACATAAAAACATAGCATAGACATATAATAGCAGAACACACTAGTCGGACCATCACACACACACACACACACACACACACACACACACACACACACACACACACACACACACACACACACACACAAATGGCTATGGAGAACGAATATATATATACATAATGGGAAGAACAAACACATTAGCCGGACCACACGCACACATATATACACACACGAACCCTACACACCATAGGAAGTGTGTGTATATATATATACTAATTCCTTATCATATATGTATGGAGAAAGAATATGTATACACATATTAGCAAAACCACACACGCACACACAATACACAAAAATGGAGATAGATTTAAAAAGATAAAGAGGTCGTAAAAAGATCAGAACAAAGGCCTTACTTCGCCCTTTCTCTGACCAATCCTAATTAAGTTTTATTGCCCCTTAAGCAGAAGAATATTTGCTCCACGAGTCCAAGAAAAAATTGGATTACTACTACACCCAAAAGACAATGGTTAAACATCAGAAAACATTAATTCCTTTAAATAATATGTGTAAATAACCACTCTTCGCCTGATGAAGGTCAACACGTGTAGCAAAAATATGGAAAATAAAGTATGAAATATATTTAAAAATCCACTTTAAACCAAAAACGTTTGCAGCTTCTCTCTTCTCTTTAAAATATACACTTTTTCTCTCATTGGAACTATAACCTCCCCCCATATATATATATATATATATATATATATATATATATATATATATATATATATATATATATATATATGTTGAAGAAATAAAAGAAAAGAAGGAAGAATTGGGAGGCAAAGAAGAGGACCCCTAAACCCCTACAGATAAAAAAATGGAGCAGCTGGGGTTGAATAATGTTGTCGGTTGCTTTAAAGACATCAGTGGAGGTTAGACGTGATTCACATTTCATTCCGACAACAGGTACGGTTGCTATTGTCCGTTCCAAAATCGCAACTATACAGCTTGCAGCCGGCGGTTACTTACAAAATGAAAGAAAGAGAGGAAATAATAATAATAATAATAATAATAATAATAATAATAATAATAATAATAATAATAAAACAGTGACAGTCGTACTTTGAAGACCAAGGTGGTAGAGAACGATATGAAAATAATTTTTTTAAAACAAAGGACGTGCACTTAAAAGTAAAAGTATAAATAATGAACAGGAAAAGCGAAAAAAAAGGGTGAATGGATTTGTATTTTAATTAAGGATAGCGAATAAGTGAGAGAAGAAAGAGGGAAGAAAAGAAAAAACCCAAAGTTATGAAAATTAGAATTATGTTATAGACGCATACGATTTTTTAATAGGCTACACAAGATTTTGACCAGTACGGTTTGTTTATTATATTGTTTGCAAAACAATATACTAAACCGCTGTAAAATCAACAGATACCGAAGAAAAACTATATATAGGACTAAATGAAAAGAACTGGAAACAGAGAAATTACGCACACAAAACATCCTTTAAAAAAAGTAAATACGCGAACAGCACAATACTTTCTAAACATATATGAGAAATTAAAAACCAAAATCAAATTGCCCCCAAAATATCATGGAAAATAAGGAAAACAGCATTAACCTACAGTAATTAATCCAAATCCTGGAAACTTTGTCTAGAGCAGAAAATAAGCATAATAACCTTCCTCAATTAACAAAAATTACTAAATATACGATCAGAACTTATCTCAAATTGCAGACGCGAAGACAAATTATTACCACGTTACTTGAAAAAGGAAGACTATAAACGAATATCTCGTAAAATACCAGCATGAACACTTCAAATATATACAACGCAGATAATGTAATGCACTTTAAACAAAGCCAACATTTTAAACTAAACAAAAAAGATACCATACGTCCGAGAAAAAAACATATAATAAAATAAAAAATAAACAAAAAATTCAAAATAAATAACCAAATTAAGTAAATAATAAACAAATAAAAAATGTACAAAAACACGAGTAAATGTAATACTAATAATAAACAACAAACAGTTAAGTAATCAAAAATAATAATAATGAGTAAAAAGTTAATAAGCAACACTGAAAAATAGCTACAAATAACCGCATCCAGTTCCACAATTATTTCTACACAACATCCTCTAGAATCATCAGAAATATATATCGCCCACACAATAGGTCAGTAACCATTAGTATAATACGATAGACCTTAATACACATAATGCACTGTTGACTAGCATATATAAATAGTCGAGCCAAAACACATGGTCTGAAATCAATTTTTATTCATATTTAGGTGCATCTTCCTGGCATGAAACAGACTGTCGCTGCTTAGGATTGACATCAATGTCCACTTTTATATTTACATGCGCTTCTTTCTGATACTGAGCATTTTCACCTATAAATATAGCAAACCATAAAAGTTTATTTTTATCATTTATATATATATATATATATATATATATATATATATATATATATATATATGATAAAAATAAAATTTTATTTTATTGTGTATTATATATATATATATATATATATATATATATATATATATATATAATACACAATAAAATCTCATATCACCTCATATGGGGAATAAGCTTATTTCGGCTGACGAAAATATAAGTTGTCTGTCTTATCGACTCCTGTGTAGATTGAGTATCTGTCAGAAATAGAAATTTTATTGTGAAAGCTAAAAAAAAAAGCAAAGAAAAAATAACAGTCGAAAATTAATACAGAATATATCCATTTCAATGTTTCAGTTCGACAAAAGGCACGAGACAGAGGTCAGGGGAGGGTAGAGGTTATTTGTCTTAAAGAGAAGTTTTAGAAAATTAAACCCGGATATTAACCTTATGATATTAAATTGGGGTTAGATAAAGAATGCAATATCAATTTAAAACTAAGAGAAAAATAAAAAAAGAGGTTTAAAAATAACTTTAAAATATATAAAGTTATATTTAAAAATCAAAAGTTATATTCAAAAATAAGTTATATTTAAAATAAGTTATATTTAAATAAGTCATATTTAAAAATAAATTAAATTTAAATAATTTATATTTAAAAATAAATAAAGTTATATTTAAAAATAAGTTATATTTAATATAATAAATAAGTTATATTCAAAAATAAAAAATAAAAATATTTAAAAATAAAAATAAAATAAAAATATAATAAAATAAATAAGTTATATTTAAGTCATCTCCAAAAATAAGTTATATTTAAAAATATAAAGTTATACTTAAAAATACAAAGTTATACTTAAAAATACAAAGTTATATCTAAAAACAACTTTAAAATATATAGATAACAGGATGCAAGTGATTAAAAGAATATATATATGTATATATATATATATATATATATATATATATATATATATATATATATATATATATATATACATATATATATATATATATATATATATATATATATATATATATATATATGAAGAAATATAGTCTTAAAGTGTGCTATATTTATGGGATAAAGTGCTCAATATCAGAGATAGAGCGTGTGTAAATATAAAAGTGGACATGGAAGTCAGCACTTAGAGGCGACAGTCTGTTTCATGCTAATGCAATCGTCAGGCAACTAATGCTCTCTCTCTCTCTCTCTCTCTCTCTCTATATATATATATATATATATATATATATATATATAATGAAAGCAGACAATTTTAAGGGTCCATTGGTTATAATTTATTTCCCCAAGGAATTTCTTTTTCCCTGGTTCATCAAACCACACTTCCAAAGGTGAAAAAAAAATGAATTTAAATTTACATATAGTTTTTATACACTTTTTAGGGGTAGTTTAAGTTGATGTAAGGTGATATAGAGAGTGTGACAAACATGGTCGAAATTAAAGAGGAGAGGGGAAAGATAGGAATGATTTTAAATTTATTTTTATTACAATACTTAATAGTGAGGAATGGATATATATATATATATATATATATATATATATATATATATAACGCGAACATTTAGTGGTGGTGATGGACAGCCTTCTCCTGTCTAGTACCATCGGAATCAATCTGCATATTTCCTTGTTACTTTTTATTGATTCCCTCATGTATAGGTTCATCTTACTGGCCTTACGTCTTCTTTTATAATGTTTCAATGCAGTTTATTCAACAATTCTCTCTTCCTTATATATTCTACTGTTCAGACCAGCACGCTCACCATGTTTGCTATGCCAACAACATTTCGACTGCTGTATCGTTTATCAGGTGTTTATTTTCGTACTCAATAATTTCCTTGGAATTTCGAACCTACACCTTTCTTCAATGCATAGAAGTTACTGTTTCTCGTTCTGCTTTCGTCATACAGTCCCACCACCTGAAAACGGGAATTCCACAATTTCGCCACTCGATACTCTAAATGTATTAAAGTGGCGTGGATTCAAACGTGTCTAATTGCCAAACAATTGACCCAGCGAACACGGAACATTCTTGCAACATTGTAGACAGGTTGCATTTTGGTTGGGAGATATCTAACGTTGTGGAGGCGTTACTGTAACTTTGTTGCAATCAACTTTTTTTCTGGCCCCAAACTGATCGCTCACCCGAAAAGCTGCAATTCGGCTCTTCGATTCCCAGTTCTCATTATCCATCAAATGACGGTAGATAACGGCTCGGATTGAGGAATCGGAGAGACGAGTTCGAACTCCAGTCGGGGTCCATTATATTCACACACGTTTTAATACCCTTGGGAAAGTTATGAATCCTCTTCTTCTCCCGCCAGCTATGGGTAAATAGCAGGACAGACTGGGTTCTATAGCTTTAGGTGGCAACCGGTCAAGGAGAAAGTAGCTCTGAATTCAAAACTGTATGTAGCACGGGCGTAGCACATATTATACACAGACAAAGGAAAAGGATTGTTCGCATTGGCTCGATGATCGCGACAAAGGATGATGATGAATCTATGTAAACAGTGTTAAAATGATGCCCGATTTTAGAATCAACAGTGGAGTAGTGGATAGCGACTAGGATTGTGGAATCGGAAGCAGAGTTCGAATTCCTGTCGGATCCATTATATTCATGTACGTCCTATTAACCTTGGGAAAGGTATGAATCCTCTTCTTCCCCTTCCACCAGTTATGGGTAAATAGCAGGACAGACTGGGTTCTTTAGCCTTGGATTGCAAACGGTCAAGGAGAAAGTAACTCTGGATCCAAATCTGTATGTAGTCCTGGCGTAGCACATACTATACATCGAAAGAAAGGATCGATCGCATTGGATCGATGATCCCGACTACGGTCGAATAATGATGATTATACCACTCGCACATCCAAGTCTACAACACATGGTATTCCCACCGGTCACCCATCTAGGTAATGACCAGTCTTGACGTTGCTTAAGGTCGGTGATCGTACGGGAACCGGTGTTTCAACGTTTTATGCAGTCAGCATTTAGCAGATGAATACACGAACTAAGAGCTTCCTGGAATTTATTATCCATTTTCTGTTAGCGCAATGCTACAAGGTGACGTTGTGGGCACGTTGGGGTCTGTCGACAAAAAACGTTTTTGCTACTTCTATATAACATCGCAGAAACGTCGTAACAGCATGATTTTGTTAGCAGCGGCCTCTCCCAGGTAATACCGGTTCATTGGAAGAAACTTATAAGCGGCACAAAGGAACTTTCTTTTTACAATGATATTCACTCTGTACAAGGCCCAAGAGACACTCGAGGTAGAGGGTTACAGAGTAAGAGGCACAGTTTATTGGGATAAATGGGAAAGATAACGGTTAACTCTGGACATGAACAGGTTAAGATTGTAGTGATCAGGGAAGCATCCTCTTGGGAATCGGTTCCACAAAGTAGCGGTTCGTGGGAAGAATCTTATATCTCACTAATAGAATACGAAGAGAATGAGGGTGGTTCGTTGCAATGGGCGTGGCTTGGTGGGTCTTAGACATGAAAGCTAGAGCTTGTGGAACTAAGGAATGTAGTTCGTTTGAACACTGTCATGGAAATAGTGGAGGAGCAGCGAAAGGCTTGATAGGTTTCGGCTGTAGAAAAGCGGTTGTAGAGTGGAAAATAATTCATCACCCACAAGTACGCGGGGACGCTTTAGAACTATATTGTAACCCGAAAGTGAAGATTGAGAAATTTCTACCCATATATGGCAGCAGCACCCCGTTCTTGGTCTGAAGTGGCTCTTGTAAAGGTAAGGGACATCTAAGGAGTCAGGTACCTATTGGAGCGGAACAGGTAACTTACCATTTTCCCAGTATCTTTAGCGATGTATCGTATGTATGATTTCCACTTGAAGTCTGGGTGAAACTGAAAAGCAGGTAAGACTTGTGAGTATTAACTGATATAGAATATCTCCTCCTTTTATGTGCTGTGTCCCTTCAGGACGTAGGCGATCATGGCTCTCCACTTTATCTTGTCTCCCAGACCCTGTTCTGCCAGCCACTTGCTTAAGCCCGTTAAGTATGTCACGCGTCCCTCTTTCCCTCTATCCGCCCTGTGAGTATCACATTTTCCAAGCCCTCATTACGTGTCCCAGAAATTTCAGCTGCCTCTTCCTGATGTTCGGTATAAGTTTCCTCTCTGTTTGAATCCTCTCCAAGACCGTAACCTTATCGTTGCTCAAATGTTCGGTCCATGGTAGCCTTAGCATCCTTCTGTAGAACCATACCTCTGTTGCCTCGAGTCACTTCTTCATCTTTGAGGACACCGTCTAACATTTGCTGCCGTAAAGGAGGACAGATCTCACGTAGTAGTCCAGTACTGTTTTCTTTGTTACCACCGAAACCTTCCTGTCTCGTAATACTCTGCCTAGCTTTTGGAATGCGTCTTTGGCCATCACAATACGTCTTTGGATCTCAGCATCGCACTTACTGTCCTATGTCAGAACACTTCCCAGATATTTAAATTTCCACTCCGGCTTGACAATAAAGTGTTCAGTCCAAAATTACAGAGTTACCGAATACTGTTGTGCTCTATATGCACGTACTGGTGTCGAGGCTTACGTTCACATTTCTCGCAGAATATGCCTGGCTATAGTTTAGACGAATTCAGAATAACCCCCGTGCTATAATACAGGTTACTTTATTTCATATCTTGGGGTATACATTAGCCTAGTTTAAACTATACCCCTTTAAATCAGTCTGTACTAGATTTAACTATTAGTAGCAAAAACTGCTTTTCTTTCTGAGAATGCTATGTGATGGCTCGTGTCTTTTCTTTCTTTGTGTCGAGTCCTTTCAGGACGTAGGCGATCATAGCTCTCCACCTCCCTCTATCATTTGCAGCTCCCAACAAGTTCCTTCCCTTTGCCACCTCCTCCAGATCACGTTCTGTCATCCACTCGCTTAAAGCCGCTAGGTATGTCATGCGTTGTTTTCCCTTGTCTCTGTTTCCCTGTATTCGACCTGTGAGTATCAGATTCTCCAAGCCCTCTTTCCTCATTATGTGTTCCAGGAACTTCAGTTGCCACTTCCTGATGTTAAATATAAGCCTCCTCCTTTGCATCCTCTATAAGATTTCATCGTTGCTCACACGCTCGGTTCATGATATCCTTAGGATTCTTCTGTAGAACCACATCTCCGTCGCCGGCTCGAGTCTACGAAATGGTAATAATGGCTGATCGGAATTCATTCAACTTGAATCAGTTATCCCTGTTTATTTTCAGAATTAATTTTGTTCTGTTAATAAAGATGTTGGGTAAAAATAGAGTGATCTATTGGGTTGGTGCATAATTATCGGGCGGTTTTTAAACAATATTTATTATGAAAAAAGAAACAACAATTCAACAATAACATTTTTAAATGATTATTCCATTGCGTATGATTCTTGACACGCATTTTTATAACCTGAAAATAAAATAATATTTTTATTAAAAATTAAACAAAACAAATTATTATAAACAATTAACTCGCCTACAAAAACGCCTGATAATTATGCAACCCAACCCAATAGAATATACAAACTTGCCCATAATAAAATTGTAATCTGTAGTCAGCACACACAAGACAACAGGGATCAATCACATAAATGACTACGATTCTATTATTTTGACCAAAATTTATAGGAATCCAGTGATTAGGTCTACTAATACGAAAACCAAGGAATCAGATAATTCCTGCCCGAATTTCAAAACAACGTAATATACCAAGTCACGATAAAATCACTAGATAATGAAGAAAAAGTATACATAGGAGTAATTGAAGGACCCTGGAAACAAAGAAATTATGTACACAAAACATCTTTCACAAATATAAATATGCGAACAGCACAATGCTTTCTAAGTATATCTGGGAAATAAAAAAACAAAACGCACATCACACCAAAAATATCTTGGAAAATAAGGAAAAGATCACCCACCTACAACAACCAATCAAAAACTTGCAAACTTTGCTTGGAGGAAAAATTAGCTATCATTACTTTCCCAGACCAAAATAAAAAATTAAATAAAAGATCAAAATGCAGACATGAAAACAAATTTTTACTACATTACTTAAAATCGAAAACGGAAAAAATAAAATTAAATAAAAAATAAATAAATAAACAAAATGACAATAAAATAAGAAAAATAAATTAACCCAAACAAATTACCAAATCACACCTGTTAGAATAGACGAAATAGAATAAAAAATAAGAAACAAAATCAATGAACCCAAATAAATAAAGTAAATAATAAACAAATTAGCAAACCATTATTACCAAAATATTAGTTAGACTATAAATATCAAACCAAAAATCGGACGAAAAAAATAGGATAACTGTTATATAACGATAAGAGAAAAAATACTACGTTACTTAAAAATCGAAAACCAAAAAGAGAAAATATACAGTATAACAAACAAATAATAACAAGTAAAATGAATTGATCTAAATTCATCCAAATAAATAAACTAACAAACCGATCCCGCTAATCAATCCAAATAAATACATGAAGTAATAAACAAATTAAAAACTGTTCCCACCAAAATAATAGTTAGAATAAACTACAACAATCAACCCCAAAATTGAATAAATAACTTTAATTATCTTCCCAAAACAAAACAAAACTATTAAATAAGCAATATAAACAAATTTTTACTACGTTAATAAAAACACCGATTAAAAAAAAAAAAAAGATAAGAAAAAAAAACAAAAAAAAAACAAGCAAAATAATTTAACCCAAATAAATAAATAAACGACTTCCGGTGAAATAACCGCCAAAATAGACTACCCACAATGCACCACTGACTCGTATATATAAAAAGCCGAGAAAAATAACAGCACTCGTGGCCTGACGATTGCATCTAGCATGAAACAATCTGTCGCCTCTAAGTGTTGACTTCTACGTTCACTTTTATATTTACACACGCTCTATTTCTGATATTGAGCACTTTATCCCATAAATATAGCACATCTTAAGACTATATTTCTTCATTCTTCATATATATATATATATATATATATATATATATATATATATATATATATAAAAAGTCAAGCAAATATAAAAAACAAGTACAAAAAATTAAGCAAGTACAAAAAAGTTTCGATGTGTCGAGACTATTTAAGAACGCGACTCAAGTTTTCAGATTAATGTTTCAGTTATGTAGTAATTTGTGGCATTGTGCGAAACTACACCTAGCCCTTCTTTTTCTGCGTTCCATTTCCTTATACTAAATTTAATCTACTAAATTTGTTATAACTGATCGAGGTATCGAAGTGTTTAAGTTTATTAATTCCACAGCTTGATTTTTTTATGATTGATTCAGGGTACTGACGTCACTTCATTCACCTGTTAGATCCAGTGACAGGACCCAAAGAGATGTGAGTTCAATACCTGGTTAAGGCAGTGGAGAACTTGGAGAGGTGAATTAACAGGAGATAACTGATAACTGACATCCATTAGACATGACACGTGGAAATAGAACGGTCTACGCCAGCGAGCGAAATAAAGAGTTCAAGTTCGACATTCCAACCTCCTGAAGAAGGCCGGAACATACAACGACCAAAACGTTGTGATAAATATGGCAACAAAAATGAGGACAATAGTCTGAATAATGTAAATAGTGAAATACAATTGTTATCTACCAACTTTTATTACATCTAGCCACATCTTCGTGGTGTGATCTTTAGCAATCTCGACTTGCCGATCATCACGAGTGATTTCGGTAGAGTCTTGTACTAAAATTAAGCTACACTTATTAAAGATCTGTGCACCTCTTCGTGTGGTTAGGGTTAGGGTTAGGGTTAGGGTTAGTGAACTACTCTGACTGACCATTACCACTGGGCTTGTGAGTTAGATCGTCCCTAGCTGCTCAAATACATGTGGTCTTGTGTAAAATTAAGCTAAGTTTAACGACGGTTTTTCAGTGCGTCATAATGATCTATAAGTCTAGCAAACTAGACTTATAGATCATTGTCTATTTGATCCTTACTTCGTGTCTGATACTTGAGCCTTTCAGTCAAACTAAACTCACCTTTCTGAATAAAATTATCGAGCTATCGAGCACATTCGTATGTTTAACATATCACTCTGACCGAGTGAAACTCCTATGATCTATTAGGTTTGTGAAACTTGATATTGTAATTAAAATGTCGCAATAAGTGGTGCACTCCGTACAAGTTCACGGTGTTCCGTGCACTAAGTTAAATTTTACATGTGGGTTTTAGTTAAAAGAGACAGACCATTTGTTCAGGTCACCGATTTTATCAATTGATGAAAAAAACATTTAGTTTCCATTGTACATGTCTCATCGATGAGTAATGATGTTGGATCAAAGAGATTGTGGACGAATAAAAGAATTGAAAGAATAAGAGCAGAAAAGCAAGGTGTTTTACCTTCAGTCACAACAAAAGAAGTGGCAAATTATTAATCAAGTCTTATTTCAGTTGATGTCATCGGAAAAAGCAATGTAATCCGAGGAGTCGTCGGCTTCCGGATTATAGGAAAATATATTTGATTCTATTGTTTGATAATCCGATGGCCCATTGTCTACGGATTGTACGACATTACTTTTGTTTCAAATCTTTTTTTAATCCGATCAATAGACGTTTACGGATTATACGACAATAATTTGATTCTATTCTGTGCTAATCCGATGACCCATTGTCTACGGATTATACAATTCATTTAATTCTATTTTGTGCTAATACGATGACCCATTGTCTACGGATTATACAATACCTTTGATTCTATTCTGTGCTAATCCGATGACACATTGTCTACGGATTATACAATTCATTTGATTATATTCTGTGCTAATCTGATGTCACATTGTCTACGGATTATACAATACGTTTGATTCTATTCTGTGCTAATCCGATGACCCATTGTCTACGGATTATACAATTCATTTAATTCTATTTTGTGCTAATCCGATGACCCATTGTCTACGCATTATACAATACATTTGATTCTATTCTGTGCTAATCCGATGACCCATTGTCTACGGATTATACAATTCATTTAATTCTATTTTGTGCTAATCCGATGACACATTGTCTACGCATTATACAATACATTTGATTCTATTCTGTGCTAATCCGATGACCCATTGTCTACGGATTATACAATTCATTTAATTCTATTTTGTGCTAATCCGATGACCCATTGTCTACGGATTATACAATACATTTGATTCTATTCTGTGCTAATCCGATGACCCATTGTCTACGGATTGTACGACATTACTTTTGATTCATTTTTTTCTAATTCGATGAATAGACGTCTACGGATTATACGACAATTCATTTGTTTCTATTCTGTGCTAATCCGATGACCCATTGTTTACGGATTATAAGGGAATACATTTGATTCTATTCAGTTCTCATACGGGGAATTATCGTCTATGCATTATATGATATTACTTTTGGTTCTATTCTCTTCTAATCCGATTAAACATCGTCTACGGATTATAAGACATTATTTTTTATTCAGTTCTGTTCGTAACACCTACCGGCCTATATCACTGAAAGTATTATTAATGACAATGTATATCTCGGCAGGGATCTAACTTCACTTTTTTCTTGGAAATCCCCCTTAACATTGCGTGCCTTACCATTAGGCTAAGGAGGTCAGTACAGCACGTCGAGACTTAATTACCCTTTCAGAGCCAAACGGATGATTTGACGGAATATGATATTGACTGTAGTTTTTAAATGTTTCAGACAGTACACCACAGTTGACCATTTATTTAAAAAGTCGCCATTTCTCATCATACCAAAACTAATCCCTTTGACGCTAAAGGATTGTTATTTAATTGTTCTCGTTGATATTTCACGGAAGAAAAAGAAATTAAAAAAAGAGAAAGAATCAACATAAAAAGAACAGATTAAGCGAATCAAAACTGCACAATTTCCTGTCATTTTGCGGCATTTTTCCCATTAATGATCTTAATCATCTTAGCGTTGTTCCGCCAGGGGAGATCTACTAAACGCTGACTTTTTGTGACCGAAGAGTGAAAGCAAAAAAAAAAAAAAAAAAAATTGATGTTATTTATTTGATAAGATCAAACCTTAATCTATTGCCCATCCGGACTGGAGGATTATAAATAAAAGTGATAAAGATAAGTATGCTTCAGTAATTATCATTGGTATCATGAGTTTTAGTTTTGTAAAAGGAAACAATATATAAAAAAGGAGTCGGATGACTCGCAAATAAACAAAAATATATAACCTTTTTTTAGGCCAATAACTTTGAAATCTTAAATGCGTAACTACCTTTGAACATAGTAGTATATATAAAATATTATTAAGTCTTATAGCATTGGTGGATTGCATCTCCGATAGTAATAACCGAAAACATTAAATTCTTGTATATGTTATACAACAACCACAATACGCCGTAGCTTAATTTAGCACTTATTGAAACTTATTGCAGTTCGTACACATATCGATCAACACATCAGTAACAACCAAAATATGAGCATATATATATATATATATATATATATATATATATATATATGTGTGTGTGTGTGTGTGTGTGTGTGTGTGTGTGTGTGTGTGTAATGATTCGTTGGTATATAATCCAAGTGAATCCTATTAATATAATATTAAATATTAAAACTGATCCACATAGAGTTCTCAATGTTTTATTTTAACAGAGCATATAAATGACATAAAATGAGAATTAAGAATACATAGAGGTTATGATCATATCACCCTGCAAATTAAGATAATTTACAAGGATTTTCAAACCGGTCATGTTAACAAGGAAAATCAAAAGAAACCTTCAGTTCCATTTTTCTTGTTAACATGTCCGGTTTGAAAATCATTGCAAATTATCTTAATTTGCAGAGTGATATGATCATAACCGCTATGTAATCTTAATTCCTATTGCATGTAAATTAGTATATATATATATATATATATATATGTATATATATATATATATATATATATATATATATATATATATATATATATATATATATATATATATATATGTGTGTGTGTGTGTGTGTGTGTGTGAGCGTGTGTGTATGTGTGTTCGTGCGGGCGTGTATGTGTGTGTGTGTGTGACGACTCCTTTCAACAAACGTATACACAATGATTGACTTTTTCTTTAAATTCTCCTTGGATTTTTTCTTTAAATTATTGAGCATTCTCTTCTTTCCTATTCGATAGATACCGAGCTTCGACATCTCAAGTTCAAATGATAACTGGCAGAAGACTATGATTTCTTTTATAGTTTCTCTTCACTCCTTCCTTTCTGTTATAGTTTCTCTTCACTACTTCCTTTCTTTTATAGTTTCTCTTCACTCCTTCCTTTCTTTTATAGTTTCGCTTCACTCCATCATTTCTTTTATAGTTTCTCTTCACTCCTTCCTTTCTTTTATAGTTTGTCTTTACTCCATCCTTTCTTTTATAGTTTGTCTTCACTCCATCCTTTCTTTTATAGTTTGTCTTCACTCCATCCTTTCTTGTATTGTTTCTCTTCACTCCTTCCTTTCTTTTATAGTTTGTCTTCACTCCATCCTTTCTTTTATAGTTTGTCTTCACTCCATCCTTTCTTTTATAGTTTCTCTTCACTCCTTCCTTTCTTTTATAATTTTTCTTCATTCCTTCCTTTCTTTTATAGTTTGTCTTCACTCCTTCCTTTCTTTTATAGTTTCGCTTCACTCCATCATTTCTTTTATAGTTTCTCTTCACTCCTTCCTTTCTTTTATAGTTTGTCTTCACTCCATCCTTTCTTTTATAGTTTGTCTTCACTCCATCCTTTCTTTTATAGTTTGTCTTCACTCCATCCTTTCTTTTATAGTTTCTCTTCACTCCTTCCTTTCTTTTATAATTTTTCTTCATTCCTTCCTTTCTTTTATAGTTTGTCTTCACTCCTTCCTTTCTTTTATAGTTTCGCTTCACTCCATCATTTCTTTTATAGTTTCTCTTCACTCCTTCCTTTCTTTTATAGTTTGTCTTCACTCCATCCTTTCTTTTATTGTTTCTCTTCACTCCTTCCTTTCTTTTATAGTTTGTCTTCACTCCATCCTTTCTTTTATAGTTTGTCTTCACTCCATCCTTTCTTTTATAGTTTCTCTTCACTCCTTCCTTTCTTTTATAATTTTTCTTCATTCCTTCCTTTCTTTTATAGTTTGTCTTCACTCCTTCCTTTCTTTTATAGTTTCGCTTCACTCCATCATTTCTTTTATAGTTTCTCTTCACTCCTTCCTTTCTTTTATAGTTTGTCTTCACTCCATCCTTTCTTTTATAGTTTGTCTTCACTCCATCCTTTCTTTTATAGTTTCTCTTCACTCCTTCCTTTCTTTTATAATTTTTCTTCATTCCTTCCTTTCTTTTATAGTTTGTCTTCACTCCTTCCTTTCTTTTATAGTTTCGCTTCACTCCATCATTTCTTTTATAGTTTCTCTTCACTCCTTCCTTTCTTTTATAATTTTTCTTCATTCCTTCCTTTCTTTTATAGTTTGTCTTCACTCCTTCCTTTCTTTTATAGTTTCGCTTCACTCCATCATTTCTTTTATAGTTTCTCTTCACTCCATCCTTTCTTTTATAGTTTCTCTTCACTCCATCCTTTCTTTTATAGTTTGTCTTCACTCCATCCTTTCTTTTATTGTTTCTCTTCACTCCTTCCTTTCTTTTATAGTTTGTCTTCACTCCATCCTTTCTTTTATAGTTTGTCTTCACTCCATCCTTTCTTTTATAGTTTCTCTTCACTCCTTCCTTTCTTTTATAATTTTTCTTCATTCCTTCCTTTCTTTTATAGTTTGTCTTCACTCCTTCCTTTCTTTTATAGTTTCGCTTCACTCCATCATTTCTTTTATAGTTTCTCTTCACTCCTTCCTTTCTTTTATAGTTTGTCTTCACTCCATCCTTTCTTTTATAGTTTGTCTTCACTCCATCCTTTCTTTTATAGTTTCTCTTCACTCCTTCCTTTCTTTTATAATTTTTCTTCATTCCTTCCTTTCTTTTATAGTTTGTCTTCACTCCTTCCTTTCTTTTATAGTTTCGCTTCACTCCATCATTTCTTTTATAGTTTCTCTTCACTCCTTCCTTTCTTTTATAATTTTTCTTCATTCCTTCCTTTCTTTTATAGTTTGTCTTCACTCCTTCCTTTCTTTTATAGTTTCGCTTCACTCCATCATTTCTTTTATAGTTTCTCTTCACTCCTTCCTTTCTTTTATAGTTTGTCTTCACTCCATCCTTTCTTTTATAGTTTGTCTTCACTCCATCCTTTCTTTTATAGTTTCTCTTCACTCCTTCCTTTCTTTTATAATTTTTCTTCATTCCTTCCTTTCTTTTATAGTTTGTCTTCACTCCTTCCTTTCTTTTATAGTTTCGCTTCACTCCATCATTTCTTTTATAGTTTCTCTTCACTCCTTCCTTTCTTTTATAGTTTGTCTTCACTCCATCCTTTCTTTTATAGTTTGTCTTCACTCCATCCTTTCTTTTATAGTTTGTCTTCACTCCATCCTTTCTTTTATAGTTTGTCTTCACTCCATCCTTTCTTTTATTGTTTCTCTTCACTCCTTCCTTTCTTTTATAGTTTGTCTTCACTCCTTCCTTTCTTTTATAGTTTGTCTTTACTCCATCCTTTCTTTTATAGTTTCTCTTCACTCCTTCCTTTCTTTTATAATTTTTCTTCATTCCTTTCTTTCTTTTATAGTTTGTCTTCACTCCTTCCTTTCTTTTATAGTTTGTCTTTACTCCATCCTTTCTTTTATAGTTTCTCTTCACTCCATCCTTTCTTTTATAGTTTCTCTTCACTCCATCCTTTCTTTTATAGTTTCGCTTCACTCCATCCTTTCTTTTATAGTTTCGCTTCACTCCATCATTTCTTTTATAGTTTCTCTTCACTCCTTCCTTTCTTTTATAGTTTGTCTTTACTCCATCCTTTCTTTTATAGTTTGTCTTTACTCCATCCTTTCTTTTATAGTTTCTCTTCACTCCCTCCTTTCTTTTATAGTTTCTCTTCACTCCTTCCTTTCTTTTATAGTTTTTCTTCATTCCTTCCTTTCTCTTATAGTTTCTCTTCGCTCCTTCCTTTCTTTTATAGTTTCACTTCTCTCCTTCATTTCTTTTTATTTTGTTTTCGAACATTTCTTTCACTTTCAGTTTTCTATTATATTCTTTCTTTCCAGTTTTCTTTTAAATCATTTCCTTCCTTTCCAGGTTTATCTACAATTCTTTCATTTCTCGCTTCATTTCAATAGTTCCTTTCTTTCCTTCCCGTTTTCATTTCAATTTTTCTTTTAATTTCAGTTAACTATTCTGCTCTTCTATTCATATTTCTTTTCAATTCTTTCTTTCCAGTGCCTTCATTTCATTCTTTCCTAGTGTCCCTTCAACTCTTTCTTTCCTTCCCTGTTTTCTTTTCAATCTTTTCTTTCCTTTCCAGTTTTCTGCTCAGCTTTTTCTTTCCTTCTTCGTTTTCTATTTAATCACTTTCTTTCTGTTCCAGTTTTGTATTCTATCGTTACTTTCCTTTTCAGTTTTCTATTAAATAATTCATTTGTTTTCCAGTTTTATTTTCAGTCCTTCTTTAATTTCTAGTGTTCTCTTCAAGCCCTTCTTTCCTTTTCAGTTTTTTTCTACAATCCTTTCTTTCTTTCCAGTTTTCGAATCAGTCCTTTCTTTTCCAATTTTATATTCTATCTTTACTCTTCTTTGCGTTTTTTTTTCTATTATACAGTTTCTTTATTTTCCAGCCTTATATTGTTTTCCAGCCTCATATTGTTTTCTTCTTTAACTTTTCGGACAAAAAATCATTTTTTTCTCCTGTTATTTCTTTACAATTTTTTCTTTCATTTCCTTCTTCGATTTTTCCCCAACTTTCATCATCTATCTACAGCCCACCCAAACAGTTGTCCCACAACGATGTTTGCCACGCTTCACTCCTTCCACAATCCCAAATCTCCCTAACCCCCTCTTAACTTTCCTCATTCCCTTCTCCACGAGACATCCGTCCATCTATTCATCCATCCATCTATCCATTCACATATCCACTCGGCCATTTACCTGCTGTGCATTTTTTTACCAAATCGCACGCTCCAGTCACATCCAGGTGCTCGTCTTGTCCGACAAAATTACATTTAAATTCTAAAGAGACGCCCAATTTTCACTGATCAATCCTTCCTAAAAACTAACATTTAGCCTTAAACAATACCAACCAACTAAATGTACGATCCAGCCGGTAGCGATGCTTTTATGTTGTTTTTTTTTACCTGGTTGATCTGGCTTGTTGCTTTCCTCCCAGCCACTCCTTTTCGTTGAGGTTGAGAAAACGACGGGACCCGAGCTTCCACTCCGCAGGTGAATCGAGTAGGAACACCGGTTTCATTTGTAAATAGATGTGGTGTCGAGTCACCTCTGCCTTTTTTCCCTACCAACATTTGGCTGTTCTGCGCATCAACAGTGTCAATCTTCCATCCGCCAAAAAGGTACAGAAAGAAATAATTAAAGGTTACCGTAAGGATGCCGAACAAGAGAAATGGCATGGCGTTTGCTGATGGATGGGCAGGAAATGATCCACGAAATATAGAAATAAAAGAATAAATGACAGCAAAAATGGGAGGTAGGATTAAGAATATATATATATATATATATATATATATATATATATATATATATATATATATATATATATATATTATAAATTAACTGATTTAAAATAGGGTTTCTTCGCTACACAGTAATAACCATGTTTCAAAAACTGCAGCTAAAAAATTCAAATTTAATTATATAATTAAATTAAAAGCATTAGTTGTTTCATCTTCAAGCGAAATCGAGCTAAAAAGATCAATTAGAAAAGATCCAACTCAACTCATAAGATGTTTGGCCCGCGAAAGAGGACTTTTAGCTATGAGCGTCCAAAGAGCAGTGAAAAAAAAAACTTGAAAATGAAATTGTACGTGAAACATGTGAGACCTCTTGTTACTCCAGGACAGAAAGTTAGTTTTCTGAGAGGGCAATGATCATCTTGAATAAGTTTGAAAATGATCCAGTACAATTTTTAATAAAAATACCCTAAAATTAAATTACAGTTGTACTGAAAACTTGGAAATGATTATTAAGAAACATAATGCTAATATCTTAAGTAAACACTTAGACCAAAATTGAATCTGTAATTAAATGTAACATTTGGCCACTTGATTCAAAATTCAAAATTCAGACAGAACTTATGGGATGACCTGATATTTCTGGCACTTATAAGAAACCAACAAAACACCTACTGTAAAATGAAAATTAATAAGAAAAGTTAGAATTTGTAGGTCATTAAATGACCCATATACTTTGAACATACATGAGAAATTATACATTATTAAGTTTATGAAAAATAAAAATTTACTTAATCAAAGAAATGAAATAGCTATCAAAGATTTCCTTAAATAATGATTAAATGAAAAAAAAATGAAAAAAAAAAAAATAAAATAAAAAATACAAAGAAGAATGATGAAAAATGAAACATAGATATTTATACTTGATCTTTGAATAATAATTTTTAAATAAGAAAGTAATATATATATATATATATATATATATATATATATATATATATATATATATAAATTCTTTTCTTTTTCTTTTTTGTAATAGAATATGTAATATAATATATTTTTAATTTAGTTTTTCCACAATCATTTCGTTTTTCCATTTTGTAGGAATAAGAGAGTACAGAAATTTTCAATAATTTTCATTGTCCCAAGCGCTTTCGGCCACTCCTTTTTTAAGGGGGTTGTTATTTTTCCTTCCTGTTTTGACTATTTAATTTGTCCTTTATTGTCGTGGTTTTATTTTCTTTTTCTTTTTTTTTTGTAATAGAAGCGTTTTTGGTTTTGTCAGCGTTTCTTCCGAGTCTTCGCATGTTGAGCAAGCCTGGGATTCGCGTGAGCACCTTTCCATTTAAAAGTAAAAACGTTTAAATACGCCATTTCCACTTTTAAATATGGTGAAGCTGATAGTAGGCTAAAGAAGTGGTCAAAAGCCCTTGGGACAATGAAAATCATGTACTTCCTTCAGTTCAGTTCAGTCAGTTATGTGCCATGCGTGATACACGCTTAGGCGATCATGTATATTTCGATTCATGAGTGACGAGGCAGATTTTTTCCGGCAGTAGGTTGCCATTTCTTTCTGTGGTAAACCAGTTGCCATCAAAAGGCTAGCGAACCCGATCTTTCCTGCTATTTACCCATAGCTGGGGGGAGAAGTAGACGATTCATACCTTTCCCAAGGGTATTAGCATGTAAGTGAATGTCGTGGCTTCGACTGGAATTCGAACTCGGCTCCTCGATTCCGCAATCCGATCTGCTATCCATTACTCCACCGTTCCTCCAGATATTCCGTTGCTCCTACAAAATGGAAAAAAATGTAAGGATGCTGGCAAGACTAAATAAATCTTCCTTGTCTGCAGTATTTAATGAAAGATGTTTAAAAGTAAGTTGCTGGCTAAATATATAAATATATAAATATATATATATATATATAAAGAGTGTTCCAATAACTTGGACAGATTTTAAATGTGAATTAAGTTTAAGCATCAAATGATTTTTTTCTTTTTCTTTCAGATTTAACAACTTAAGTCTTTGGCAAATTCAACCATGGAAAGTTTAACGTGTTAAAGTTTCAAGCGTGTAAATGGAAAAATTGTCCGTAAATTCAAACAAACTGAGTCGGTGGCAGATGTGAAAACACGATTGCCTGTTCGTTTACGCCGTTCAGCTGAAAACATTGCTGCAGTGCACGTGAATGTGGCCGAAAATCTAGACACCTCTACTCGTCATCGCGCGCAGGAATTGAACCCCTCCACAACAACGTTACATCGTTTTCAACTGCACTCTCCGTTGGTTGATTATGCTGACCCAAAAAGTGTAAAGTGTGCGAAATGTATTTCTGATTGAACGTCCATTTTCGTAAGAGGCTTGGATAACTTTAACACGTTGTTTGATTGTTAATATTTCCATGGTTGGAATTGCTAAAGACTTAAGTTGTTAAATCTGAAAGAAGATAAATTCATTAGATGCTTAAACTTAATTCACATTTAAAATCATCCAAGTTATTGGAACACCCATTATATATATATATATATATATATATATATATATATATATATATATATATATATATATATATATATATATATATATATATATATATATATATATATATATATATATATATAATGCTTTATTTTCCATAAACTTGCAAAATTATGGAAAATAAAGCATAATATATTTCTAAAAAAAATCCACATTACAACCAAAAACGTTTGCGGTTTCTCTCTTCTGTTTAATATACACACTTTTTTCTCGTTGGGACTACTATAACCTCTTCCTTTTCAATATATCTATATATATATATATATATATATATATATATATATATATATATATATATATATATATATATATATATATACCGGGTGTAACAGCAAAATGGTTCAAATCGTGTAACATCATAGTTGTCCAAAGTAACACTAAAATGATTGAGTTTCTTTTTCCCAGGTTTTCTGATAAGGCGTTTAGCCATCTTTATACCATTTTTTGTCAGAATCACTGAAAAAACCTTTCAGTGATTCAACTAGAAAGAGAACAGGTTGAACTCGTTTTGCATCAGCCACGCTGTCTTCTCACCTGAGCAATGGTGAGAGGAAAAAGATCATTCCGGCCTTCAGTAATGGTGCCAACATTCATACTCTGGCTTCCATCTTCAAAGTGCATTCAAGAACCATGAAGAGAACGGTGCATGAGTTTAAAAAAGAGGGAACAGTAGAGAGGAAAACTGGGTCAGGAGGTCACAACCGGAAAAGGGATCATCATTTCAACTTAGAGCTAAAAAGATCAATTAGAAAAGATCCAACACAATTCATAAGACATTTGGCCCGCGAGAGAGGAGTTTTAGCTATGACAATCCAAAGAGCAGTAAAAAAAAAACTTGAAAATGAAATCGTACGTGAAACATGTGAGACCTCTTGTTACTCCAGGACAGAAAGTTAGTTTTCTGAGAGGGCAATGATCATCTTGAATAAGTTTGAAAATGATCCAGTACAATTTTTAATAAAAATACCCTACAATTAAGTTACAGTTGTATCGAAAACTTGGAAATGATTATTAAGAAACATAATGCTAATATCTTAAGTAAACACTTAGACCAAAATCAAAAAATATTTAAACAGTAAAATAAAAAGAAATAAAGATAAACAAAGATTATGTAACTGCAGAAATCCTCAAAACTGTTTTCTTAATAATAAATGTCGCACTGAATTATTAGTGCACCAATGCAAATATCATCTAAAAACGAAAAACAGAGTGTTCTTAGCAACTGAAATGTAGCTAAGAACACTCTGTTTTTTGTTTTTATTAATTTTCTTTGTTTAATTAAATTCATTTCGCTTCTTGCTTTAAAAAGTCCGCATTGGACGAAACGCGTCAGCAATTACTGTTTTCTTATTGTCATTTATTTATAAATATTGACTTCTCTAAAAGTTAACTTTGAGAAATTTTCATATATATATATATATATATATATATATATATATATATATACGTTATGGTCCAATATCCTCGCACCACGGTTATGATCCAAGGTAGGACCAAGGAAGAACAACACGAACACAAGAGTAGTAAATAACAAAGATATATTACAACAGAAATATAATACAAGAAGTTGAAGGTGTTAGTATTAACTGTCAGTCTGGTTTAGATTGAACTAATATGTCTTGACTCGTTAGGTCTCAACTCATTCCTCCCCTCTCTCTCAGAGAGGTGCAGTATTTATAGAGTCAGGAAGAGTCCATTATCGTTATAGGTAAGTACCCATAACACCCCCCCCCTTCCAAAGCTTTTGTGTGGCAGGGGTCTTTAGTACTTTTTCTCTTTGGATTTATTATCAAAGGCTCTGTGATTTTTCTTTTCCTGGTCGATTTTCGTAGTTCAGGCATTGTTTGCGGCCTTTGCATATCGAATGTATCGAATATGGTATCCATCACTTCTTCTTCCTGAGGTGGACCGTTAGAATCATCTAACAGCCTCTTTTTTATTTGATTCACATGTCTTTTATGTGAGAATTTCGGGCCCTGTATTGTGTAAACCATGTTCCCGATTCTTTTTTCAATTGTACCTTGCTCCCAGTAGGATGTATTGTTTTTATACGTTTTGAAAAAAACTTTCATTCCTGGTAAGAATTTTCTTTTAGGTACGTACGACATTGGTATTTGTTTTGTTTGCTTTGGTAGCAATTTGTCAAATACTGATCTGATTTTCCGGGCGAACATCACTTCTACGGGTAATAATGCCGATGGCATAGCACTGTTTGGAGTAATTCGATATACTTGTAAAAATTGTTGCATCGCCGTTTCTGTAGGCACGTCATATGCATTCTTTAACGCTCTTTTGAGTGTGTCGACAAATCACTTGAAAAGTTTCACAAAATTCTTGAAAGTCCGCGGATGTGAATTGTGTCCCATTATCAGTGACTAGACAATCAACCACTCCGAAACGAGCAAACAGCTCGTGGATGCAATTTATGGTAGTTTCGAAAGTTGGTTTTCTGCAACGAAACACTTCCGGCTATTTACTATAACTGTCTACTATGATCAAATAGTAGAAACCATCTATTGGACCTTCGAAGTCGACATGGATTCTTGACCATGGTCGATCTGTCTCTGGCCAAGGCTTATGGATGATCGGCGGTGCTTTTGTTGCTAAGGAACAACCCTTGCATTTTTCCACCATCTGTGTAATGTCCTGGTCCATTTTTTGCCAATATACGTAACTACGCATTAACGATTTCATTCTATTCTTTCCTGGATAACCCATGTGGAAGTCCTTTAGGATTCGCCTTTGTAGTGTTTTGGGAATTACTACCCTTTCGTTATATATTAAAACGTCGTCACATGACGAAAAACTGTCTGATACCGTTTTATTTTTTTCTGCAATTTTTGTTTTTGTTTCTTTTATGAATTCATCATTTATTGCTTCATTTCTTATCTCTAGTAGTGTGACGGGAAGGTTTCGAACTGTACTACATAGTGATGTCCTGATATCTTCTTCATGTCGTAGGGCTGCGATCACGGAATCTTCCAATGGCTCCGTTTTCTTAGGTATTAGTCTCGAGAGACCATCTGCATGCCCAATTTTATTCGTTGGCAGATACTCCAATTTGAAATTGTAGTTCAGTAAAATTGTACCCCATCTTAACAACCTATTTTCCGTGTAAACGGGTAGACCTTTCTTCGATCCAAATATTGTTAATAACGGCTTGTGGTCCATCTGTAAAGTAAAAAATCTCCCGTAGATATATCTATGAAATCTTGTAACTGCAAAAATAATCCCCAGCCTTTCTTTTTCGATTTGTCAGTAGATTTTTTCTGCTGGTATCTAAGTTCTTGAAGCATGCGCGATGGGTTTTATTGTCCCATCCGGCATTTTATGCAGTATACATTCCCCGTCACTTGCGACTATTATTTCTAATTTTGGGTCATAGTGCGCTAAAAATAGGTCCGCGGTTAGCATCTTAATTATTTTGTCAAACGTTTTCTGGCATTCATCTGTCCACTCCCAAACCTTTTCCTTCTTCAACAGTTCGTTTAGGGGTGCGCGTAATTTATGCATGTTTGGAATGAATTCTTGGTAATAACTCACTAAGCCTAAGAAGCTTTGTAATTCGGCTACGTTTTTTGGAGCTGGAATTGCCGTTGCCCTTTCTGGGTCTGGTCGTCTTCCTTCATTATCGATGATATGGCCCAGATATTTTAATTCTTTCATAAAGAGGCGCAGTATTTGTAGAGTCAGGAAGAGTCCATTAACGTTATAGGTAAATTCCCATAACAATATATATATATATATATATATATATATATATATATATATATACATACACACACACACACACACAAACATATATATATATATATATATATATATATATATATATATATATATATATATATATATATATACCAAATGTTATTAAAATAATCTTTCAAGATAAATGATAATAGATAAAGAAATCGGCGTTAATGAGCCTCTAGTCAAAGATAAACAAAATAAACATTACAAAAATGCTTTCCTCCAATTCCGGAAATTACGACCACTTTCCCAAAAACAACAGAGAAATAAATGTCATGCTTAAATATAAATAGATTAGAATTATGACACTATAGTTAATTTAACAAATACAATCCATTAAATGTTCTTAATATATTTAACTCTTAGCGAGATATCCTTACACTTGCTAAACAATTTTTTTTAAATAAAAAGAAAAAAAAGAAAAATCGTTGTATGCCACGACTTACCTTAAAGGTAAACAAATATGAACAAAAGATTATAAAAATATGTATATTAAATACTGTAAATAAATAATAATAATATATATGCACGACAGTTCTAAAGTTTGAAGCCATTCCCAGAATTAGCATGGGATAAACTTGACAGACATGAAAAGAGAAAACAATTCACTGGGAGGAAGATGTCTGGAATGTGCCTCGATCTCTAGTTCAGCTGCGATAATTTTACATCCAGGCTCTTACAATATATCACCATTCTTGGTAGATTTTATATTGTCTCAGTTTGGGAAAGTCACGGACAAAGGTGATGGAGAGAAAAAGAAAAATAATACAGATGAATTTGGCTAGATTGAAAAAATGTATTCTTTTAAAAATTTTGATACTATCTGCGTTTCTCGTTTTGTGCGCATGTGTAGACGTAGCAACGTCAACAAAGCCCAGTCCGATGAAATCCAAACAGATGAAACGCGTCACAAGAACTTTTCCAGTTTGTCATATTTTTCTATATACGTACACATATACAGGGTGCGGCTGGTATCTGAGGACAGATTTTATGGATTAGTAAAAAACTTGCTGAACAAATGAATACAATTATATTTGATTACAAACAAGTAAACATGAAATTTAGGTAACTATTATTTAGTTTTATTCAATAAAACTACCACTAGCATCAATAACTGCCTCTACACGAGGTCTAAATCGGCTGAAAGCTCTGATTAATCGGTCCTTATTTATGTCAGACATTACTCGAACTATTGCAGCTTTAAGAGAGTCTTTGAGGCTGTTTATTAACCTCCTTCTCAACGACGCTCCACACATAATAGTCTAGTGGTTTGAGATCTGGAGAGTTAGGAGGCCAAATGTTGGGCGTGATGTGGTCGTACAAATGGTCAGCCATCCATTCTTGTGTTTGTAGAGCCTTGTGCGATGGAGCCGAGTCTTGCACCTCAATGTAAGCAGCAACAATTTACTCTAAGACCTTGTGGAAAAAAGTGTGATGGCATAACATGTCCTTCATTGCTAACAACACCCAATACCATAACACTTGAAGGAAATGTCGTGCGCATCACTCTTGGCCTCTCACAAGGATCTAAACAAAGCCATCTGTCATTTCTTCTGTTAAGTTTTTGATCTTGATCAAAATTTTTCTCATCTGAGAAAAACCAAATCACACCAGCTTCTGAAGGATTTTTAAGTTTGTTTAAAAGCCTTTTGGATCTGTTTAAACGGTTTTCTTTTGTTTTTTTTCAGACCTAAATTGACCTCTCTTCATCATACAGGACTTGTATCGAATGTCTTCATGAACACTCCTTCTGATAGTTTTTTCAGACACATACAGCTTTTTGGCAATTGACGTCATTGATTGACCTCGGTTTTCATCAATTGTCTTCTTCACTTCCTGAATAAATTCGGATGTTCTCACTCTATCAGAACGTTTTCATACAGACATTGGGGAACTGTCAGCGTCTTCTAACTCTTTTCGTATCTTGTGGACAAACGATCTTGCAACTGTGAGGAAACGTGCAATATCCAAATCGCTATGATCAGCCTTTAATACCACAATCCCAGCATGCCTATTCATTTCATTTGCTATCATAGGGTTTGCCATTCTTGATTTCTGAAAAAATGAAAGAATTAGAAGTTAGTGGGAAGCAGTATCAATCTTAAATCTGTATGTCCTCAAATACCAGCCGCACCATATATATATATAATATATAAATATATATATATATATATATATATATATATATATATATATACGCGCGCACGCACACACACACACACACACACACACACACACACACACACACACACACACACACACACATATATATATATTAGCTATTGTTTCCTGTAGCCAAATTTGTTAAAGCGGAGTCGATGAAAGACGTGTTCCCAGAATATAAGATGCGAGCACAAATATCATGCCAAGGCGAGGAACAACTTTCCACCATACAAACCCTTTTCCAGAGACAAAACTTCACTAGCCTCTTGTTACTCTATCAATATTTTCATGGAAACTGTTCTGACGAACTACGTTTCTTATTTCTACCAGTTCAGACATTTACAGCTAAGACTCCTCACATCATGTACACAGGAGCGAACCATCCCCGTTCTTTTCGTATTCCATCTACCATTCGTCCGTGCATGAATTATTGCTGCCATATCTGGTCCGGTGCCCCTAATATATATCTCGACGTTTCTTACAAAATCCAAAGAAGGGTCTGTAATGGAATCGACCCCGTTGCCATCTCGACTTCAATCATTTCCCTACTGCCGTGATATGGTTTTTTTCTATAAATATTTTCATATTCTGATGTCTGAATTGAAGCGTACTACTAGATTGGCAATTAGGTCTCCACGTTTTACTGTTGAACTAGTTCGATGGAAAAGTATGTCATATTCTAATAGTTTCTTTCCTAGCACATATCATCTGATGAACTCGTTCCACCTACAATCTTCAAAAAATTAAATGCAGCGCCAATCGCTATCTTCTGTAAAACTGTTATTTTATTCCGCTTTCTCCTCACTAAAGTCTTCTCGTTCTCTTTCATTTCCAGTAACCCCTTGCATCTTAGTGACATTATCGCCTTGTTTGGAATTAAAAAAAGAAAACAAAGAAGTTCAATTCGAACAGCATTTCCCCCAAGAGCTGTTGCCATACAAGAGGATTGATATCATATAGAAATTCAACACTATTTTCATTGTTTCTAACAAAAACTTCCTGTTTCTTTGCGCTTTGTTTAGCTTCTGGAAGGCATCTTTCGCTGATCCAATGCGCGTTGGGATTTCGGTGTTTCATTTTCCATCCTCTATGGAAGATAGAGGAATAGGAACAACCAGAAGAAATAAATTAAAAAATGGAAGACAAAGATGCGACTAAAGCGCATGCGCACACACATTCATACGAGCACGCATAAGAACGGTACTTGAATGAGAAGCAAACATCGGCATAGCACGACCATAAATGGTTTTCAATTCAAACAATAAAACCCCAACTTGAACACGGAGACGGCAACAATGAGTAAACATTCACTCGTCATTTGAGACAATTTTTAAGATGTCTCTATTCACGGGGCAAAAACACAAGCTTCTTTGTCGGGACAATTACTTGGGCTGACGCTCAGGTAATAAAATTACAATAACCGCAACAATGACTACAAGGAATAGAAAATAAAACAACAGAACAACAAAACTTACCGCCATCTATCTGCACGTATTTCGTTTGCGTAAATAAGTGTCTACATCTCTTTTATATAGATATGTGTTTGTGTGAGTGTAATAGTTTCATGGGAGTTGTTAATTCTCTTCAATTGTTTCCTCAGTTTTGTATGAATCAATTCTTTATTTCTTTTTAAACGCATGCGTACAAACATAAACCTACCATAGACTATTTATACAGATATAGACTTAATCAATATTCACCTATGTATAATGAAATTAAGGGTCGGGAACTTAACTGTTTAGAAATTTGGATTTTACTCTTTTAGAAGGAAATTTTTTCATTGTTATTAGTTCATGCGGTTATTTCATTAGTATTTTGTTTACTTAACGTAGTTTATTTTTTTATTTTTTTAAGCGTATCACCCCAAGCAAGGCTGGAGGCCACTATCACGCATGGGGTTACAGAAGGGTTGGAGGAAGAGCAGATAGGAGTGGTAAAGGAGAGGATGTGGAGAAAGAGAAGGACGGAGGGTCGATCAAGGCAAGGGGGTTATAGAAGATTTGGAGCGAGAGCAGATAGGAATGAAAGATGAAAGGATGTGGAGAAGGGAAGTGGATAGATCAAGGCAACTGGAGATGACGATTGACGCTACACTTAAATAGTTGGAGATTGTATTTGTCAGGGAAACAGTGATAGGGAAGGGAGTTCCATAGGCGAGATGTGCGAGACATGAAGCTATTGGAGTAGAAGAGACGTCTACATCTAACAGTTTCAACGGTGAAGGGATGGGAACGGGATGCCAGCCTCGTAGGACGTTTAAATTCATGAGGCCTAGGGACAAGCGAAAGCAACTCCTCGGAGCAATTACCGTGAAAGTACTTGTAGAAAAGGCAGAGCGATGCAACATCGCGTCTGTGAGAGAGCGACTGCAGACGAGATGACAGATCAGGGCCAATCACATTGCATATCCGTCTCTGGATCTTATCAAGAACCCTGAGGCAACCAGCAGGGGCCCCAGACCATAAATGGCAGCAATACTCCATGCAAGGGCGAATGGTCGATTTATAGACTTGGAGGATCGATTCCGGGGAGAAAAAATTCCTGGCTCGGCACAGGGAACCAACTTTTCTTGCGGTGGAAGATGCAACTGACTCGATGTATTTGTTCCATCTCAGATCAGCGGACAGCGTGAGACCGAGCAGCCGCAGAGAGGAGCTCACGAGAAGTTGGTCCTCAGACATTCTAATGGGATGCAGGGATGGGTCCTTGTGGTGGTTAATGGAGAGCAGTTACAGTCATTTTTTAATCATTCCACCCCAAGCAAGACAATTAAACCATTGAGACACAAGATGTTACTGAGTGTTAAAGGTTAAGAAAAACCAAAACGTTATTAAGGTTGAGAATAATTAAAGAAGAGATTTTGATATTGCATTTCAATTTTTGGAAATGAATGTTGGCTGGGAATAGAGATCCTTGTAGAGAGTTCCACAAGTAAGAAATGCAAGAGGAAAAAAAACTATTAAAAAAGTACTTACAGTTACATCTAGCCAATTCAAGTGTAAATTGACGAGACCTTGTAGCCAATCTAATACTGAGTTTAAATTCATAAAGTCTAGCTACCGTAGCGGAAAGTTCATCGGAAAAATAACCATGAAAAATTTTATAGAAAAGACAGGGATGCTACATTACAGCGGTGGGAAAGTGATTGAAGCCGAGATTCCAGCTCAAGATCAATAACATTACAGATTCTTTCATCTTCAGATTTTATCAATAATCTTTACATGTATAACAGTATAACAGGAGCACCAGACCAGATGTTGCAGTAATATTCGAAGCATGGACGAACGGTAGACTTATAAATATGTAAGATACATTCCGGAGAGAAAAAATTGTCTCGCCCGATACAGTGAACCAACTTTCCAAACAGAAGACTCAATAATTGATTCAATATAATGCTACCATTTCATGTCATGCCAGCAGAGAACGTTAACCTGAGAATTCGTAGTGAGTCACTCTCCTGGATGTTAGCATCGGCCATATGCTGATGGAAGGTAAAAAAAACTGTTCTCTCTGATGATTAAATGAGAGCAGTTTCGTTTCTGAGGCGTTGAGCCGCTACTTGTCCCATTTAACAACAGTTTGTAAGTCATTTTTGGGATCAACTGCCAAGTTGACCTTATCGAACCGATCAAGCTTACTATTAAGGAAGGAGTAAATAGTTGTGTCGTCAGTACAAATATCGAGTTAAGAGCTGAAGCCGTTGATGAAAATTAGGAAAAATAATAATAGATCCCAGAGAGACACTTGCATTAATGCAAAAAGATTTAGAAGAGTGGGCGTTCAGAACAGTTTTCATTTCGGGATTTGGTAAGGAAGATTGAATCAGTTCCAAAATTTGTCCAGAAATACCATGACCTTTCAATTCGTGAAGAAGGTCGGTGTTCCAAACCCTGTCAAATGCTTTTGAGATGTTCACAGCAACAGTCCAAGTTTCACCATTCTTATCTAAAGCTTGATAGACTCTTTCAGCAGAAACCGTTAATATATCAGCAGTTAGCATAGAGAAGCGAAAGCCATATTGCTATCTGAAAGAAATAAAATCCTTCTGGGTGTTGCTACAATCACGACGTTGCGACCGTGGTGCCTTCCGGCCTTCTTCAGGTTCCATCCGGATAATTTTCAAGAAATTTTAAACTGAACCCTTTATTTCATCTACGCGTATAGACTTTTTTCTTTCCGCTGCACAGGTCTTCATTTTCTTTAAGGGAAAATTTTCTTTCGTCTATGAGTTTTCTTTTATTTTTAAGGAAAGTTTTATTTTTTACGTTGGAGTTTTTTTAGGGAGACTTTTCTTTTTTCGTATTTTTTTATGGGAGACTTATTTTTTGAGGACATTTTTATTTTTAGGGTTTTTTTTTCTTTATTTTTGGAGGTGTGTTTTCTTTATTCTTTATTTAGAGAGGAGAGTTTTCTTTTTTATATTTTTGCGGGGAGTTTTCTTTTTTTAAGGACAGTTTTTTAGGGAGTGTTTTCTTTTTCTTTATTTTGGCGGGGAGAATTTTCTTTTTATAAGGACAGTTTTATTTTTTAGGGAGGGTTTTTTTTACTTTATTTTTTGGGGGAAATTTTTTCTTTTTTAAGGATAGTTTTTTTAGGGATATATTTAATTTTCTTTATTTTTTGGGGAGAGTTTACGTTTTTCTTTATTTTGAGGGGAGAGTTTTTCTTT
>OZ038476.1:119889254-119891754 GCA_964036315.1 Acanthosepion esculentum | reverse complement strand
ATAGTTACAATTGTTTACCTACCGTTCAAGCGGTGGTTGGGCATTAAGTCCTTTTTCTCTACCACTGTTTAACCGGTGACTGAACATTACGTCATTTTTTTCTTGAACCGGTAAAGCGGTGGTCAGGGCTCAAAGGTTTAAGCATTGCAGACATCACAAAAAGAATCTATTTATGGAATGGGGAGATATTGTTCGAGAAATAAATCTTCAGTATTAAGCATAACGTTACTTATACTCCAGAGTCATTTCCTGAGAGACAGAGGTGGAGGGGTTACTGAAGTCGTGCTAGAGAGAGAGAGAGAGAGAGAGAGAGAGAGGGCGGGAGAAAGAGAGAGGGAGAGAGATAGAGGGAAGAGAAAGAGAGGGAGGGAGAGAGAATGAGAGAAAGGGGGAGAGAGAGGGAGAAAGAGAGATGGAGGGAAAGAGAGAGAGAGAGGGAGAGAGAGAGGGAGAAAGTGAAAGAGGAAGAGATAGAGATAGATAGATAGATAGATAGATAGATAGATTGAGAGAGAGAGAGAGAGAGAGAAAGGGTACTTTTATAATTCTATTGTACAATCTGCATGTTTCGAATACCACGTAGTCAGTCTTCAGAGCCTCCGTTTCAAGTATAACGTTACTAATGCTCCTGAGTCAACTCATGAGAGACAGATGTGTATACTGATGTCGTGCCAAAGAGAGAGAGAGAGAGAGAGAGAGAGAGAGAGAGAGAGAGAGAGAGAGAGAGAGAGAGAGAGAGAGAGAGAGAGAGAGGGGGGCGGAGGGAGGCTACTTAAAAAAAATTATTGTACAACCCATATGCTTTGAATAGCACGTAGTTTGTAATTAAGGATTGCATCATGAACCAATTTGCTGAATGGGGAGATATTGTTCAAGAAATAAATCTTCAGTATCAAGCATAACTTTACTTATACTCCCGAGTCATCTCCTGAGAGACAGAGGTGGAGGGGTTACTGAAGTCGTACGAGAGAGAGAGAGAGAGATAGAGAGAGAGAGTGAGAGAGAGAGAGTGAGAGAGAGAGTGATAGAGAGAGAGAGTGAGAGAGAGAGTGAGAGAGTGAGAGAGAGAGTGAGAGAGAGAGTGAGATAGAGAGAGAGAGTGAGAGAGAGTGAGAGAGAGAGATAGAGATAGAGAGATGAGCAGGAAGGGTACTTTAAAAATTTATTGTACACTCAAAATGCTTGTTAACCATTTGCACCATGTACCTATTTGTTGAATGGGGAGATATTGTTCGAGGAATAGAGCCTCAGTGCCAATCATAACGTTACTAATACTCCCGAGTCAACTCATGAGAGACAGAGATGCATATATTGATGTCGTTTCAAAGATATATATATACATATGGACATCCACATTCATTCTCTCGAGCAATCTCCTGATATGCATATGGGTACAGAGTGAAGTGACGATATCTCAAAATAAATCGCTGTTTTACACGACAAAATTTAGAACATCGGAATTCAGCACGCATGCAATTTCATTTAAAATAAGCACCACTGGAATCGACACAATGTTGCCACAAGTTGGCAGTAAATTTGTCCTGCAATGATTTAAAAAAAAACCTATAGCTGCACTAGTAATATAGAAAAAATGATAGACAAAACTCCAGAAATTTCAAAACTAACGCGCAGCAAAATATAGTTAATAGTAACACTAGTAATTTATGCAACTGTAGAAATAAGAATAGATGACCATTAGATGGAACTTGTAAAACCAAAGCAATAATCTATAAAGCAGAAGTAACAGATATTAATGGCCAAAATAAAACGTATATAGGATGTACTGAAGGTACTTTCAAACATAAACGAATAAGTAAATATTAGATATTCTACCAAACTAGCTGATCAAGTGTGGGAAATTAAAAGAAAAAAAACAAACAGGGATCTGATTGTAAGTTGAATTTTTTATAAAAAGGCTTATAACAACCACAATAATATTTGCAACCTCTACCAAAAGGAAAAATAAAAATTATGACATTTTCTTCTTCCTTCTTCTTCTTCTTCTTCTTCTTCTTCTTCTTCTTCTTCTTCTTCTTCTTCTTCTTCTTCTTCTTCTTCTTCTTCTTCTTCTTTCTTCTTCTTCTTCTTCTTCTTCTTCTTCTTCTTCTTCTTCTTCTCTTCTTCTTCTTCTTCTTCTTCTTCTTCTTCTTCTTCTTCTTCTTCTTCTTCTTCTTCTTCTTCTTCTTCTTCTTCTTCTTCTTCTTCTTCTTCTTCTTCTTCTTCTTCTTCTTCTTCTTCTTCTTCTTCTTCTTCTTCTTCTTCTTCTTCTTCTTCTTCTTCTTCTTCTTCTTCTTCTTCTTCTTCTTCTTCTTCTTCTTCTTCTTCTTCTTCTTCTTCTTCTTCTTCTTCTTCTTCTTCTTCTTCTTCTTCTTCTTCTTCTTCTTCTTCTTCTTCTTCTTCTTCTTCTTCTTCTTCTTCTTCTTCTTCTTCTTCTTCTTCTTCTTCTTCTTCTTCTTCTTCTTCTTCTTCTTCTTCTTCTTCTTCTTCTTCTTCTTCTTCT
>OZ038476.1:119886704-119889054 GCA_964036315.1 Acanthosepion esculentum | reverse complement strand
CTGGGAAACCGTTGCTGCAAATTGGCCTTCCTGGCGTAGGACCATTCGAGGGGGCATCGAGACATTCGAGTCTATCCGTCAACATCTGCTACGTGTTGTCAGGAGGGCCTCACACATCCAGCCTCGTCCACCACACCATACACCTCTGTGACTCCTGCTAACGACACTTCAGAAGAAGGTTGTATCTTGACAGCCGTCAACGCGATCAGTAGGAAGAAAGGGATTAAAGAGAGATGATGATGCTCGGATGCGAGCGGGCGCCGACCAAATATGGATGTATTTTATTTACATGAAACATTATTTTAGTGGATACCAGTATTTGAAATAGACGCCCTTTTTTAATTTTAAATAATGTGTATTATGTTTATCAGTTTGCGCATTCCAGAAAACTTAAATGGAGAGTATATTTTCGTGATAAAGGTTTCTCCAGGGTGTAGACTGATAGATGTTTTGTATTTGTTTTGGTAATTTAGCTATGCACGCATGAACTTTGAAATAGGAACAGGTACTGCCTTTTGGAGAGTAAGTTTTCCAGTAGTCAGCTCTGACAGTCGGACCGAACATTCTTGCTGTAAAAATTCTCGTCTGTATTACTGTTTCTGTTAATATATTTGTTTAACTCAATTCCTCTCTTTGTGTCTTTATTTCTGGCCCTTGCAAGGCCACAATAGTATTCAGTTTTTTATTTCAGTTTTTTATTTCAATTTATATCCAGTTTTTTATTCAGTCTTTATTTCAGTTTTTTATTCAGTTTTTCTGATTATCTTATGTCTTTATCTTCTCGTGGCTACTGGCTACTCTTTAAATATTTTTAAAAATAAGAGTACGTCGCCTATATTTCATTCGAATGCTCTTCACTCATTTTGAAGTGTTATCATCGTTTACTTTTTAGCAAAATACTAGAGAATCTAATAAACTCTGAATTGGTTAAGCATCTCGTCATGCAGGATCTTTTTTTTTTCAGATAAGCAATATCGCATTCGCTTCCCTAGGTCAACTGCTGACACGCCAAAGGCTTATTGCTGAGAGAGTCTAACAAGCTTAAGATAAGATTGGTGAAACTCAGTTTTTTATTTCAATTTATATCCAGTTTTTTATTCAGTCTTTATTTCAGTTTTTTATTCAGTTTTTCTGATTATCTTATGTCTTTATCTTTTCGTGGCTACTGGCGACTCTTTAAATATTTTTAAAAATAAGAGTACGTCGCCTATATTTCATTCGAATGCTCTTCACTCATTTTGAAGTGTTATCATCGTTTACTTTTTAGCAAAATACTAGAGAATCTAATAAACTCTGAATTGGTTAAGCATCTCGTCATGCAGGATCTTTTTTTTTTCAGATAAGCAATATCGCATTCGCTTCCCTAGGTCAACTGCTGACACGCCAAAGGCTTATTGCTGAGAGAGTCTAACAAGCTTAAGATAAGATTGGTGAAACTCAGTTTTTTATTTCAATTTATATCCAGTTTTTTATTCAGTCTTTATTTCAGTTTTTTATTCAGTTTTTCTGATTATCTTATGTCTTTATCTTCTCGTGGCTACTGGCGACTCTTTAAATATTTTTAAAAATAAGAGTACGTCGCCTATATTTCATTCGAATGCTCTTCACTCATTTTGAAGTGTTATCATCGTTTACTTTTTAGCAAAATACTAGAGAATCTAATAAACTCTGAATTGGTTAAGCATCTCGTCATGCAGGATCTTTTTTTTTTTCAGATAAGCAATATCGCATTCGCTTCCCTAGGTCAACTGCTGACACGCCAAAGGCTTATTGCTGAGAGAGTCTAACAAGCTTAAGATAAGATTGGTGAAACTCAGTTTTTTATTTCAATTTATATCCAGTTTTTTATTCAGTCTTTATTTCAGTTTTTTATTCAGTTTTTCTGATTATCTTATGTCTTTATCTTCTCGTGGCTACTGGCGACTCTTTAAATATTTTTAAAAATAAGAGTACGTCGCCTATATTTCATTCGAATGCTCTTCACTCATTTTGAAGTGTTATCATCGTTTACTTTTTAGCAAAATACTAGAGAATCTAATAAACTCTGAATTGGTTAAGCATCTCGTCATGCAGGATCTTTTTTTTTTTCAGATAAGCAATATCGCATTCGCTTCCCTAGGTCAACTGCTGACACGCCAAAGGCTTATTGCTGAGAGAGTCTAACAAGCTTAAGATAAGATCGGTGAAACTCGGGTTGCTGCTTTGGATAGTTGGAAGCCATTTGACCAAGTTTGCCATGCTGGAATTTGCAAGAAACTTTAGTCTATGGCATTTCTGAACGAATTTTTGATCTGGTTCATTCTTTCTTATCAAATCGCGAAATGAAAGTTGTCTTGAACGGCTTCTCTTT
>OZ038476.1:119874204-119879204 GCA_964036315.1 Acanthosepion esculentum | reverse complement strand
CGCTGGAGTCTATTTGGGTCGGTTCATTAAGTTGCTGGTTCTTGTAGAGCCGAAAAGAGAAATAATGTGACCAAACTCCAAACAACCAGATACGTTGAAGCAATTCTAGTCAATCCCACGCATAATAAACGAAAAGACAGCTGTCAATTTGAACAACTTCTGACTCTTTTACGCTTGTTAATGCTGCTACAAGAAAAGCAACGATCATATTCCAGCGATGAAATCAATCGGAGCAAAGAAGAAGGAAGTTATGTTTTTTCTCACTTTCTTTTTCCGAAAATTAACGTAAAAAACGTCTATTTCTGTTAATTTTTTGTAATTCCCGCTTGACAATAATAGCATGTTGTCTTTGTAATTTACCCATGAAGATGAAGTTTGAATCTACTTGGTTTAATAAAAAGAAAACAAAACAAAAAAACGGCGCCGTCCTTGATGAATTTCATCTCAACATCAAGAAACTAATTAAACAACTAGAAAAGGATCAGTATCAAAATATGTCTAAATTAATCGATGAAACATGTTTGAATGAAGATATAGTTATGGTGCCTAAATAAACACACACACACACACACACACACACATATATATATATATATATATATATATATATATATATATATATATATATATATATATATATATATATATTATAATTAATTCATTGTGTCTAGAAGAAACCTCAACAGAATGCAGAAAGCGCTGGACGGCCGTTTCATCCTATATTTGGGACTCATCAGCAGTGCGCATCCATTACCGAGAATTGAAATCCGGACAGTTACGTTATCAGGCAAATGTCATACAACGGGCCTCGGTGACGAAGAGGTAGCAAATGAGACTCGATATATATATATATATATATATATATATATATATGTGTGTGTGTGTGTGTGTGTGTGTGTGTGTGTGTGTGTGTGTGTGTGGCGTTCCTTCGGGGAGTTGGCGAGGGTTTATCATACATAAAATAGGGAGTTACTTTTCAATCACCTTGTGTGTGTGTGTGTGTGTGTGTGTGTGTGCATCCGAGTGTATGCGTGTGTGTGTGTGTGTGTGTTTGTAAGCATGTATATATATTCAAACAACAATAAATAAAAATGTCAAATTAAATTAAAACCCGGACAGATACACTATAAGGCAAGCGTCATACCAGCTGTCCCAACGGGCCTCGGTGACGATGAAGGTAGCGAACCAGACTCGATATAGCGCCGCTCGATCACATATTCCGTGGTGGAACTCAGCCGAGTTTCTCTTTTACCCATAGGACTGTTCCCCCCCCCACTAGCCCACTAGCTACTACTACTATCCCCAAGCCGCTCAGCCCACAGCATGAGAAGCCGGTTCAAGCAAGGATATACAAGCGATAGAAATTAGGAGGATTTGAGATGAATATAATTAAGTAATTCATCGAGTCTAGATACTTTCTGCATTCTGTTGAGGTTTCTTCTAGACTCGATGAATTACTTAATTATGATTATTTCAAATCCTCCTAATTTCTATCACTTGTCTATACTTTATCTCAAAAAAAGACCTTATACAGCTTGTAGTTATTAAAAAACAATGTATAGACATCAAAATTTGCCCATTTCATAATATATATATATGTATATATATTTATATATACATATGTTTAGATATATATGTGCGTGTGTGAGTGTGTAATTAGTATATACTATACATATTACCTACGTCAGGTGTACGACTCGGAGTTTCCAATCATCAGGTACTAAAGTTATGGGCTTTGCAAAATGGTTGTTTTCAAAAATTATGTCTATGGGAGCATCACTATATTGTATATTGATTCAACGTTTAGAATTATTCTAATTATAATTCATTATTGGTGTATAAATGTAAAAATGGTGTGTGGGTAAGAAAATAACGTAAAATGAGGTCGGCTTTTCATATTGTTTCCCACTGACATTACCCTTCCACCACCACTCATTATATATCCTATAACATATATACGGTCCATCGCTAAAGATGTTTCAAAAATGGTCGGATTTCTGTACAACTCCAGTAAGTACCTGACCCACCTCGCCATGCAGGTTTACGGCCATATCTCGTTGAAACACAATACCCGAGGTTAAGCAACGTCGAGCCTGGTCAGCATCTAGGTGGTTGATTGCTTGGAAATATCAGGTGCTATAAGCTTAGATGTGTTGGTGGATAAAGGCTCGAAAATGGAAAGTTCCAATTACAGTCGAGTACGTTATATTCGCGACTAGCAACATGGTCCGGCATTGCTCGTGCTTGATTCAAAAATCGTACGACTCATACAGCAATCGCTATCACTTGATGTAAAATATTTTTGCCCTTCCTTGCCTTTAAAGGAGTGCCCTTTGCCGTGCTGATGTTGCTACATGCCTTACTTCTTGCCAATCTCACACTGCGAATTTTTTATAAGCTCTATACTAAACATTAAATATGTTACGAAAAAGGAACAAAAATGATCACAAAACGATCAGCTTTAAAAAAGGACTCGTAACTGGAAAAAACGAATGAAAAAAGAATGTTAACAACAAATACATTTTCACACCCAACCCAGTTCTGCGGAATCAGAATCAACGTTGAGTTTAAGCAAGCGAATGAGCCAACAGGAGTAAAGTGCCATGCAGATTTAAATTTTTCCCACTTGTGACGAATGCAGCTATCGATTATTTTTGCATGCTAGCATGCTAGTTAACATTCGTGTCAGTCAGCTGTTGGCTCTCACGCTGACCAATAGAATCTTCCTACCTATTCGTGGCAGCCAGCTATAGGCTCTCACTCTGGCCAGTAGAAAATGTCGCAAACTACATGAAAACTGCCCTAGAAGCATGAAAAATCGATTATTTCCACTATCGATGGGAGTTGGGAAATTCAAAGTCGGTCTTGGCCTTTTTACTAACTTGGAGCATGTGCATGTAAATTTTGATGCAAATCCGTCGAAAATTGCGTACGTGCATTCGTCACACACACACACACACACACACACACACACACACACACACACACACACACACACACATCCTGCCTTTTATAGATAGTGATCACACCACATGTACAACAGCCGCAGTCGAAGTGGTGTTTCTTGGGCAAGATAGCCAGGCCGGTTTTGAATTCAGAATTTCCTTCTCTTAGACCGGTTGCCAACTAAGATTGCCATTTACCCATAGCTAAGGGGAGAAGCAGAAGATTCATCCAAGGGTATCTAGGTTGGAGCTTCACGTAAGTAAATTTAATGGATCCGTCTGGAATTTGAACTCGGCTCTCCGATTCCTCAATCCGAGTCGCTATCCATTACTCCACACTGCCCGCTATTTGTTATATTCACTTAACCTTGAATCCATCATTTCACGCTCCATCTATGGGTTAACTAGTAAGAACTGCATTAGTAAATCATTATTATCAACAACAATTCTCACAATTTAAACATATTTTCTGCATTTAAATAACTTGCAAAGAGTTGATATACCGTAAAAACAAGTCACTCATGTAAGTGCTTAATAAGAGCCGGATTAGACGAAAAATCTTGTATTGCTGCCATATATAGGCTGGGGTTTACCCAACCTCACATTCCAGCCGTAACAGAGTTGAAAAGTGTTTACTCGGCTTTGCAGGTGTTGAATAATTTCTCACTCTAGAACCTTTTACCAACAGATGATACGATGCAAGCCTATCTTTACGCTTTTACTATTTTCATCATAAATGTTAAGATGAGTTACCCTCCTGCGTTTCGCCAGTTCAGACCTTTACAGCTAAGACCCGCCAATCCACATACACGGCGGACAAATGAACCTTATTCCCTTCGTATTCCATTACTAAGGAGTTCCACTTAGGAGTATCTTCCTAAAAACTGCTAACCTTTGTGGAACTGTCTTTCGAGAGGATGCTTCTCCCATCACTATGACATATCGACCTCTTCAACTCTAAGCTCAACCGTTATCTATCCGACATATCCTCATAATATGCACTTATATATATATATTTGTCATCCACAGACAGACTGTTTCGCTGTTTCACAGCTCATCAGTGTGGCTAGACGTCCGGTTGTCTCTAGCTAGGATCGAAACGCGATTGAATTTGCGTCAGTCGGAACCTCTCCCACTAAGCCGTCAGCGCACGGTACGGGATGAAGGTGAATTTTAGCGTGTTTATTTTTAGATTTAGATAAACACACAGTGACTGAGGGTGACTCAATTCTGCCGAAATGCACATTTCATTGAATACGACAGACAAGTTGGTTTTATTTAGTTTTTATACAATTTCTCATGCGATCTAATAATTTTTTTTACGGAAGATAAATTATATAAAAACTGTCCGAATGTTCTTTTTATCCGGGCGCTTTCGGCTATTTTAGCCATTTTCAAGGATTAAATATTTTAATTGTTAAAAGCACCTTGTCTGTGCATGAAAGAAGGATTCCTGCCTAAATATATATATATATATATATATATATATATATATATATATATATATATATATATATATATATATATATTCACACACACACGCACACACACACACACATATATGTATGTATGTATGTATATGAAGCGATTTCTAAAGAATTAGAAGATTTAGTTTAAAGCTAACCTTTGTGGAACAGTCTTCCGAGTATTCAGTAACCAGATTCCGAATCTTATAGTTTGTAGATGATCTGTGTTTGACGTAATATATTTCGCTGTATTCAAGATATCCTAATAGAGATAATGCGAGATTTCCCGTGTGCGCAGCCCGATAGACATAATACACACCGTTTAAAAAAACAAAAAAAGTTCATTATAAGTTAATTGATTTAAAATAGGGTTTCTTCGCTACACAGTAATAACCATGTTTCAAAAACAGAAGCTAAAAACTTCAAATTTAATTATATAATTCAATTAAAAGTATTAGTTCTGTTTCATCTTAAAGCGAATTTTGGAACCTGTATGCTCTGTAAATTTACATTGAGCACTGTTTTGTAAAAACAAAAAAAATATCAATAGGTACACCAGATTATATATCTTACAGTTCTTTCTTTTTAT
>OZ038476.1:119829204-119864204 GCA_964036315.1 Acanthosepion esculentum | reverse complement strand
CAACTTAAAAGTGATTGGCTTGGAATTAATGGCAAATAGACGAGATTTACACGTGGCGTAAAGACGACTCATTATTTTTATGCTTGTCTCTCCTGAACGATTTTCCTCTCCCCGTTCTTTTCAGCTTTATTATTAATTTGTTTCATTGTCATTATTGTTTTTCTTTTTAGTGTTCACATCAATTTTTACGTTTTTCTTCTTCCTCCGAAACAATTGTTGCTTGCTTTCTTTCTTTCTTTCTTTCTTTCTTTCTTTCTTTCTTTCTTTCTTACATTTTTCTATTTTTTTCCTATTATATATTTATTCATTTGTTAATTTATCTTCATTCTTCACATAAATTTTTACGTTTTTTTTTAATCCGAAATAATTGTTGATTTCGAAACAATTGTTTCTTTGTTTCTTTCTTTCTTTCATTCTTTCTTTCTTTCGTTTTTTATCCTTTTCCAATTAGATATTTACTCGATTGCTTTTAATTTTATTAATTTCTTTTCATTCTTCACATTAATTTTTACGCTTATTTACTCCGAAGCAAATATTGCTTGATTTATTCCTCTGAAACAATTGTTGCCCTCATTTCTTTCTTTCTTTCTTTCTTTCTTCCTTTCTTTCTTACATTTTTATATTTTTTCTCATTATATATTTATTTATTTGTTATTAATTTTGTTAATTTCTTTTCATTCTTAATATCAATTATTACGTTTTGTTTACTCCGAAATAATTGTTTTTTTTTTCGAAATAATTGTTTGTTTGTTTGTTTCTTTCTTTCTTTCTTACTTTCGTTTTTTATTTTCTTCCTATTATATATTTATTCAATTGCTTTTAATTTTATTACTCTCTATTTTTCACATAAACTTGTACACTTTTTTCCTCCAAAACAATTGCCACTTGATTTCTTTCATTTCATTTCTTGTTTAGTTTTTTTCTTTGATTCTTTGTCTCTTTCTTTCTTTTTTCTTTCTTTCTTTCTTTCTTTCTTTCTTTCTTTCTTTCTTTCTTTCTTTCTTTCTTTCTTTCTTTCTTATATATATTTATTCATTTGTTTTTTACTTAAATTAATATTTTCTTTCTATTGCTCGCATCAGATTTTACATTAATTTTCGTAAACGCAATTGCTTTGCCCTTCTTTCTTTCTTTCTTTCTTTCTTTCTTTCTTTCTTTCTTTCTTTCTTTCTTTCTTTCTTTCTTTCTTTCTTATTATATATTTATTCATTTCCTTACTTAATTTTATTAATTAAAAGAAATTAATATTAATAATTAATTAATTTATAATATTTAATCTCCACGTCAATTTTTACGCTTTTTTTGCTCAAAAACAATTATTGCTTTGATTTTCTTACTTTTTATCTTTTTTTCATTTATTTTCTTTCGCTATCCCACTTTCTTTCTTCAGCGGTTAATGTAGTATTGCCGAAGTTAAGTAACGTCGAGCCTGGTCACTACCTGGATGGGTGACCATTTGGGAATGACAGGTGCTATAAACTTGGATGTGCGGCTGGGATAATGGCTCGGAATTGTTAAATGGGAGAGTCGAGTTCCAATTCCTGTTGGTCTCGTTATATTCACTTACGTTCAAATGCCACTGGGGAAAGGTAAGAATCCACTTCTTTTCATCCAACTATGGGTTTAAGACTAAACCAATATTATCAAAAAAAAAAAAATCTTACAATCTAAAAATATTTTTATTGCTTTAAATAACTTGTAAATGAACCCTAAAATATAGACACTTTCTTTCTCGCTTGATTTGCTTTTAATTTATGAATAACTTTCTACTGTTCACGTCAGTTGTGAATTCTTTTAATTCATAACTTGTTTCATTCTTTTTACAGAGATATTAATTTGTTTTTATTTAAGTTCATATTTTCTGTATGATTTTATATGATTTCTAAGCTTTTGGTAAAAAACGCGTTGGCTTTTCTTTTTTATTCATTGATTTCTAATTTTCTTAATTTTATTACATTAATCGATTACTTTTATTCTAGTTTATGCCGTCAAAAATTATTATTCGAATTCTGTATATATATATATATATATATATATATATATATATATATATATATATATATATATATATATATATATAATTCCAATAAATAAATTCCAATAACCAAAAAATACTATTCTTAAAAGAGTGCTCAATACAGAGTAGAGCAAATATATTTATTTATTCGAAAATTATAACATAAATATGTTATAAAATCGCTACAAAAATAGCCATTTTGTTTCAAAATTTCTGGTGCATATATATATATATATATATATATATATATATATATATATATATATATATATATATATATATATATATATATATAAGGAAATGGATTGAATCCGAAACATTCTTAATTTATTTGTTTAAAAGTTAATTCTTTTAAAAAAGATACTTATATTTGAATAGATGCTCTGTTTTTATTTATTTATTAATCAGTATATTTATTTATTTCAATCTACCGGTTTGAATTTTCGAGAAAAATATGTGTCCTCCGGCAGGAATCGAACCAGAGTCCCCTAGATGTGATCTACCTTAGACCACTCGTCCACGTAAGACCTGCTTATCGAAGATTCCAATATTCAGGCTGGCAGATGTGAATAAATTAATATACTGTTTAATAAATGAATAAAAACAGAGGATCTGCTCAAATACGAGCAACCATTAAAAATAACGTTTAAACAAATAAATTAGGAATACATATATATATATATATATATATATATATATATATATATATATATATATATATATATATGAATGTATGTGTAATGTATTCGTTTAAACGTTATTTTACATACATATATTTATAATACTAAAACTCCGTGAACTTTGTTTGCTTGCTTGCTTGTGTCGTTGTCACCGTGCAGACGAAGTCATATATAGTGAGTGGGGGAAAGAAAGATGTAAATTTATTATCATGTAGGAATCTGGGGAGAGAAGGGAATGGCGTGCATACGTGAATTGACAGTGAGACCAAAAGACAAAAACTCTCTCTCTTTCCACCTCTCTCACTTCCCACCTCACTTTTTCCACCTGTCAGTCTTTTCACCTCTCTCTTTCCACCTTCCCGCGATTGCGTGCGTGCTCATTTATATTTCAGCTTTCTTTAAACAAGCAATATTTTAAATATTTAATAAATATTTTTTGGCATATTTAAAACGTATTTTCAAGTGAGTATAAATTAAAAAATCTGGCATATTAAAAAATATTTTAAAGTTAGTCTGATTTTAAAATATTTTAAGTGAATAAGATTAAATATACAAGTTATTTATACAGTAATTTTTTTTATTTCAACTTTCTTCAGAGACAATTTTTTAATGCTGAAATCAACTTCAGTGTTACATAAACTGAAGCGTCAGCGACCCAACGGGTCAGGGCTAGTCTAGTATAGTGCATATATATATATATATATATATATATATATATATATATATATATATATATATAATATTTGTAATTTTTTTATGGACTAGAGTTATCGCCATTTTCACTGATTTATTTGTTTAAACGTTATATATATATATATATATATATATATATATATATATATCGCTAGCGAAACGGCAGATAACTCTAATACATCAAAAATTACAAATATTATTGACAAACAACTGTTTACTATTTAGTCAGATTACTTATTTTTCTAATCACAATTTTCAAGGTTTCTTTTGAAAAAATGTTTTCTGCATTTTTATATATATACATACATATATATATATATATATATATATATATATATATATATATATATATATATATAAACCATTTATTCTACATTCAACGTCATCACTTGATAAGACACTAGAAGTGTTGAAACAAAATGGCTATTTTGTATTGATTTTATAACATATGTATGTTATAATATTTAAATAAATAATTATATATATATATATATATATATATATATACATATATATATATATATATATATATATATATATATATATATATATATATATATATATATATATATAGGGTGTCCATAAAGTTCCTGTGCATTTAAAAAAAATTATAACTTTATTTATATTTGCGATAGAAATAATCTGTAAAAAATGTTATAACATTTAATGTACCTAGTTTTAAGTATAGCTAAAATAACTAATGTGATTTCAGGCATTACTGTAAATCAGTTGGCAAATGTTTTCTGTGAACTACAAAATCGTATTACCCTTTGTATTGCTAATGATAAAGGACATGTGGAAACTTAAATAAAATTTCAATAAAACCTTAAAAAATATAGATTTCTTTCTTTCTAATCCTTTTTAAAATTATTTTTATCGCAAATACAAATAAAGTTATAATTTTTTAAAAGTGCACTCGAACCTTATGGACACCCTGAATATATATATATATATATATATATATATATATATATATATATATATATATATATATATATATATATGTACTCAAATAGTGGGAGTAGTCCTTTCTCTAATATTTGACAGTATTTTGGACCATTCAACGGCTCGTCAACAAGAAAAGTTTAGATTTCCCACGAAACCAAACAGCGCCTCACAACATTTCTCCAATCATTCCCTGTTTCACGGTCGTCTGTAGAAATTCAGTGTTCCAAGTCTCATTCTGATTTCTCCAAACATAAACCTGTCTCGAATTAGAATACTGGCAAAATCTACTTTCATTTGACCAAATTACAAACTGACATAATTCATTATTTTTGCTCCCGAATTCTCTCGCCCAGCCCATACGCCTGTCCCTGTTAACCTCTGAATGCAAGGGCTTCTTTCTTGCCACTCTTCTTTGGTAGCCTATCTCTTTCAGAGTTTTTCTCACTGCATTTGGTGACATTTCCATGCTGTTGGCGACATCTTTGAAGCTCTGACGACGGTTTCTGATGACTTCCCTCTTCAGCGTCCTTTCCTTCGCTCAGTCACGATGCTTGGTTTTCCTGAATGTTGTTCTACATGACAATGGTCTTCTTCATTAAATTTCGTGACAATATTATTAACCGTGTGATGATTAACCTTGCAAAACCTAGCAATTTATCTATTTAACTTGCTACACCGATGCCATCCTATTATTTGCCCTCATTGAAATTCATCAATTTCCTTACTCTCGCAAACTTTCATTGCAAAATATAAGTCTTTTTTCATTCATAGATGAGAGTAGCTTGATACTAACACGGTATTGTCTGAAAAAAAAGAAGTGACGTTATGAAGCAAGCTAAAATTGCTATAATCAAGTGTGGTTAAAAACTTATCATAGCCCACTGTAATTCTAGTACTTCATTCCGTCATATAAAGAAGTTAGTATATCACGTATACACTAATGCCTTATGTGGGCCAGGAAGAGTAGAGAAAACTAATCTATTTCTTCTCTGTTTCTAGAAACAGACTATAATACCTTCTTCTCTGTTTCTTTGAAACAATCTATAATACCTCTAATTATGCTTTTTTAATCTAATTCGACTTTTCTTTTAATCATTTCACCCCAAACAAGGTAATAACGCCACTAAGACGAGAGGGGTTACTGAGTGTGAAAGAATATGTGAAGGACTAAAATATTATTACGGAGAAAGAACAATAAAAATAGGAATTAGGAAGGCCGAAGATAACGATTGACATTGCATTTAAATTTTTGAAGATCAAATTTGACCGGAAAGCAAGAAGCTAAATGAAAATTCCAGAAGTAAAAAGAAAAAACAGCATAAAACTTACGGTTATAACAATCTCAACTGTACATTGGTGAGACCTAGCTGCTATTCTAGTACTGCTGTTAAATTCGTAAAGTCTAGGTATCAAAGAGGAGGACTCAACAGAACATATTTATTTAAAAGAAAAGGGACTGGAAAACTATGTTACGGAAAGTGACTGAAGACGAGTTGCTAGGTTAAGACCAATAACTTTGCAGATTCTTTGTATTTTATGAAGAACCTCTAAATACATAGCAGAAGTACACGGCCAGATGTAACAGCAGTAGACGAATGGTGGATTTATAATGTAAATTATATATAATAATTTATATGTGTAAGATAGCACGACACATGAACCAACTTTCTTAACAGTACACCTAGCAATTAATTCAATATAACCGTTCCGTTTCATGTCAGCGGAAAAGGTTAGACCACAAAAGCGCAATGAGTAACTCTCCTGGAGGTAAGCCTCAGCCATGCTGTTGAACGCCAGAAAAAAAGGTTCTCCTAGACGATTAAAAATAGTAGTTAAATTTTAACAAGCCATTTCTCGTCCCAGTTACAAACAGACTGTAGGTCCTTTGTTTACAATAGCCGCCAATATAACATTATTGAATTGATCAAACTTACCAGTAAGACAGTCGTACATAATTGTCTCATCAGTATAGAAAATGAGTTGAGAACTAATGATAACGGTACGGTCGTTGATGAAATTTAGGAGCAACGAAGGTTCAAAGATGGAGCCCTGTGGCACACCACTATTAATGCAAAACGATCTAGAAGAGTGGCCGTTAAAGATAACTTTCATTTCGCTATTTGATAAGAAAGATTTAATCCGATTTAAAAATTCGTCAAGAAATATTATACCTTTCACCTTTGAAAGAAGACCAGCATAACAAGCCCCGTCAAACGTCTTTGAGATAATCCAAAGCAACAGCCCGACCTTCACCTTTCTTATCTAAAGCTTGATAAACTCTTTCAGAAATAACTGTTAACTCATCAGCAGTTGATCTAAAAATCGAAAACCATATTGTTTGCCTGAAAGTAGACACTGCGAGGGGAGATACTGAACCAATTCGGAAATGATTACAGTCTCTAGAACGTTACCGAAAAGAGGTACAAGGCTAATAGGCTGATAGTGTTGTGGCCCGTTTAGGGGCCAGAAAGAAAGACACGAAAGACGAAGGTAGGTTGAACAAGTGTATTGAAATAACAGATATATACAAAGCAAGAGTGTTAATAATAAGCAGATAGAGGTGTACGTCCGAACGGTAGGTTAACACTGCGTCTCCGCTACCATACGACTCTACCCTAGGAAGTCTCGCAGTTAGTATTTATGAGAGGAGGAAGAGTTCATTATACTGTAGGAGGGTTTACCACAGCAGATAGACGGATCGGATGGTTCACCGAATTCTTAGACAGAAATTACAAAAAGAGTATTTTCATCAAGCAGGAAAGCAAGAAGCAGCAAATTATTTAATGTAGAGTTTATAGAGAACAGGAGCCGGTTCAGGGGCAGATTTTTTAAGGACCATTGCAGGGATACCATCAAGTCCACATGCTTTGTCGGAATCCAGCTTTGAGATGATAGCAGAACTCATGGACGGCGTTATAAGCATATAACACAGTAGAGACTAGGTTCTAAGTTGAAAGTCAGTCAAAGATGCTCTAGATGACTGAGGAGTAGAACTGGAAGAGAATTTACAAACAAAGCATTCTGCTTTATCAGCATAAGAACACCCGAAACTGAGTAAAGAGAGGAGCGATAGAAGACTCATGTAGGTCAGATTTAATATTTCTATGAAGATATAGTATCTTTACTCGGCGAAAGTTAAACAAGCAATAGCAATGGAATAGGAAACTTACAACAGAGAACTAGTAAAAACTTCCACCAGCTAAAAGAAATATTTGGCACTGAAATAATAAATACAATATTTGTCTAATCAAATATGCTAATGAGAATCCTTTGTAGGAATTCTATTCTAAAGTTTACCTGAACCAAAATCAATCGACACACAAATATATGAATCAGTATTTTTTTCGCACAAGAAGCAACTCACACACGTATAATTTAATATCATGAAACTTAAATTCCAACACAACGTATTTAAAATTTATTAAAATTATTAAAATTAAAAATTATTGCTGAAACCCCAATCCGAATGTTTATAGAAACATATTATGTTTAACATAGTTTAACAATTATTAACTAACAATAAAAAAATCTTGGTTTGTTTTACGGTATATCAAGCTCAAGGGGTTATTTAATGTCGGCAAAATTTTTAATGCTGGTAATATGTCTTTTTCAAAAATATATTGATAGTAATTTTTTTCTAAAAATGTATTACTGGTAATTTTTTTTTCAAAAAATATATTGTAGGTATTAAAATTTATTTTTAGACTTTCATAGTGCTTTGATCCCATTTTGGTGGTTAACTGTTTGCCCATGGCTGGGACCCTAACAAGTGCTACCACCCCAGATCAGGGTGGATCTGGGAACACCAGCAATTAAGAGGTAGTTTCACCCTCCTCAAAACCTTCTGATCAGAGGCCTTGCTGCTGGATGTAAATTATCGTCATACGCAGAAGACCTAATTGATATAGGGGAAGTCGGCGTATTGTGAAGCCCCAGCCCACAGGGCATCTCATTCACGACAAGAACATATTTTCAAGGCTATTTGCTAACGCCAAGACCTGTTGTTTAGGGTTTTAAATAATTCTTGTCACTCATTGGTCATTTGTAATGGTTTATAAAACCGAAAAGTAACGAGACATTGGAAAAATTATATTTGACTGCGGCTCTGGATATTTCGAAGACGTTTGACAAGGTTTGGTATGCTAGTTGTCTGCGTAAGCGCCAGGGCTATGGTATTATAGGACGATTCATAAATGCTTACCTAACTTTAGAAAGGCAACATAGTTATTTAACAATTTTACTTTCAACTTATTTTTAACAAAACCTTTTCAAAAATACCTACGCTGTTTCTGATGTTCATCAATGATCTTCCTGATGTCATCAGTTCCCAACTAGGCATTTATGCGGATGACACAACCATTTATACCTGTCTCAATAGTAAATAAATCAGAACTGACAAAGTAAACCTGTTAGCCACTCTTGAAAAGAACCTTCAGTCAGTGGTTAACTGGGGCAAGAAATGGCTTGTAAATTTTAACACATCCAGAACAAAACTGTATTCACTTAACCACCATAAAGAATTTTTTCTGCTTGCCCTCAGCATAGCTAACGCTAGTCTCATGGAGAGCAAAACACTGTGCCTTCTTGGCATTATGTTTTCAACTGATTTGAAGTGGAGCTACTACATCGAAGCAATAGCTGCATCTACTGCAAAGAAAGTTGGGTCAGTGTGTAATTCCAGAAGGTTTTCTTGTTTGAGTCCATCTTGCACATTTACAAATCTATCATTCATCCATGCATTGAAGAATGTTGCCATATCTGGTCAGGTATTCCTGCTACTCATCTTGAGGTTCTTGACAAAATCCAAAGAGGGTCTGCATTCTGAAGCCCCAGCCAACAAGGCATCTCATTCAAGTCAAGAACCTGTTTTCAAGGCTTTTTGCTATATGCCATGTCCTGCTGTTTTAGGTTTTAAATAATTCTTGTCACTTTGTGGTCCTTTGTAATGGTTTATAAAATCGAAAAGTAACGAGACATTGGAAAAATTATATTTGACTGCGGCTCTGGATATCTTGAAGGCGTTTGACAAGGTTTGGTACGCTGGTATTCTGCGTAAGTGCCAGGGCCCCAGGACGATTCTTTGATGTATTCTAATAATTCCTATCAAATGAATGTCGTTATGAACTAGCGTCTTTCCCCACTCGTTTCAAACGAACGCGGATGTCTCCCAAGACTCTTTCCTGGCTCCTACGTTGTTTCTGATCTTCATCAATGATATTTCTGATATAATCAGTTACCAAGTAGGTATTTATGAAGAAGGAACTACCATTTACTTCTTTCTCAATAGCAAATCCGTCAGAGCTGTCAAAGTAAACCTGGCTGCTGCTCTTGAAAATGACCTCCAATCAGTGGTTGTAAAATTTAATGCCTCTAAAACAAAACTGCTCTCATTTAACCCCCAAAAGAGAAGCTTTTCTGTCTGCCATCAGGATAGTTGACGCTAGACTCCTGGAGAGTAACATACTGTGCTTTCACGTCCTCACGTTTTCAACTGTGACTTGAAGAGGAGCGACTACAACGGATCAATAGCTTCACATCTTCTGCAAAGTTGGGTCACTGTGCCGTGCCAGAAAATCTTCATCGCCAGAGTCCATCTTGCACATTTACAAATCTACCATTCGTCCGTGCATTAAATATCTATTTTGGTGCTCCTGTATTCATTTAGAGGTTCTGGACAAAATTCAAAGAAGGATTTGCAATATAATAGACCCTGGCTTGGCATCTCAACTTCAGTCACTTTCTCACAGACGTGATGTCTTTTCTGCTAATATTTCCATGGTTACTGCTGTGACGAGCTTTTTCTCCTGGTGCCATGACCACATGAATTTAAGCGTGCTACTAGATTGGCACCCAGGTCTCCCCCTATTATGTTGACCATGTTCACCGTAGTCTTTGAATATTGAATCCAGTGCAGTACGTAATGTGTTCAATGGAACAACGCCAATATCACTAGTAGCAGCCGTTCAGTAATTCTTCAGGTCTTCAATATCAGAGGTTGGCAGTGAATACACGTCGAATTGAATATTTTATGCTTTCTGATTGGTTAATCCTTTTATTGGTCAACTATAAAATGAGTCAGCTCATTTTGGTTGGCTCACTAGTACATAACGTACCCAAAAAACTCCAACATCTTACATGTGAAATAGTTAAATGCAACCGCCACTTCAACTCCAATAGCTTCTTCTCTCGCACTTCCCGCCCGAACAACTCCCTTCCGTTTACTGACTTCCCTGAAATACAATCTTTAAAAGCTTGAATGCAATGTAAATCGCCTTCTTCTTGAATCTCGTTCATCTTTTGTCTTTTCCTCAACCCTCCCTATTCTCAGTTTTCTCATTCTCTTTCACTTTGACTCCCTGTAACCGTCAGCGTACCAGTGTCATTCCAAATAATTTCACCCAAATAGCGGGGTACTTTGGGTGAAATTATTTTTAAAATATGTAATATATGTGACACTAGGAAAATAGAAAAACGAATTTACAAATTCTTAACAAAGTTTCTTTGAACATTAAACAAACTTGTATAAACGAAAAAGTGCTTCTCTAACACACACACACACACACACACACACACACATACATACATACACACCTATACGCATACACACATACCCAAAACATGCATGAAAAGGTGTTTTTTCCAAAACGCGCGCGATCACACACACACACATACACGCACAAATTAGACACACATAAAACACATATGAAACATTGCGCACACACACGTACACACACACGCATGAAAATTGGTTCCCTTACACACAAAGTCACACATACAGACATACATACATGCGTGCACGAACACACACAAAACAAACACATGAAAAAATAGTTTCCTCAAAACACACACCAAAAAACTCAAACAAAAAACACGCGCACATATATGGGTGTATTTGGACACCAATTATTCATTTATACCTGTTTGATGAAATAAATAAATAAAGTTCTTTGTTGGTTATTTGTATTTACTTTTTCTATATTTCTAATAATGTTTTTGATTTTTCAGTTGGTATTGGTAAATAAAAGTCCCGATATCAAGTACTTTCGGCGAACATTATCTATTGTCAAAGACTTATACCGTTTGTTATGTAGCCAGTATTCAATTTTTAAATATCGCGTTTCGCGCGTTGACTTTTATCGTATTTCATTTAAATGCAATTCATTCGAAAATTATAACATAAATCTGTTATAAAATCACTAACATATTTATGTTATAAATAATAAATAATATTTGCTCTACTCTGTATTGAGCACTCTATTAAGAATAGTATATTTTGGCTATTGGAATTTATTCCGTATACACCAATCCTATACTTGGGTATATATATATATATATATATATATATATATATATATATATATATATATGTAGCATAATGAGAAGCCACGTATACTTTCTTGATATGTATAGTTAAAAACATTTTTTTAGATATAGTTAAAAAAGCTTTTTAAACAACATCTAAAATACTATCGTTAGATTTACGTTAAAAATTTCAAACACAGTTGCATTCCACATCACGTGACGTCCGCGTCTCGCGACGCACGCTAATTGTAAACAAACTCCCAAATACAGTTATTCAATTAATTTCTGAGGAAGGACCGAGGTGGTCTGAAATATCAAATATATAAAAACATGTAAATAAATACTTTCACAAAAAAAGCACCCAATTTTTTTCTTTTAATTTGCAACTTTTCAGTTGTTTTATCCATATTATATATATATGTATACATTATGTATACATATATATATACGTTATGCATATATATATATATATATATATATATATATATATATATATATCATAATTAAGTAATTTATCGAAACCTCAACAGAATGCAGAAATCACTGGACGTATATATATATATATATATATATATATATATATATATATATATATATATATATATCATAATTAAGTAATTCATCGAAGCCTCAACAGAATGCAGAAATCACTGGACGTTTTGTGACGGCCGTTTCGTCATATATTTGGGATTCATTAGTACCATCCACTACCGAGAATTGAAACCCGGACAGTTACAATATCAGCCAAACGGCATACCAACTGTACCAACTGGTTGAATATGTGATCGAGCGACGCTAATAATTTCTATCACTCTAGCTGTGATACAGCGAAACAGTCTGTCTGTGGATGACAATATATATGCTCCTGAAAAATTTATTTCGGTTGAGCTCTGTGGGGAAGGAAATGTGAGTTTGTAAGCAGTGACTATTACGGCTGATAATGCAAGAATCTTCGGTAAAGCGTATCGAGTTCTCTCATTCACTGTGAGTTTATTTAAAAATAAATACGCTTAAATTCACCTTCACCCTGTCGTGCGCCAACAGCTTAGTTGTAGAATCCCCCGACTGATGCCAATTCAGTCAGGTTTCGATCCTAGCTAGAGACAACCGGACGTGTATCCACACTTACGAGCTGTGATAGAACGAAACAGTCTGTTTTTACATATAGAAAAAAACAACTAGTCACGACAAAGATGCATTTTTGTTTCGGTGCAGAGGAGCATCTCGACCGGTTAGGAACAAAGATCTTTGTTCATCGCGATGTTCCTCTGCATCGAAACAAAAATGCATCTTTGTCGTAACTAATTGTTTTTATCGATATGTAAAGATTTTATTATATATATATATATATATATATATATATATATATATATATATATATATATATATATATATTAATGAGATCCAAACAATTTACCTCATGCAGATGATCATTTCGTCCATGGGAAAGTAGTTTTTCTTTGGACTTATCAATGCAAATGCATTTACTAAAATTAATCATATCTCACATTTCTTCACGGGAAATTTGAAAGGCAAAGGAAGGAAAGAAGGAAAAAGAAAAAAGGAAAGAATAAAAGTAGAGGGAGTAAGAATTGGCCTATAATAGAGGAGGGAGTTATATAGTTATAGAAAGGTAAGAGACCTAATGTGGTTGTGTAGAGACGAGTACAGATAAACGCGACTGTTGAAAATGGACACTGACATAAATGTAACCTATCTACATATGTGCAAGGAAGAAAAATGAACAAAAAAAGCCATAAAATATTTTAGAGAGGAGCTTAAAATTATTATAGAATATGAGTAAGAATTTAAAATTAATACTTTTATAAAAAAATGTTAATAATTAATCCATTCAATACTACATATTTATTTATATAGTAAAAGTTACAGTAAAAATATTTTAGTAAATTATTAATATATTAATTTCATTTAATTATAATCAATCTCATTATATCAATATAATATTAATAAATTACAAATTACTAAGTTTATAATTTAAATAATAACATACTAATTATTTAAACATTCTAGAAAGGAATAAATGTAATTTCAATATATAAAAAGAATAATATTATAAAAATATGTAACAGGGAGAGAAATATTTAAATATAGAAATAAATCCCACATCTCGAAAACAATTTCACATACGGAAAAAAAATTACATATAGGGAAGATGTCACAATAGAAAAAAAATTCACATATAAAAATATAAATGAAAGAGATGAGTGCGAAGTTCGACTGATATTATGTTAGTTGAAATTTGTTCCTGTGGCGACACTTGGAGTGTGGGGTTGAAATAATGCCGTGTCAGTTGGAGTGTGGGGTTGAAATAATACCGTGTCAGTTGGAATTTTTTCCTATAGCGACACTTGGATACCAATTCATTCTTTTTGTTTAGTAGAATATCTTGATTCTTAAATTTACTGATTTTAATTTTCTCCTTCAAACAGCTATTTAGAGTCTGAGCAAAACCTATAAATTTCCAGTCAGTTTGAGGGCTCAGGACTTTCTTCCTCGATTCCCAAATTTTGGGGGAGAGAGTAATTTGGTATGTAAGTCTTGCGTTGGGAAAAGTGTGTCTATGGTTATAAAGTCTTTTTTCCATTCTCCTGCAGTAATCCCAGTATAAACTTAGTGGTTTGATTTATTTTCGTTAGAGTAAATGGTGGCTTGATAAATAAAATTAGATGCTCTACATTTTCCCTTGACTGGGCAAAGGTTTCTATTTCTATAATTACAAGGGTTGTATTAGAATTCTTGGTGACGCCATTGAATTTGTTAAGGATATACTTGCGGTGGCAGTTAATTACTCTAAACATGTTGTTAGTACATGAATAACTTATTTTAATGGTTTTTCTATTGAATATCTAACCTAGAGGGTTGTTATTCTGAAAATGTTTGTTTATAAGTTTCATGAAAATTTGCCCAATATTAATTCTAGATAATCTACAGAAGGAGGGTGGTTGAACCAAATAATATTTCTTTTTATATTTTTATTTGGATTACTACTCTTAACTTAATTATGGCTATTTGTGGGGTTTAAGTAAGATAGTTTATGTGCAAAACCACTTTTCTGGAAGGCATTTTCGTATAATGCTTTATTCATATCAAATATATTCTTATTAGATGATTGTTTATTTATTCGAGAACTAATGGTAATTGGTATCTGCTTCTAGATGGTATGGGGGTGGTTCGAGTTAAATTTAATATAATTAGGAGTTTTGTGTTCTTGTGGTAAGGTTTAAATGTATACATCAAATGCATTGGTTGGCCGCAGTGATGAGAGTAACCATAACTTTTTATGTCAAAGTTGTGGTCAGTCTCATTACTGTGGGCAACCAATGCATTTGATGTATTATTTTGTAAAATGTCCCTTTTGTGTTCATATCATTTTTAAATAGATTCCTTAGAGTTTCTCCTATCTATTTCTTTTGTGACAAATATTACAGGCAATAGCGTATACTTCTTCAGTTTTTAGCTGAGTGTTTTGTTTAGTATTGATTGTCTTTTATTATTTTGGATGTAGTAGTAACGATCTTTATGTTGAGTTTTGATTGTAGATGCTATAGAATTAGTAGACAGGATAATATATTTTAGATTTATTGTGTTTCTCAGGGTGGGAGAATTATTGTGTTTCTTTTTTTGTTTTCTTTTGGGATATTTTATAGGCTTTTGTTTCGGATTGACTATAAAATAATTAGGGCACTGGTGAATTTTGAAAGTGTTTTCAGTGTATTTATTTTCTTCGTGTAAATAATCCGAGCTGCATATTCTTAGAACTCTTAGGTAGAATCACATGATTATGCCGGATTTTATCTTGTCGTTATGAAGGGAATAGAAATTTATTAGGTTGTTTTTATTCGTTGTTTTCCGGTGGCCACCGTGTTTTAAAATGTTGTTAACGTGGTGTATCTTGATATCTGTGAAGAGTAAGGAATTGTGTTCTTCCATTTCCTATGTAAATTCCATTGTGTGTTCGACCTCAATATAACGAAAGTATGTTGATTGTTTGGGTAAAATATTTTGAAAATTACCTAATTCGCGAAATTCTAAGAAGATGCATGTTTTTTTTTTGTATCAGCCGAATTAATTTAGAGTCTTTTTCTTTTTCTTTTCCATCACTTTTTTAATTACGTATTCCACACTGTGATAGTAGAAGATCTGCCGGCAATAGTGAAATGTAAGAACCAGGGCGCAAATTTACTGTAGATGACCTTGCGATTAAGGCACTCTCGAGACGTCGTAGTGAATTTATATTCTCCTTTGATCAAAGTAGCATTTTTTATGTCAACATTGTGGTCAGTCTCGTTACGGTGGGTAACCAGCGCATTTGATGAATTATTTTGTAACAGGTTCCTTTTGTGTTCATATAATCTTTTAAATAGATTTCTTAAAGTTTCTCTTATGTATTTCTTTTGTGACAAATATTACAGGCGATGGCGTAAACTTCTTCAGTTTTTTGATCAAAGTAGCATTTTTTATGTCAACATTGTGGTCAGTCTCGTTACGGTGGGTAACCAGCGCATTTGATGAATTATTTTTTAACAGGTTCCTTTTGTGTTCATATAATCTTTTAAATAGATTTCTTAAAGTTTCTCTTATGTATTTCTTTTGTGACGAATATTACAGGCGATGGCGTAAACTTCTTCAGTTTTTTGATCAAAGTAGCATTTTTTATGTCAACATTGTGGTCAGTCTCGTTACGGTGGGTAACCACCGCATTTGATGAATTATTTTGTAACAGGTTCCTTTTGTGTTCATATAATCTTTTAAATAGATTTCTTAAAGTTTCTCTTATGTATTTCTTTTGTGACAAATATTACAGGCGATGGCGTAAACTTCTTCAGTTTTTTGATCAAAGTAGCATTTTTTATGTCAACATTGTGGTCAGTCTCGTTACGGTGGGTAACCAGCGCATTTGATGAATTATTTTGTAACAGGTTCCTTTTGTGTTCATATAATCTTTTAAATAGATTTCTTAAAGTTTCTCTTATGTATTTCTTTTGTGACAAATATTACAGGCGATGGCGTAAACTTCTTCAGTTTTTTGATCAAAGTAGCATTTTTTATGTCAACATTGTGGTCAGTCTCGTTACGGTGGGTAACCAGCGCATTTGATGAATTATTTTGTAACAGGTTCCTTTTGTGTTCATATAATCTTTTAAATAGATTTCTTAAAGTTTCTCTTATGTATTTCTTTTGTGACAAATATTACAGGCGATGGCGTAAACTTCTTCAGTTTTTTGATCAAAGTAGCATTTTTTATGTCAACATTGTGGTCAGTCTCGTTACGGTGGGTAACCAGCGCATTTGATGAATTATTTTGTAACAGGTTCCTTTTGTGTTCATATAATCTTTTAAATAGATTTCTTAAAGTTTCTCTTATGTATTTCTTTTGTGACAAATATTACAGGCGATGGCGTAAACTTCTTCAGTTTTTTGATCAAAGTAGCATTTTTTATGTCAACATTGTGGTCAGTCTCGTTACGGTGGGAAACCAGCGCATTTGATGAATTATTTTGTAACAGGTTCCTTTTGTGTTCATATAATCTTTTAAATAGATTTCTTAAAGTTTCTCTTATGTATTTCTTTTGTGACAAATATTACAGGCGATGGCGTAAACTTCTTCAGTTTTTTGATCAAAGTAGCATTTTTTATGTCAACATTGTGGTCAGTCTCGTTACGGTGGGTAACCAGCGCATTTGATGAATTATTTTGTAACAGGTTCCTTTTGTGTTCATATAATCTTTTAAATAGATTTCTTAAAGTTTCTCTTATGTATTTCTTTTGTGACAAATATTACAGGCGATGGCGTAAACTTCTTCAGTTTTTTGATCAAAGTAGCATTTTTTATGTCAACATTGTGGTCAGTCTCGTTACGGTGGGTAACCAGCGCATTTGATGAATTATTTTTTAACAGGTTCCTTTTGTGTTCATATAATCTTTTAAATAGATTTCTTAAAGTTTCTCTTATGTATTTCTTTTGTGACGAATATTACAGGCGATGGCGTAAACTTCTTCAGTTTTTTGATCAAAGTAGCATTTTTTATGTCAACATTGTGGTCAGTCTCGTTACGGTGGGTAACCAGCGCATTTGATGAATTATTTTGTAACAGGTTCCTTTTGTGTTCATATAATCTTTTAAATAGATTTCTTAAAGTTTCTCTTATGTATTTCTTTTGTGACAAATATTACAGGCGATGGCGTAAACTTCTTCAGTTTTTTGATCAAAGTAGCATTTTTTATGTCAACATTGTGGTCAGTCTCGTTACGGTGGGTAACCAGCGCATTTGATGAATTATTTTGTAACAGGTTCCTTTTGTGTTCATATAATCTTTTAAATAGATTTCTTAAAGTTTCTCTTATGTATTTCTTTTGTGACAAATATTACAGGCGATGGCGTAAACTTCTTCAGTTTTTTGATCAAAGTAGCATTTTTTATGTCAACATTGTGGTCAGTCTCGTTACGGTGGGTAACCAGCGCATTTGATGAATTATTTTGTAACAGGTTCCTTTTGTGTTCATATAATCTTTTAAATAGATTTCTTAAAGTTTCTCTTATGTATTTCTTTTGTGACAAATATTACAGGCGATGGCGTAAACTTCTTCAGTTTTTTGATCAAAGTAGCATTTTTTATGTCAACATTGTGGTCAGTCTCGTTACGGTGGGTAACCAGCACATTTGATGAATTATTTTGTAACAGGTTCCTTTTGTGTTCATATAATCTTTTAAATAGATTTCTTAAAGTTTCTCTTATGTATTTCTTTTGTGACAAATATTACAGGCGATGGCGTAAACTTCTTCAGTTTTTTGATCAAAGTAGCATTTTTTATGTCAACATTGTGGTCAGTCTCGTTACGGTGGGAAACCAGTGCATTTGATGAATTATTTTGTAACAGGTTCCTTTTGTGTTCATATAATCTTTTAAATAGATTTCTTAAAGTTTCTCTTATGTATTTCTTTTGTGACAAATATTACAGGCGATGGCGTAAACTTCTTCAGTTTTTTGATCAAAGTAGCATTTTTTATGTCAACATTGTGGTCAGTCTCGTTACGGTGGGTAACCAGCGCATTTGATGAATTATTTTGTAACAGGTTCCTTTTGTGTTCATATAATCTTTTAAATAGATTTCTTAAAGTTTCTCTTATGTATTTCTTTTGTGACAAATATTACAGGCGATGGCGTAAACTTCTTCAGTTTTTAGCTTATTGTTTTGTTTAGTATTGACTAAGTCTTTCATTGTTTTGGATGTAGTAGTAATAAGTTACATATTGAATTTTGATTGTAGATGTGATAGAATTAGTAGACAGGATAATATACTTTAGATTTATTGGGTTTTTCTGGAGGAGACTTTTTTTGTTTTGGAATATTTTATGGGCTTTTGTTTCGGATTGAATATAAAATAAATAGGGCACTGGTGTAGTTTGAAAGTATTTTCAATGTATTTCTCTTCTTCGTGTAAATAATCCGAGCTGCATATTCTTAGAGCTCTTAGGTAAAATCCGATCATTATATATAAATATATATCGGGATTATCCCTCTTGCGAAAGCATCACCGTAATACTTCATTAATATTGCAAATGTATTAGCGGACTGAACTGCCATACTTACTAATAACATAAACCTTTGGTATGTTAACATGTTATTTTATTTTGATTGTACTTATGTTTTTTAGTGTGAAGTAATACTTCCTGCAAATATAACAGAGTATATTGATTATTAAGTAGAAGAGACACTTAAGAAAATTCACATTATATCATAGAATAAAAATTCCTACTGTAATCTTAAATTTCTTTTATTCTTAAAAGATTGTTAATGTAGTATTCACTCGCAAAAACAAACAAAAAATATTTGTACAGTCCAAAATATTTTTCGGAAATGCCCCTTTTTAGTCGATGTGCACATATTTATATGTTTTGCCCTCGGTTGAGCCCAGAAGTGTATATGTATATATATACTATTAAAATATCAGTTTTTAAAACCAGAATAAAAATTTGCCAGCCCACAGATTATTTAAAATAATAAAGATCACAGAAAAAATATCAGTAATTATATTTAACTTCAAGTAAAATGTTCAAAATCGAAAAGAAATTTTTAAAAAATCAATTCACCCCCAAACAAGGCGATAGCACCTCTAAGACTCAAGGGGTTACTGGGAATGAAAGAGTCAAGCAAGACTTTAGAAGGAACTGGAAACCCAATCCTATACAGGAAACGAGTAATAAGCCTCTACTCTAGTTAAAAAAAAAACGGGAAGGATGTGAACCGGGCGCTTGCGTGATTAACTTTTTTGTTATAATACTTATTCTATATCTAAGAGGACATTCTCTCGAAAAATTAAGGTGGCTAGAGTTTCTACTTGCGGGTTTTTGTATAACGGAATAGTGAATGAATTATTAGATTCTACAAGAACATCTATATATTTAAAACAGTCACATCCAGACCTAAAAGCGACTCTTGCTGTTTAAAATGTGAAGTCTGTAAAGATTTACTGAATATGATTTTAATGAATATGATCTTCAAAATTTTCAACTGAAATTCCCTTTCACGTCCAGTCGAACCTAATAGGAATCTTTATTGCCTTTAGTATTCATACTATCGCCATTATCCTTGTTGTAATTAATACAAGGTTCCAACTGAACCATAATTCAGTTTGCCTTACCTATCTAGTCCTTTAATGTTTTTGGTTCGTTCTAAAGAAGGGTGAGTCAAATAGTAATGTAATTTGTTTTATTATATACTGGCTTAAAAGCTGCACTCCGCTTTTTTCTGTTTTTTTCTCAATGTTTACCTTTTCGTCTGTGTCCCTGATGTTTCTTTCTTTCTTTCTTTCTTTCTATTTCCGGTTTACAGTTTTCATTTTATCTTTTTTTCTGTCTTTATCTTCAGTGTTTTCTTTTTCGTCTTTGTCCCTGAGCTTTCTTTCTTTCTTTCTTTCTTTCTTTCTTTCTTTCTTTCTTTCTTTCTTTCTTTCTTTCTTTCTTTTTCAAATAGTTTCCATTTAACATCTTTTTCTTTCTTTCTTTCTTTCTTTCTTTCTTTCTTTCTTTCTTTCTTTTTCAAATAGTTTCCATTTAACATCTTTTTCTTTCTTTCTTTCTTTCTTTCTTTCTTTCTTTCTTTCTATTTCCAGTTTATACTTCTCATTTTAGCTTTTTTTCTGTATTGTTTAGTGTTTACTTTTTCGTCATTGTTCCTGATCTTTCTTTCTTTCTTTCTTTCTTTCTTTCTTTCTTTCTTTCTTTCTTCTTAGTTCTTTTACCTCTTACCCTCACAACCCTCTCCTCCATCTTGTCCTTGTTCAGCGATTTCCATTAAACTTCTACATTTCCTATCCACTACTCACCCCTTAATCTTCTCTATCATTCCTGCTGTTATAAACATGTCATGATTTATTCATTCAAGTCTCGAACCACAACATCTATCGTCTCCCTCTCTTTCTCTCTTTCTCTCTCTCTCTCTCTCTCTCTCTCTCTCTCTCTCTCTCTCTCTCTCTCTCTCCGAAGCCGCTGATTTCGTATTATCCATTCTTTTGATTTGTTGTCTCGCCAGTTTGTCAGTCACAATGCAAGTCAAACACACGACGATAGACTGACATTCAGGAAGTGTGGGGTTTGTAAGGACAGGTGGCCGTTCCTGTCATACATCACGTCACGAGCGAGATGCAGACACCAAGGTTGATTCTCGGACGTTTTCTTTTTGTAGTAGTAACGATAGATATGTGTATATAACGTCTGTAAATACTGACGAACACAGCGTGACTGCCTAGCACCCCGTCAAGATTGACAACAGGTGTAACAGATTTTAACGGTTACTCTTGTCTGAGTAGCCTAATAAATATGGAAGAGTGGCTTATCCAAATACTTATTCATCTACCCTTTTTTATCCATTATGATAACAAGATGTATTTTCTTTTTCTTCCTTTCGTAAAGTAACTACCAGTAAAAGGATTTTTTTTTAATTTGCAGTAAGGTTAACCCTGTACAAGCCCCCGGGCTACTTAAAGTAGAGGGTTACGTTAAGGGGGTAGTTTATATGGATAGGAGGCAAAGAAAACGGTTTACTTTAGACTTAAACAGGTTAAGATTGTAGTGGTCGGAGAAGCATCCTCTATGTAATCTCTTTAGCAGAGCAATGGTTTCCGGGAAGAAGAAAATACGGAGGAAATATGGCGGATTTGATACAATGTAAGTGGCATGGCGGGCAGTAGCCATGAAGGTTAGACTTGGCGGGACCAAGGTATGTAGTTCGTCCTAACATTTTCCATGGAAGTAGCGACAGAGCTGAGGGAAGCTCGCCACCTTTCACCTGTGTTGGAAGGTGGAAAATAATTCTTCTTTAACAAAGACTCGGAGACGCTTTTGAATTCTATCAAGACTGGGCAGCTCCCACTCAAATATGATAAAAGTACTCCATTTTCGGCCTGATCTGGCTCTTATAAAGGTAGATGATAGCATGAGGAGTCAGGTAGTAACTGGAGCGATACAGGCAGCCAATTGTTTTACCTGCATCTTTAGCGATGGATCGGATATAAGAGTTTCACTCGATGTCGGGTGTAAGTTTGAGGTCCAATATTCTCTCAGGGCACGATGCCTCCTCAGGAGTGGGGAGATATCCGTTCATCATGACTGGCGGTAGTTCGGGGTCTGATCGGCGGTGATGGAATGGAAGTAGTTTGCTTTTCGAGGCATTGAAGGTAACCAACCAGTATCCTCCCACCCACCACCACTAGGAAGTGCTAGATCAGAAGAGAGGTCAACTGCCAATCTTTGATCGTCAACAGTTTTAGAGGCGCGCCCGTATATTGTCACGTCATCGGTATAGATGCTTAAAAATGATCTGAGTATATTCTTCGGCAGATCCTTTATGTAAATCAGAGAATGTGTTGGTCCGTGAATTGACACCTGGGGGACGCCTGCATTGACCACCAGAGCCTCGGAGGACTGATCTACCTGTTAGGACGGATTTTGTATTTGAGAAAACCTCTCCAGCGATTCCATAACTGGAGAGCTTACGTATGTGTGAGTAGCTTAACGGTAATCAGCCAATTTGTTATTAGGTTGAATCTTAAATAATTCCCCTTTTTCCTTATCAACTTTATTCATCAACAAATAAAGTATAGTTAATTTTTATTCTGTTATATATTCATTGTTATTTGCAGGGCCTCGTTGCCACTATTAAGCAGCTCTTTTCGAGTAAATTCAGCAGGTTGTGTTGTGATAAAGGTTTTCTATCAATTCTCTAATCTGGTTTTTGTGTGTGTGTGTGTGTGAGAGAGAGAGAGAGAGAGAGAGAGAGAGAGAGAGAGAGAGAGGTTTCCCCATCAAAGATTTTTGCAACGACCAAAAACAAAAGCTAAATAATCGCTTGGTGTAAGGTCAGATGAATATAGCGGGCGAAATAGAACAAATCAACCGAGTTCTCCATTATTTTTCCTGTGCTATTCTTGCTGTATCCGTTGGCATTGAGGTGAATATCTTTCCTTTAATCTACTATGTACGCTATCGCTGCCGTGCAAAAACTAAGGTATGTTGATGTATCCCAAATTTATTCTTAAGTGCCACGTATGACAAGTAGTTAAGATGATAAATTCGTGATTACAACTGGGTCGCCAAAACAGAAATTTCTCATGAAATAACCTAACGGAATCGACGACCTGAGTTCACATTCTGGACTAGTCTGTAGAGTTTAATTTCGCAAAAAAAAAGTACCATTGGAAAAGTATTAACCCATCTCTTCTTCCCTCCATCCAACTACTACTAGTAATCCGGGCAGTCGCCCACGGCGCCATCAAGGTGGAGGGCGCCATCATGCCACCATATCATGTGTTTGGGATCTTCCAAACAAGGAAAAATATGTGAAAATAATAAAGAAAACGAAATAAAAAGTACATTAAATGTAATATTCGTCAGAGCCATTAATTCTTTATCAGACACAGAGATTTGAACATTTACAGCGTTTCAGTAACACATAAGGATTATTAAATAACCTAAAAGAGTTGCCAGATAAAAATAAACTCAAAGTATTAGGTTGGTGCAAAAATAATGTCGTTTTCTCACATGAAGTTGAACGTCAAAAAACGACATTATTTTTGCACCAACCTAATAGCATGTCACGGTTTGGAGGATAAGTTAAAGGTACCAAGAAAATAGTGATACTAATGAATGTGAACTGAATATTTCAAATTCATATTTCCTGAAGATCCTGAAGTCGTTAGGTTCATAAATAATAAGTTAGTGAGTATCATAGCAAATCTACGAGTTCTATTTAGAATAATGCTTACTATACCCATTACTGTGGCCACTGGTGGGAGAAGCAGCAGTAAACTAAAGCTTATAAAAAAAATTAAAATTAAATTCTTTGTCAATAGAAAATGTTCTTGTACATCAGATAGGTGTAGAAAGGTGTAGAATGTGCCATGAAAAGGTTTGCAGATCTAAATATTATAAAAATATTTTCGTTAGGATAACGAATGTTTTCTTTATCTTGTATTAAGTTGTATATTGTAATAAACTCGTTATTCTACGTTGTCAGTTTTTCTCCTTTTGAAAATTTAAAACAATTATACCTTTCAAAGGCACCGAAGTTCAGCTTGTCCAGGGTGCCAGCAACCCTAAGACCACTATTGCTTTTAGGTTGCTAATTCTCTTTCCACCGAGACTGAGTACGAAATTCCCTGAAGGCTCGACAAACATGTGAAAAAAAAAGGCTGTAGCGCATAACGACCGAAACATGATACTACCACCCTGGCAAGCGTTCACATTTCAAGCTGTAGTGTCATTAATGTTATGGTCCAGGTTAGGACCAAGGAAGAACAACACGAACACAAGAGTAGAAATAACGAAGATATATTACACGGAATAATAATACAAGATATGGAAGGTGTTAGTATGACTGTCAGTCTGGTTTGGAGTGAACTACTATCGGCTCGACTAGATTCGTCTCTCTCTCTCTTGAGAGGCGTAGTATACATAGTGTTAGGAAGAGTTCATTCTGTAGTTATAGGTAAGGACCCATAACAATTAAACAAAAATAATTGTTTTAAAAATCTGTTTTTTCTTTGTTTTTGAAACTCACGAAATATAAACGGTGATAAAAAAATATTTCATCATGTGACACTTTAATTTATTGTCATTGTTATAAATAATGTCAAAATAATATCTTTCCTTACTTCCTGTCCCATAACTCGCCAGGGTCGTAAGGGCGCTTCATGGTGGTTTGCTCAACAAGCAGCCTCTACTTGATTCGGTCATCGACCATCGCCTGCGTCTAGGTAAAAACTTTATTCTGACGTTTCTCTTCCTTTGGCGTCTCTTTCTCATTCCTTCTCAGTCGCCCGGGGTGCCAACAAGTCCGAGGGCGCCATCACACCGCCCTGTCATGTGTTTGAGATCTTCCAGAATTTGTAAAAGCATACATGCAGTCGTTCATGACTGAAAATAGAATAAATTCTTTATATCCAGTGTCTTTTAATCAGGTCGCTAACATTCTAACCACCCGGGCAAGAGTTCACATTTCAAGCTGTAGTGTCATTTAAAAAAAATAATTGTTTTAAAAATCTGTTTTTTCTTTGTTTTTGAAACTCACTAAATATAAACGGTGATAAAAAAATGTTTCATCATGTGACACCTTAATTTATTGTCATCGTTATAAATAATGTCAAAATAATATCTTTTCTTACTTCCTGTCCCATAACTCGCCAGGGACGTAAGGGCGCTTCATGGTGGTTTGCTCAACAAGCAGCCTCTACTTGATTCTGTCATTGGCTATCGCCTGAGCCTAGGTAAAAACTTTCTTCTGACGTTTCCCGACCATCTCTTTCTTTGGCGTTTCTTTCTCCTTCCTTCTCAGGGCCCGCCAATCACCCGGGGTGCCATCATACCGCTCTGTCATGTGTCTGGAAACTAAGGCTTGTAAAAACTTACATGCAGTCGTCCATGGCTGAAGACAGATTAAATTCTACGGCTATTTTGTCAATAGAAAATGATCTTGTAAAGAAGATAGGTGTAGAAAGTGCCATGAAAAAATGTTCAGATTTGAAGGCTAGAAAAAGTTTTTTTTTTAGCATAACCAATTTTTTCTTTGGCTTATATTAAGTTGTATATTGTAATAAAATCCTTATTCTACGTTTTCAGTTATTCTACTTGGGAAAATTTTAAAAAAATTATACTTGCAAGGGCTTTGAAGATCAGCTTGTCCGGAGTGCCAGCGATCCTAGGGCCGGCCATGCCTTCATCTCTATGTTAAATAGTAATGTAGAGTCGATTCTCTAGTAGTCGGTAGCGACCTGTCTCAGTTCCAAACGTGGAGAAGGAAACTGTCCTGTTGTTCTGAAGAAGTCATAACAGTACCCAGATAATCACTATTTGGAGGGACAGAAATTTTTTTAAAAAATGCCGGTAGAGCAGGCTACCGGGAGATGAGGATTATGCTTTTTCTTTTGTGCGGAAGTTTAAATATCTGGGAAGTGTTTAGACTGAGGACGGTAGGTGTGACGCTGAGATCCGAAGACGCTTTGGGATGGCCAAAGATGAATTCCAAAAGCTAGACAGAGTACTGCGAGACAGGAGGATTTCTTTGGTGACAAAGAAGAGTACTGAGCTGCTACATGACATCTGTCCTGCCTTTACAGCAACGGATATTGGATTGTCAAAGATGAAGAAGAGACTTAAGGCAGCGGAGATGTGGGTCTACAGAAGGATGCTAAGGATTTCATGGAGAGAGTGTGTGAGCAGCGATGAGGTCTTGGAGAGGATGAAAACAAGAAGGAAGCTTATACTTAACATAAGGAAGAGGCAGATGAAATTTCTGGGACACGTAATGAGAAAGGAGGGTCTGGGGGAATCTGATACTCACAGGTTGAATAGAGAGGAAGAGAGACAAATGAAAGTAACGCATGACATACCTGGGGGCGGGGGCTTAAGCAAGTGGATGACAGAACGTGGTCTGGGGGCTGGCAGAGACACGAACGGTATTGAGAGCTACAATGGATAGGGGGAAGTGAAGAGCAATGATCTCCTACGTCCTGAAAGGACACGGCACATAAAAAGAAAAAGAAACACAGCCTCACTTAGCTGACGCAGTTAGCTAATTCCGTTTTTCGTAGTGATATCATTTCGGCCATCTCACATCGAAATCATATATCGTTTATAAATAACAACGTGTGGTCATGATGTATTTCATGTAATTATTTCGTGTTATCTGTCACAAGGTCAGAAAAAAAACATGGGGTTGGTGCATTGTGTAATGCCTGTCTTGAAAATTGGCATTCGGACATCGGATTTTTTATTGCCCTGAAAGTTGGAATCGGTAAGAAATATGAAACAGTCTTATCCAATACAGTAATTACAATACTCAGCACCGTTTTCCACAAAGTAACAAATGTGGCACCTAGTGAGGACGGAACTCTCGTCACTCTTCCTAACCACTACGCTAAGGTAGGGATTAACCCATTTGAGCCCTGCGTTCCTGAACAATTTTAACCCTTCTGCCTGAGCTCCTCGGTCAAAATTCGCAAATAATTGGTATTTAATGGTTCACGGTAGATATAAAAATAGTTACAAGTGTTTACCCACGGTTCAACCGATGGCTGGGCATTAAGTCATATTTCTCTACCACTGTTCAACCGGTGGCTGGGCATTACGTCATTTTTCTCCACCACCAAGTAGTGGTCAGGGCACAAAGGGTTAAGACATCATCATCATCATCATCATCATCATCATCAACAACAACAGCAACAACGATCACTGTTCGTCCCAAATCCTAGGACTAAAACTAGTTTCAGAATATCGAACATAGTTCTCATTCATTTTTCAATCATTCCTTTTATTGATGAATGCTGTGCTACCCTCAATGGGCCAGATAGATGGAGCAAAGACTCGGCAGCTACTGGCAGGAGCAAATTTCTCAGCGTTAGATGTCAACAAGGCGGAGGTGGTGTGATGTGACTTTCGGATGAGATTATAGGTGCTGAAGTGGTGATCCCATGATGAGTTCCAGAAGGTGTCAAGCTCGGGCTTATATTAATTTTTTTTTGAAGGCATACAAATGTTTTTAGGAAGATTATTTGTATACGCAGCAATGCTCCATCACATTCAAAGAAGAAAACTAATCGATATCTAAATAAAATGGGTTGAATTCAATTGTTGAAGAGGCTGGATTGTTCACTTGACCTGATCTGATTGATTGATAGATATTGTTTAGATTGCAAGAATCTCTTTTTCTTGGAGATAATAATGGTTTAGTGATACGTGTCTTACTAATTGACCCATAGCTAGGGGGGAAGAGGTGGATTCATCCCTCATCGAAGAGTTTTTATGAATATAGCGAAAACAACGGGAATTAGAAATCGACTCTCCAATAAAAATGTCATTGTCTATTGCACCACCCTCACATCCAAAGCAGTCATCCATCTAAGTACTGACCAGGCACTATGTTGTTGCCTAACTTCGGTGAGCGTACGGGAAGAGCTGGTTCAACGTGTTGTGGCCCTAAACTTGACCTGTTCTGATTAAAAACTTGTGAAGTATGATAAACTTTGGAATCTTTGAGAGGAGTTATAAAAAAATGTGTTTGTCAACTGATGAAACTTTGTGGTAGTGAGAAAGTATTAAAAAGCACAAGATCTCTGGTTCTAAATCAACTGGTAAAACACGAGACCAATCACTAGACCCATTTTAAAAGGAAAATCAAATGAAATGGTTAACGGAATAGATGTTAACAAGGTGGATGTGGTGTGATGGGATTTTGGGATGGGATTATAGGTGCCGAAGTGGTGTTCCCATGATGAGTTTCAGATGGTGTTAAGCTGAGAGCTCAGGTATATATTGATTTTTTCCCATCACATTCAGAGAAGAAAACTAATGAATATCTAAATAAAATGGGTTTCAAAGACACTCAATTGTTGAAGTAATTTGGATTGTTACTTGACCTGATCTGATTAAAAACTTGTGAAGTATGATAAACTTTGGAATCTTATTCTTGATGCTGTGCAGTCTGTTTCATATTAAGAAATATAACAACTCACAAAATCAAGGGGGCAATGGTTTCTGTTATATACCGTACCTATGAACACTAATGGATATGACAACTTAATTGATTCAGTTATGAAATTTTGTGCGATAATCTTAAGTGGCACTTAAGACCCGCCAGTGATTTACAAAGGAGTCTGCATATGGAGTAAGAGTAAGAATCACTGTTAGATTGACTGACCTTTTAGATCTTTCTCTCGCTTCTTGAAGACAATTCAGACAAGCATATATATATATATATATATATATATATATATATATATATATATATAAAAGTGAACATAGAAGTCAAAATTTAGAGGCGACAGTCTGTTTCATGCTAGATGCAATCGTCAGGAAACTCCTGACGATTGCATTAGCATGAAACAGACTGTCGCCTCTAAATGTTGACTTCTATGTTCACTTTTATATTTACACACGCTCTATCTCTTATATTCAGCACTTTATCCCATAAATATAGCACACTTTAAGACTATATTTCTTCATATATATATATATATATATATATATATATATATATATATATATATATATTGGAGCGGATAGAATGGAGATCAACGTGTTTTAGTGGATTCAGCAGTTTTCAATCTGCTTGTCTGAATTGTCTTCAAGAAGCGAGAGCAAGATCTAAAAGGTCAGTCAATATAACAGGGATTTCATCCCCAAATCCTCATTCCTGCTCCACATGTGGCCTCCTTTGTAAATCACTGGCGGGTCTTAAGTGCTACTTAAGATTATCGCACAAAATTTCATAACTCAATCAATTAAGTTGTCAGATCCTCATACGTCGAAAGCGACGGGAGAGTCCATTATACATATATATTAGAAAATTTAAATGTTTATAAATTTTCTAATGAAAATTTAAAAAAATGAAAATAATTCTTGTCATAATTTGTATATATCTATTTTTAATTTTTTAACTCTCTAAAAACTTCGTCAATCACTCGTGTCAAGTGCTATCGTCAATACTGTTATTTTTAAGGCAAGTCCAACGGGAAACATTCAACACGCTCTTTTCTGGTGGAACCTAGGCGTGTTTGAGGTCGCGTGGATTAATTGGCTCTCAGGGGAATCTATTTTTCCGAAACGGTAATAATACAAGCAGCTTTTCCAAACTGATGCTGGTTCGGAATGCCATTCACGCTATCACTAATGAATTATTCATAAAGCTGATCAAAAAGAACCAAATAAGCACGCTCGTGCATAGCTTACTTGTAATGCAGAGTTCGCGTTAAGATCTGTGCGGTTACCACGCTTTTCTGACTAAAAACCTTCGGCTAACGGCCACTAGATGGCTTTGGCAAAGAGCAGAGTAAAAAAAAACAAACAAAAAAACAAAACAAAACGCAAAGCCATGAATCGAATGAAACATAATCGCCCAAGCGTGTATCACATATGACACGTAACTGACTGATATATACTGTAGATCTACGATAGGAGAAGACATATTTGGCAGGGAAACCTCAAGTTAAACACATATACCCGCACACACGTGCGCACGCGCGAGCACACACATATATACACATACATTTCAATGAATACGACATACATGGTGCTTTTATTTAGTTTTTTATACAATTTCTCATGCGATCTAATAGTTTTTTTCTTTTCAGATGATAAATTATATAAAAACTGTCCAAATGTTCTTTTTATCCGGCTATATATTTAGCCATTTTCAAGGATTAAATATTTTAACTGTTAAATAAGAAATAGTTTGTTTCATGTATGTTTTATAAAATGTTTTCATTTTTAAAAACACGATCAAGATATTGTGTCCATATTCATAGTTGATATTATTAAGTGTTGGATTTTTTGTTTTTATTAATAAGGCTTCCATTATTTTTAGCCTTTTTGCATGTAGATGATGCTATTATATTAGTGTTGTCAACAAGTATGTTAAGAATAGTGTCCGGTAGGTCACCATGAATATTTAAATGAGATCTAATTGAGCTATGGTCAGAAAGGTGTAGAGTGAGTCTGCGTGTCCAACATGTTGTAGTGTGGCCTATATGATTATTTACGAATTTTGATTGATACAATTCCTTCATGGGCATTTAAATTAATATATATATATATATATATATATATATATATATATATATATATATATATATATATTAAGAAAATAATAACGCTGACCGGAACACTACTGCAGTTTCGACCGCCAAGGTCTTGTCTGGTGGCTTTTTCAGCGAATCAATCAGAGGCAACGCAAAAACTTAAATGCCTTCATTCGACACCGGAATTAATGGGGGGGGTGTAGTGGGAAAAAGAAATTAAAAAAAAAAATAAATTAAATTAAAGTGAAACGGGGGGGGGGATTACAACTTTATCATCAAAATTAAATTCCTGACGTGTCTACATTTGGCCATGACCCCCGACCTTCCATTCAGTAACTCAGTTCCAACCTTGTATGTTATTGCTATTCACTTTGCTATCGTTTACATTACGTAAAATACTCCATTTAACGGCCGTGCTTCTGGTTATTTTTCCCCTAAAGCTCCAATAGTGGTTTGTCAATTTCGTATTGAACTTGCGTTCTGGAATTCTAAATGATGAGGTATGGTTATTCCACCTCTTTAAACTTGATCTCTGTACAACCAATGTATTTTTTGTCATTGTCACTTTCTACCTCGGCTCAATACACGAGCCTTTCTGTACAGCATACCCCATTTAATGGACAATTATTTTTTATTCTACAATTACAAAGGACCTTGTTTTCACCTCTCACGTCTTTGTCAATATTTGAATTTCAGTCTTTTCATAATATTGCCTCTGTTGCTAGTGCAACTGTAACTCAATTTGACTGCATTGCGGTTAAATAACTTGTACATCGCGGACGCTTTCGGGAAGTGCTTATTTAGAAGACTACAAAACATTTCCCCTATATGTAAACAAATGTTACTTTTTACTTGCATGTTAAAGTATGAGTTGAAGCAGATGATATTCCTTTTCTTCTTGTATTGTCATCTGTACTTGGGCTTATTCGGTCCTTAAAACACAGACTGGTGTTATACCCCTCCTCTCTTAAGGCAGATACGTATATTTTCTTTTTTCGTTGAATATTTCTTTATTTGAAGATTTTTTGACAATCCGCATTTGTTCGCCCAACGGGATATGTTTAATTGCATTTGGCGGGTGGCTGGATGCCATATTAGTATATCTCCAAGCCGTATTAGGTTTTATGAAAGTTGAGATGGCTGCAGTCATCAGGTTCTAGTTCTATGTCCAAAGACTGGACTATCTTCTTGTTGATATCCACAGTGATGTTGAAATTCTGATTTTTAAATATTCTGTGTGTCTTTTCCCCGATGGAATCGTTATTTCTTCTTTTATCAGGTACTGCCATCAGTCCATCATCCCGGTATATTCCATGGTCGTCGATGTGGACAATTTTATTTATTTTACTTAAAATGTATATTCCCATCAGTTCAGACACATCTGCCCCGTCGAATGATCCTTGGAGACATAAAAAATAGCTACATGGGATAAGCGTCCGGGCTGTACAAGATATTTAACCGCAATGGAATCAAATTGAGCTACAGTTGCACTAGCAACATAGGTAATATTATCAAAAGATTAAATAAAAAATACAAATCTTGAAGAGGATGTGAATGGTGAAAACAAGGTCCTTTGTAACTGTAGGATAAAAAAATAATTGTCCGTTAAATGGGGTATGTTTTACAAAGCATGTGGTGTGTTGTACCAAGGTAGAAAGTGACAATAGCAGTGAAAAAATATATTGGTTGCACTGAGGGCCAGTTTTCAAAATTGCTAAGTGTCTGATGTCTTTAATAACATTTGCTCTAAAGAACATTGTCTAAATACACAAAACAGTTGGCATGACGTTTGTCTGATAACGTAACTGTCCGTGTTTCAATGCTCGGTAGTGGGTGCGCACTGCTGATGAGTCCCAAATATAGGGCGAAACGGCTGTCCAGTGCTTTCGGCATTCTGTTGAGGTTTCTTCTAGACTCGAAGAATTACTTAATTATAATTATCTCAAATCCTCCTAATTTCTATCACACACAACACACACACACACACGCACACACACACACACACACAAATATATATATATAAAAGTGAACATTGAAGTCAACAAAACAATTAGTTATCACTGTGTTCGCACACGCTTAAACACACACACACACAAACACACACACACACATATATATATATATATGTATATATATATATAAATGTGAACATTAAAGTCAACACTCAGGGCGACAGGCTGTTTCATGCTAGACGCAATAGTCAGGCCGCCTAATTTAGATTTACATACGCTTTATCTCTGATATTGAGCACTTTATCCCGTAAATATAGCACACCTTAAAACTATATTTTTTCATACATATATATATATATATATATATATATATATATATATATATATATAAAGAAAATAGTAATCAGGAGGTCAGTAGATAGCGATTGACATTGCATTTAAATTTTTGCAGATTAAAGTTGGCAGGAATGGAGCCGGAAGTGAGTTCCACAAAGGAGAAAAGAAACTGCTCACATAGAACATACGGTTGCAGCTCAACTGTAAATTGATGAGATATCTCGCCAGACTAGTACTGCGAATAAATTAAAGTACCTTAGCGAAGTGTTCATTCGAACAATTACCATGAGAGTATTTATTTAAAAAAGGGCACAGAGAAGCAACCTTACAGCGGTGGGCCACTCACTGAAGCTGAGCTGCCAGATCAGTACCAATAATATCGTTGATTCTTCTTTGGAGCTTATCAAGAAGTTCAAGGTAAATAGCAGGGGCAACGGATCATATGTGGCAGTAGTATTCTATGCATTAACGAATGGAAGACTTACAGATATTCAAGAGAGATTCCGCAGTGAAAAATTGTCCCGCACGACACAGTGAACCGACTTTCTTAGCAGCTGATTTAGCAATGTATTCAATATAGTCTTTCCACTTCATGTCAGCGGAGAACGATAGTCTGAGAAGGTGCAACGAGTCATTTTCCTCTGATGCAAAGCAGTGCGGGGTCTCTCAGATGATTAATGGAGAGAAGGTTAGTTTATATATATACATATATTTTTTTAAGCATTTCACCCCAAGCAAGGCGGGATACGCAAGGGGTAAATAGGCGTGATGGAGGGAAGGATGAAGAAAAGGATAGGGAATAATTCAGGGCATCTGGAGATGTCGATTGACATTACATTTGAATAGTTGGAGATTATAGCTATCAGGGAAACAAGTAATAGGAAGGGAATTCCACAAACGGGAGGTGTGAGACATGAAGCTATTGGAGTAGAAGAGGCGGCTACATTTAATCGTTTCGACAGTGAAAGGGTGGGACCGTGATGCTAGTCTAGTCGCACACTTAAATCCATGCAGTCTGGGAACGAGCTAAAATGGCTCATCAGAGCAGTTACCGTGAAAGTATTTGTAGAAAAGGCTGAGGGAGGCGACGGTACGTCTATGAGAGAGCGACTTACTATATATATATATATATATATATATATATATATATATATATATATTTACTACGTTAATAAAAACATCGATTAAAATAATAAAAAAATAAATATGCAAGATAAGAAATAAAAATAAAAAATAAAAATAAAAACAAAAATAAAAACAAGCAAAATAATTTAACAAATAAATTATTTCCGGTAAAATAACCGCCAAAATAGGCTACCCACAATGCACCACTTACCCGTATATATAAATAGCCGAGAAAAATAACAGCACTCGTGGCCTGACGATTGCGTCTAGCATGAAACAGACTGTCGTCTCTAAGTATTGACTTCTATGTTCGCTTTTATATTTGCACACGCTCTATCTCTGTTATTGAGCACTTTATCCCATAAATAAATATAGCACACCTTAAGACTATATTTCTTCATATATATATATATATATATATATATATATATATATATATATATATAATATCTGGATAAAATGAATGAAACAAAATTGGGTGTTTTTTTATGAAAGTATTTATTTCTGTGTTTTTGTATATATTTATTTATTTAATATTTCAGACCACCTAGGTCTTTCCTCAGAAATCAAATTAGAAACTGTGTTTGTGTGTTTGTTTACAGCGTTTGTTTACAGCGTTTGTCGTGAAGCGTGCGCATGTCACGTGATGTGCAATGCAACTTTGTTTGAATTTTTGGCGGAAGACTGATGATAGTGTCTTAAATGTTGTTTAAAAGGTTTTTTGACCATAACTCAAGAAATATTTCTTAAAATATTTTTAACTGTTAAAATATTTATGTAGATTTAAAATATCCATGTGTTTGTTTACCCCTAGTTTATATGTGTCTAATTTTAGAATTTAGTATTTTTCTTTTT